>JARFIW010000018.1:0-119000 GCA_036346225.1 Platerodrilus igneus | reverse complement strand
TTTTGTGAGGAGTTTGTGTTCAGAGTTCGAAACACTATGACCTTTTAGTAGATTATCTATCACGGATTTTTTAGCCAAAACAAACCTTACAAGCCTGAGAATTAAAAAAACGGTAAAATATCCATGAGAAGAAATTTAGTTCTGTAAATTTAAAATAAGGTAAGAAACATTTTTATTATTTTTATTACTTTTATTTTTATTATCATATGTAAATTCCTATAATGTTTATTTTCGATGAATTCGAGTGAAAATAACAAAGTTGTTTTGATAACACCTGTATCATTTGCCAAATGTTGATCTATACGACCAAAATCAATTAGCCTGTGTGATCATTTGCAAATAGTACATTCATGACAAAATTTTTCTACATTAACCCAATTTGCAGCTTAAATAAATGCATTTATCCCATTCATAACTTTCGATGCTAAATGAATGAACGGATGTGCATACAATTCCCATGAATTTCTCTAATATAAAGCGTATTTTCAAACACTAAGTGCTTTTAATAAAAGTTAAGCTTTTTCATACTTGTTAATAACCTTCAATGAATGAAAGGATGTGCATAAAGTTCTCATTAATTTCACTAATACAAAACGAATTATAACAGTTTTCTATTTTTTTGGTATTGTTTCTATATGGGCCCACTTCTGCACCGCTGTAGTTAGCCGAAGCATCCTTATTTTGTTACGGCATTCCAGTTCCTTCTGGGCAATTCCAAATTTAAGATATTAATGCTTATTCACTCGTAACAAGCAGTTGGGGTTTGTTTATAAATTAGTTATCTGCGATTATACCTTCAAAATGCATAAACTAGTTAAAAACAGGTGCCTCAAACAAAGTTATCGACAGGTCAAACATTTCTCGACTATACTATTTCACACGCATTTACCCTATTTTCCTCTAGAATTAGTCGACAATATTTACATTGTTGTCGAGGTAGAGGGAATTCGAAGGATTACACAATTTTGGACGAGATACTTCACTGAAATGTCCACCTGATTTTTTTGGACTGAAACTTGTAGGTAACACAATTTTAAAATAGGTTTGTAATTTTTGAGTTTTTATTAGAGGATTATCCGAGAACCGGACTTGTTCAACCTTTTTCACTCTATAGTAAGGTATATTATATGTAGTTAGACTAAATTAATTGACACGTCCTTTAGGCACTTATTTTGTTCAAACTAAAGCGCTAAATCACCATTACGAACGGCAAGTTTTCTAAAACGTTTCTAAAGAATCAGTAGGCGATTTTCGTCAAACAAATGCATGTGTACTTAAACAGGCACGCTACAGCATACAAACACAACCAAGCAAAATAAACACAGCAACTACTTGTTATGTTAACAGCGTAATGGAGATCCGGCTGATTTTATATGTACTAGAGAGACCATCAGATAGTAAATGTAAACAGTGCAAGGTGTGAAACACAAGGTGTCTGTACTATATTTATAAGTAGACAATAAAACGGAACAAGAATACCACACTAGTAAAACAGGGGAATAAACATCGACGTGACTTTACAGAATGCGCACAATAACTTCGTTAGGTTACTAGAAACTATAGCTTGCTTTAACCTAATTCATGTAAGTTCTATGAATGGAATTTTTAAGTACTAAAAAAATTAATAATAAATCAACACGGAAAGACATACCACACTTTACACGTGCCAGTAGTAAAACAGATAGATCACCCTAGAAATGTTGGTTCACCACGTAAACAAATTGTATGTATTCTATTCAAATGTGGAAAGAGCCTCACTGATTCTTACTAGGACACTAAAAATTTGTCAACCCGCTCACGCAAGATGCATTTCCCGAAAATAACTGAAGATGAACGAACAATTTTACTCTAAAGACTATTAATACATGCGAATAGCGTTAGTTAATTTTAGTTCAGTTACAGCTGCAGCGTGGTGAGCTTTATATAATGCACAGTAACTGATGTAAATAAGGTCCTCTCCGTTGGAAAATGCAATAAACTTTATTAAATCCTAGGCGTAGGTAATCAAGGTTTTAATAATGGTCTAGGTGTTTTATTAAACCAATCACTGTTGTTTATAAAAATATCAATCTCTGTTATAGAAAGAAACAAATTCAATTTACGATACGAAACGTTAGCTACTATTAACTCAAATGACTATATTCAGGATAATAATTTGATGATATTATAAAACCGATCAGCCAACATACACCTGAGATATTTTTATTCAGCGTCCGTAAACTGACTAATTTATTAGCACAATCCAAATACACACGCGCCAATTTTACAGCTTACTTCATTCAAACACTCGCAATCCCAACAGTTTTACTAAACGTATATTACACCTATTTCTTGCAATGTTTCCTTTCAGCTTTCATATTCCTGTGTTTGTTTATTTTTAAAAAACAGTTTCTTTATGGAAGTGTTATGCAGATTATCGAAATGTGACTTACATGAAATCGTTTTATTTTAGGCTCAGCAATTAGTTCTTAAGTCATGCTACCGTGTTTAGACACCCTGGATGTAACGGGCGTTTCAAAAGAACGCAACACTAAGATTAAGAAGATAAAAGTTACGCATAGGCAGGCGCGTGCTGAGATACCTTGGAGGGCCCGGGAAAATTTCCTTTATGAGGGTCACACCCCGATTCGTTAGTTGATTAAACGATATTTAACGTTTTCTAATTTATTGGCAACATGAAAGTATTGCATCGTGTGGTTGGCCATACTATCGTCATACATTAACCACCGTACCGTACAAGTGTTTCTTAAAAAGAAATGAATATTAGAATATAAAGATTAATAATACCCTTGAAAAGATAAGTCCTTGAAATGCTTTTCCATAAAACATTTGAAAAACAAAATGAAAACTATAGGTAAATATTCTGCTATATAGTACAAATAGACGGTTAGGACCACTGAAAATAGTTCTTGAATACCTTACTTTTTTCGCACATTTTTCAATTATAACTTCTGGTGTAATACTGTTTGTTATTTCAGGCTCGCAAGCCATACAAAACAAGGCTTCCAAATTCTCCTGCACAATACAACTGCGAAGTCTAGTCTTTAATAATTTAAGTTTTGAAAACGATCGTTCGCATGACACTTGTGTTAATGGAATTGTTAGAAGAAATTTGTAAACAATGAATAATTGCTTAAATTCTACGGAATATAGATTATAATCACACAGTATTAAATAAACACAAGACAAGCACGAGTTACACTGAGTTTTTTTTGCATTTAGCGGTAGTCATATTCACAATCCATCTCTTCGTTTTCGTCTTCTGATTCTGTACTTGAAAAATATGGTTCAGTTTCCAATTTATGATTTGAATGACTCGAGTAAATGTCTTGAAAATCGCGTTTAGACAAATGAGGCCAAAGTTTAGAAAATGCCACAAGTTCCTCCTTCAATTTTTCTTTTTCCACTGATGGAATTACCTCACAAATTTTGTTTAATGAATCTTTTGGAAGGGACTGGCTTTGACTTATTAATGAATATCTTCTGGGATAGAAACATTTCAAGTCAGCATAAAGTGCTCCGTGTTTTGCAAACCTGGTCTCAATACTGTTTACGATTGAGTCCATGACTGTATTGTAGACCGTTAAACGAAAATGATCTTCGGCGTCTACGCCAATCTGTTCATCTCGAGCAATTTCACCTGACATCATCTTTACAGCTCTTTTCCTTTTTTGTGGAAGAGCATCTTCTAAGAATATATCGGAATCCATCTTTTCGCGTTCTGTATTTATAACCCCTACAAATCACTTAGTCGATTGTGGTATGCCAAAAAAATTTCGTTGTTCTGCTTTTAATTGGTTAGTTGCATTTGATATTTGTCGCCATGCCTGTACGTAATCTAAATTTTCTGTTTGCAAATAATCGGAGGCAGGCGTAGTTATTTTAAAAATCTGTATATAAATCATAGCAAGTAGAACAATTTCAAAAGAACAAAACTTGTTGAGTAGAGCATTTGCTTATCTCCTTGCGATGGGTTTAAATAAGGAATTCGATTCTGAAATTGCCTTTACGGCCAATACCAAATTAAAAAAAAAACAATCTCTTTGAGATTAGAACTGTCTTGAGTCTCCTGCAACCACATATATTTCCTTCCAAAGATTTTTGTAATGGCATCGCTTCTACTTCTCCAACGAGTAACGCCGATTGCGTTGAGTTTTAGATGCAGTCCGGTTGTATTACCAGATTTTTCAAACAAATTGAGCCTTTTATACGATTCTTTAAAAAAGACATGAACTTCTTGTAAAAGATTAAAAAATGATGCAGAAACTGTTAAAGATTGAGTAGTGTCAGCGATTACCAAATTAAGCACATGAGCGTAACACCATGTATGAATATGAGTTGCAGAGTTTTCTGTTAGTTTTGTAGTCACTCCGTTATACTGCCCACTCATATTAGCGGCACCAACAAATGCATCGGCTATTCAATTCTTCAATGAAATGTTGTTATCCTGTAAAACTGTTCTCAGAGTGTTATACAGGTATTCCTCTGTTGTAGAAGTTACATACTTTAGAGCAAGTGCACGTTCAACAACCCTATTACCTAAAACGTATCTAATAAATAATGCACATTGATCGTGCGCTGTTATATCCATAGTAGTATCCATTGTCACTGAATATATTTCTGCTTGCCGTACTTCTTCGGAAATTTTTCTAAGAATTTCATGACCAATTTCTAAAACAACTTGAGTAGTTGCCCTATTACATAAAAGGGTTACTAAGTTTCCTCTTCCAACGCCACTTTTAGATTTACCACTTTCGATACCGGTAACAGCTTGACCACTTTGATTTTGTTGGCTTTCTTCAATAGCTTTTGTGACGTGAGTATTTAAAACAACATCAAATTTGGAGACTAACAAGTTCCCATGATTCACGGACGCGTCTTCTAAGTTGTAAGCAGCTTCGTTCCTATGACCACGAAAGAGTAGCATTTGTTTTCCAATCAGTTAAATTACTTCAATTATTCGAACCATTACTGCTCTTCTATCCATTACTTCTTGCTGATGCTTGTCATACAACTCTAGATTTATATAATGTTTAACGGATTGTCCCGATTTTTCTCTCATGAAAGATTGTACAGCGTCACAGTGATTCTTAGAATTTTCATGTTTTGCAATTCGTTGATAAGTATGCTTCCATTCATTAAAGCTCCGTATAAATTGTGACTTGAAGTTACTGCCAAATACCATGCATACTGTGCAATACAAACTATTGTTTACTTCATTAAAACTTAACCACTTTCGATTACAACTTGATTTATCACTATCAGTGGTAGTAAGATAAAATGTTTTGGCATAATCAAACGGTAACGGAATTTCCGTTTCTAATAGTTTAGGTTATAAAAGATGAATACGAAAAAAAGTCAAAATTTGATCCTTCTTTGGTTTAAGAAAAAGCGAGAAAGTCTCTTCGTCACTGGTTTTGTCACTGCGATTTTAATAAAAGTAGTTTTTCTGATCCTTCTGAGTGGGATTTCAAATCTAAAAATTAAAATATTTACACTAAAGATTCATACATACGTTATACAAAACGTCGTCAAGTAAGTCCTCCACAAATCATGAACGGGGAATCCTTATAGTGAGGTTTCTTTGTCTGTCTGTTTGTATGCCACCACATCTTCAAGGATGTGGTATACAGACAGACAGAACCTGCACTAAGCTCTCTCAGAAAGATCAGACATTCCCGGAGGCGTGAAAACGAGTGGCTGCCCTTGTAGATGTCGGCCCAGACTAGCGGCAACCCCTCTCCTGCGGTATTTTCGTGATCCTTTTAGTTTTACCTGTTACAACCTGTGGCTATTTAATAATAACTCGTAGATGGATTTATGTAGTTTAATGACTTGTAACCAATATTACTACATAGAAAACAAACACAGCTAAATAGAAATTCTCAGCATATACCGTAACTACAATGCGGCCAGCGGCGTTGGCATTAAAAAAAACAAACAAAGAAATAATACTACGCTATAACTTATCTGTAAAGTACAATCCAAACTGATCCTCGTTAGCATCCACTATCTCTGCCACACTCTTACGGATCAATGTATAATTTAATTTCAACGCAAAGTTCACAATTTAAACTATAAGTTCTAAAACACCTGACACGCGCTAGGATAATGTGACGTGCTCCCTCGCGCGCTTAAACCCGACTGACTCTTACCTATCGGACCGACTTAAACATTACGGATTCTTCTACCTATTATTATAAGGGGCAGCCTAGTACAAACCTTTATACATTTTAACAGAAATGAAGCTTGCTTTTAAAGAATTGTCTTTTCCAAGAATCTTTCTTCGTGAATATTCCCTTCACCACATAGGCTTAAGAGATCCTAATAAAAAGATCAGTGAACTAATATTTATGTCCCAGGCCCGAGGACAAGATAATACGATAATACAATTTGCTGTTCTTTTTTCATGGGCAAATAGAAAAAAAGCTACACTTTTTAAGGCCGCTTGATATTATGGTATGCAAAAGCTATGCAATAGATATTGCATTGCGTCTTGCCCGGACGTTTTAATTGTCTCTTGACATTAGCTATGTAATATTTTGTTTGTGAATTGTAAATTGCCAACATCAAAATTAATAGCTGCTTCCAACCCGTCTAACCTTGGTATGCCGATATCTGTTGTGTTGGCAGTTCTGAAATTTTTGTATTCTGCAAGAAAAATAGCCCCGGTTCTATCTCGTGCAATGCAATTTTAATTGCACCAACTGATTCAAAATTTTATAACAGCGCAAGCGCGCGTGCAATATTGCGTCTTGCATAGCATGGTGTCAAGCGGCCTTTAGAGGATAAAATTATTTATAGACGAAAGTCTAATTGTCCTGCAAATTACCAGAGAATTAAGCAAGCGATACAGTATAGTAAACTGCACTACGAAGGTCATCGCTATTCGTGTTGCTAGGACGTTGTTCTCGCCGTAGGTCTATCACCTTGTATTTTTTTTATCATATTATTGCGCAAAATACATTTTCAATGAATTCTATCAGGTAAAATATTTGTGATACATGAAAGATATAATTAAAATTGAAAAAAATCCAAGTGGAACTCGCGCGCCAAGAGTTCCGTACACGTACAAGCAATATTAAATGATGACAGGTATCGATATTAAAACCTCTTTCTGCCTTACTTTATTTATTCTGCCCATACCATTAAAATAGCTGTAATTAATATTATTATTATTATTAAATAACCTGCACTTCACATTTATATTTAGAATGAATTAGATGGGAATTGAATTACTTTTCGATGTTGTGTATTATATCAGGATGAGCTTTCAAATTTCAAAATAAAGCATTACAAACTTACGAGTAGCATCCATAAGCTCCATCTCTTCATCTTCAGTAGCAGTTGATGTTGATGGGCCTTGCTGCTCTGAATCATCTTTGTTTTCGGATACCTGACCTTTATGTGATAACCGTGATTTCCACAAATCTGTTAATTTTGTGGTCTCCGACGCAGCTCGTTGCAATTCAATTGTTCTTCTAATTTGTTGCTTTTCATGACCAGAAGGAGCCCTTCTTTTCATTTTTATGTTCTTATTTATTAACTTAGCTCTATGAATATCTTTTGATATAGTAGGGGATAAAGAATACTACTATAGTAAGCCTGCTTATCGTAAAAGGCGATTAAAAGGCGCAGCAAGGGGCAGCAGCCTTGCTGGCTAAAAGATATTGGAGGAGGGTCGGTTGGTCTCGGGCGATCCTCAATAATTTACAAGCTTGTTGGGGGTTGGCCGTGACGGATACGGCTTTCTGCTAAAATCTTTAAAAACTGCGTTGTGGAAAGATATGGGAGCCTACCACAATATTTCCCAGGTGTGCGTGGCCTAAAACACGAAATATATATGATGGAGAGCTCACAAGTAAAATTCTTGTCCGGAGGTAAAATACTCCCTCATTCGGATCTCCGGGAGGGAGTACTTGGGGCTCGTTATCATAAGAATATAAAACAACAATTCGATTTAGTGATAGGGACTTGGAATGTTAGGTCATTACTTAGAGTAGATAAGTTAACGAATTTATTAGTCGAAATGAGAAAGGAAAAGCTGGACATTTTAGGTATTAGTGAGGTGAGATGGCCAGATAGTAATGACTTTTGGAAAGATAATTATAGAATAATTACAACTTCTTCAACTAATGGACAGGCAGGGGTAGGAATAGTGTTAGGTAAAGATTAGGGCATAAAGTTAAAGAGTACTTACAATTTAGTGATAGAATAATTATGGTTAGATTGAGTACAAAACCCACAGACACTGTTTTAGTACAGGTTTACATGCCAACAACTCAGTACGAGGATGAGGAAGTAGAAAAGGTATACGAGGATATAAATAGTATAGTGAGAAAAGTAAAGGAGATGAGAATTTAATAGTTATGGGCGATTTTAATGCGTCAGTGGGAGAAGGTAGTGAGGGAAAAATGGTAGGAAAATTTGGGTATGGCAGACGAAATGATAGAGGAGAAAGATTAGTTGAGTTTTGCCAGGAACATAGATTAGTAACTGTAAACACCCTATTCGAACAACATGTTAGGAGAAGATATACCTGGAAAGCGCCAGGTGATAGGGCTAGATACCAAATAGATTATATTTTAGTTAAACAAAGATTTAGAAACCAAGTTAAAACTGTCGTAGTTATCCAGGGGCTGACATAGATAGCGATCATATCTTAGTTAAAATGAAGTGTAAACTAAAATTCAAAAAATTGAGAAAAGTTAAAAGAGAGGATGGGATCTAGGTAAGCTTAATGATAGTAGGGTAAAGAGGAATATAAACAAGTATTAGATAATAAGAGCAAAGAGATAGCTGTAGGAGGAATGTAGAAAATAGATGGAAAGAAATAAAACTGACTGTACATGATACAGCAACACAGACTATAGGTAAGAAAAAATAGAAGCGAGAAAACCCTGGGTAACAAAGGAGATATTAGATTTAATAGAGAATAGAAGAAAGCTTAAACCTTTCAGAGAAGTGGATAGTGAAAGTAAGCAAAATATAATACAGTTAGAAATAAGATAGTACATGAGTGTAGAAAAGCTAGAAATAAATGGATGGAGGAGAATTGTAAGGAATACAAGATGATTTGAGAGTAGGTAAGACAGACAGGGCTTACAGGGCAGTTAAAAAGTTTTTGGGAAGATAGGAAAAATATAATGGTATTAGAGACGAGAATAATGAGCTTCTAATAAATAAAGTTGAGGTAGCAGATAGATGGAAAAGATATTTAGAAGATTTATATAAGGGAGACGATATAGATGAGTTAGAGAACGACCAAGAAGAGGATGTAGAAATAGGGTTCTCAATATTAAGAGAGGAATTTGATAGAGCTGTTCGGAATCTTAAACTAAATAAAGCGCCAGGGATAGACGATATTCCGCAGAATTAATAAAATATGCTAGTCAGAAAACTTTAGATAGATTATATGAACTAATAAAAGTAATATATGACACAGGTGAGGTTCCAACAGATTTCGAAAAAATATTATTATCCCAATCCCAAAAAGTCAGGAGCTGATAGTGTGAGAGTTTTAGAACGGTTAGTTTAACTTCTCATGCTTCCAAAATACTAACAATAATAATTAAAAATAGAGTAGAAGCTTTGACTGAGAATTATTTAGGCGAAGACCAATATGGTTTTCGTAAAGACAGAGGGACTAGAGAACCGATACTAATGATTAGGGTAATTATCGAAAAAGGTTACAAAAAATAAAAGACTCATTTGCGTTTGTAGATTTAGAAAAAGCATTTGATAAGGTTAATTGGAGTGTTATGTTCAGGGTTTTGCAAAAAATAGGAATCTCTCATAGAGATAGAAAAATTATTTATAGTCTATATAAAAACCAAAGCGTAGTAATTAGATTGGATGAAATAGAAAAGGAAGCTAAGATTAGAAATGGTGTTAGACAGGGTTGTATACTGTCTCCCTTCATTTTTAATGTTTATATTGAGGAAGCTTTAAACTTAGCTAGAGAGAGAAAAGAGATAGGTATTAGTGTACAGGGACAGAAAATAGACATGTTACGTTTTGCAGATGATATAGCCATTATAGCAGAGTCTAGAAAAGAGTTAGGAGAGTTTTTAAATATTATAGATGAGATACTATGGAGTAACTATAGTATGAGAATTAACTCAGTAAAGACAAAGATAATGACAAGTGAGTTACAGCCTAGTTCTAAACCAAAATTAAAAATAGGTAATACCGAGTTAGAGGAGGTAGATGAATTTTGCTATTTAGGTAGTATAATTACAAAAGATGGACGTAGCAGAAGGGATATAGTAGCTAGAATAGCTCAAGCTAGAAAAATGTTTTTAAAAAAGAAAAACTTACTAATAGCTAATAGTATTAGTTTAGATAATAGAAAAGTTTCTTAAAGTCGTACGTATGGAGCGTTCTACTATACGGTAGTGAGACTTGGACAATTAAAGAAGTAGATAAGAAAAGATAGAAGCTTTTGAAACTTGGTGTTATAGGAGAATGTTAAAGATTAGTTGGACAGATAGAGTAACAAACGAGGAAGTTTATAGAAGGATAGGTGAGGAACCCTGTATGTGGAAACAATTGAAGGTCAGGAGAGATAGAATGATAGGGCACCAATTAAGACATGATGGACTATTTAGTAAAGACTTAGATTATAGACTACCAAATAAAAGTAGAGTAGGAAGGCCTAGACAAAGCTATATTAGTCAAATTATTAGAGATCTAGGTTGTGAAGGGTATGCAGACCTTTTTAGACTAGCTCAGAATAGAAAAGAATTTAGAGCTGCGTCAAACCGACCTTAAGTAAGGTCGAAAACAAAATGATGATGATTGTATTGTCTACTAATATACTTATCAATATAAACTTTGTAAAACAAACACGTTTTGCTTCTTGACTATGCAACTATGCTTATCTATAACTATAACTGTTTAATCCATGCAACTGCAACGCTGCAACACTACTTGTTGAATGTTAAAAAGAACAGTTGATTTACTAAGGATTCAAAACTGTAAAGTCAACAAGAAAAGAAATACCAACCACCTCGAATTATATCTACGGTTTTAAGAATGCTTAAATCAGCGGCATCCGGTAGGCCCATGACAATAATTATAACATTTCATGTGATGTGTCTAGTGTCTTGGTTCTTGTTACAAATATAAGTACCTATCAAATAAAAGATAAGTTAATTTTAAACTTTTAACTTTTATAGTACCTTTTCTAAGGATCGTGCACTTATAATAATACTAGAGTAGGACATTTCTTTTCAGAACTAAATCTAGAGTTCTACCAGATCGATTTTAATAATTGAAGTGTCATTTATTAATCCGGTGCGCATTTTATTATTTTGTGGAGGGCCCACCGAGATATTCCCGTTTCCCGGTGGGCCAGCACGCGTCTGCGTATAGGTAAATTTTTATTTTCCTACATGTCTGTTGCGAACACTGTACTTAAAGATAACAGCTTGTAACAATTGAAATGTCCTTCTCATACACTAGTGCTATTCCGGTATCCATTCGTTTCTATTGTGTTAACTATGTCTTTCCATAAACGAGTGTTCATTATTGAAAATCATTGCGCATATAAATTCTACAAACCAGCGGACCACGAGCTTCAGTTAAAATTTTCCAATTCCACTGTACCTAATAAGTCTATAATACCGAGAAACATGATCGAAAAAAACACACATCGTCAATCACTACTAAGTGTGGAAGTTCGGGATGATGTGAAAGAATGTTAAACACGTTCACCCAGAAAATAGTTCATCATTTAATGATTTTAGGGCTACTAAAAAATTACATTTGCTTACCTACCGCATCGATGTCGTTCATGAACTGAAAGACCTAAACCACGAAAAACATTTACGGTATTGCCGTTGATTTCATTTCGTTGTTTGTAAAACGGCACTTCAATGTTGGAATGTGTCTATTTTAGCGACGAGGCGTGGCTTCACTCTAATGGCTACATAAACAGTTAAAACTACTAAATATGGAGCTCAAAATATCCTCATGCGTTTCATGAAAGACCATTGCATGCACATAAACTCGTGTTTGGTATGCGATCTCCCGGCGCCGTGTAATAGTACCTTTATATTTCGACAAATCTATGGGTGGTGTAGTTTATCGTAACTTATACCGAAAGTTTTGCAACGTTAGAATTAAATGACCAAAACTGTTGATTCCAACAGGATAACGCAACGCGTCATACTGCTAATGAAACCCCAGATACGTTAGAGAAATTTTGGCCATCGTTTGATATCATAAGGATTGTAACTTTCAAAATCCTCAGCTCATACCAGCAGACTTTTTCTTTTGTGGGTATTTATAAACTGAAGTTTTAACAAATAATGGTCATAGACTTGAATTAAATGCTAACATTGAACATGAGCTTAAAACATTACTGAACAAACATTACGAAAGTGGCCCCAAGTCTTACGAAACGTGTCCGAACCTACATCTGTTGTACAGGAGATCATTTTGAAGTATTTATATTGTAAATTGAATATTTTTGTATGAATATTAACATTAATATTTTTATAATTATTCGAGTCATCAAAAACAGGTTGTGTCTTTTTTTTGAAACACTCATTACACAGGAAGTTTATAAAAGAACTCCTTGATTTAAAGTTTTATTTGTACACAGTAAAGTTAAAATAATAGATAGTAAACCTATATAGTATTAAAGAGAATCTTCTAAAGTTTTTTTATACCTGTTTAAGTTCTATATGTGCACCATTTGTTGCTTTGGCCACGTCTAAACGATAATCAGTTTCTTCCCAGATATTCAGCAGCATATCAGGTGTGATGGATGCTACATCTGTAACTCTCTCCCTCAAATGAGCAATGTCACGGATCTTTTCGGAATAAATAATGTTTTTAAATGTCCCCAAAAAAAGAAATCTAGTGGAGTCAGATCTGGGCTCCTAGGTGGCCATGCAATCGGTCCAGGTTTATCAATCCACCTGTCAGGGAAATGCAAGTTCAACGCACCACGGACACAGTTGCTATAGTGAGGTGGCGAGCCGTCTTGTTAGAAGACGATCGGTCCCTATTCTATTTCGATATTATCAATCTGTGAGCAAACGTATAGTTCAAGCATTGCACAATCAATATCTCCATTAATTGTCTTCTCTGCGAAGATGAAAGGTCCTGCGATACAAAGTTGTAAATTGTACATATCTCTCGGTTCATTATACAAATTTTGGTTCAATTCGTTTACCTTATTCAGGTATGAAGTGTTAGAGGAAAAGGAGCAAAAATTCTTTGTTATCATATCATCGTTCACTCTGAGCAAGCTGAAACTGAGTTAGTCGAAGCATAAATTTTATCATGTGGATTTTAAAATTATTCTAGATTAATTAGAGGCACAAAGGTGGCTGAGCGTTAATACACCGCGAGTTTCGGCGATATCGTAGCAATATATATACATTAATCAAATAATGGACTGGTCAGACTTATAGTATAATAAACATGTAATTTTTTCTTGGGATGTAGTACAAATACAACGACAGATTAAAATTTACTGTTTAATCAACAACCTAACGTTTCGGTATATTTTTTGCACCTTTATCAAAGGCTAAAAAGGAAACAGAAAATTCGAATTAGCAAGAAATACATAAACCGACGCTGACTACTTACTTTGATCATTAAAATATAGAAATTTGAATGCAAAATACTACACGATTCACATAATAAATGTGGGCCAAAGATTAAAACAATATTTAAGAATTGCCTGAGGGGCACGTCATGCCACAAGACAAGATTGAATGTAACAATATTAAATAGAATTGACAGGGGACGTTCCAAAAATAGCATCACTTACATAATATGAAAGGTAATATTTTAACGTTGTTTGAAAATATCATTACTATATAAAGCAGAGTAGACATTGTGAACTTTATCCTCATCCATCTTATTATTAATAGGATTATTTTCTCTATTAATGTAAAAAGACTCGATAAATAGCCTAGTTTTATAATTGGTTTCGTCGTCCAAAATGATGGTGTCATCGAACAGAGGTGTATGTCTGGTTCCAGAAACGTGAGAAGACAATGCACATTTTGTGGAGTTTTTTCTGCAGTCACTCCTGTGCTGGGTTAACTCTTTAGCCACTGACTAGTCTGTCCAATAACAATAGTTACATTGTCGTTTTATGCATGGAAGAGGATGTGCGGATCAGATGTTCGCAATGTTACAAATTATCGAAAAGTGTATGCATGCCAGAAGAAAAATGTATGCAGGCATTTGTACATCTAGAAAAGGTATATGGCTCTGTGAACAGAAGTGAATTATTGTAGGCGCTGCGCGAATACGGTGTAAGCAAGTGCTTGATAAAATCTGTCGGGGCAATGTACGAAGGCGGTAGAGCATGTGTACGTGTGAATGGTAACATGGGCCAATACCTTGACATTGTGGGCCTACTATCTCAATATGTAATAAAATGTCGTATACAGACAACCCAACAAAACCGAATCGTTAGTTAAAATTTCACGTATTGCTACTGGTTACCGCAAAACCGCCGAAGTTTTCGGCTTTACTCTTTGTTTCCTGTATAAAATTGGAATATGCCTGCTCTTTGCATTCCTATCGGTTCACCGCTCAAAATGACTTATTGAAGCGAGTTCTAAGAATAGAATGGCGTGAGGTGGGAGATGAGGCGTTTGCGTAACGCGACTACGAATTGATGCCCTATTAATCTTGGCTGTATGAAAAAATAGTGGTGGAAAATGTAAAAAGAAGCTAGGCATATAGTTTGCTCAAATCACTAACTTCAATTACTATCCTTCTATATCAAGCAATTCATGCCTCCCTAAAACTATGGAACATGTAGAAAATCGATATAGTCATCATCATTAGGTTTTCAGTCCAAAACTGCTTAGACGCGTACCCTCATTGTTTCCCATTCTGAGCCAACTTCTCATTTCCCTGAAACTTCCAGTCTGTATCTTTCACTATCTGCGTGCAGTAATCTGATCTAGGTCTACCTCTATCGCTTTTTTCCTATCTCTGTTTCTAAACTATCCCGCAATATTCCCCAAAATGCCTTAGAACGTATCCTGCCTTTCTATTTCTCCTCATTGTTTTTGTTTTCCACAGATATCTTTATTCCCCTACTATTTCTATAACCTATTTGTTATTAACTTTGTCTATCCATGCTATCATTCTCATACATCTGAAGCACAACATTCCAAAAGGCTTCTACCATTTGTCTGTCTGTTTCTCCTATTGCACTATTTCATAGACGTACTGTGCTGTGCTCCACAGATATGCTTTCAACAATTTTCTCCTTGTTTCTATGTTTGTTGTCTTCAAACATAGCCGCTGCTCTTTCTTGTTTACAAATATGTACCCTATTTCCCCGATATTCAGAAGTATGTGATGGGGATAAAGCAGCCATCAATATTGGTTGAAAATATTTCAAAACCAATACTTGTAGTTGTTTATAATAATCGTCAGATTTAAGTGCAATTATTTTTCGTCATTAGGTTTTCCGTCGGGAAACTGGTTGGACGCGTACCTTCACTTATTTCTATTCTGAGATAGCCTACACTGTTCTATCAAATTCCCACTGCCTTGATACTGCTCGGTTCCCCTTCTGTTGTTAATTATTAATTTTATGCCCTATTTCACCAGTTTCAATGGTATGTGAAGGGGGTTAAGCATCCTGTGACTACCAAAGATCCCCTAATTATTAATAATTAATAGTTTTCCAGTAAATCCTTTCACACAATTAACATTAGTTGAGAGTATTGTTAAACCAATACCTGTAGTTGCTTATAATAATCATCAGGTTTAAGTACAGTTATTTTTTTCGTCATTAGGTTTTCCATCTTGAAATTAGTTGGACGCGTACCTCCATTGATTTCTATTTTGAGCTAACCTGCACATTCCCCTGAAATTCCCCCTGCCTACATCCTTCATCATCTGTGTGCAATAGTCCAACCTAGGGATACCTTCACTTCTCTTTTTTCCTATTTCTGCTTCTAATATATTTCACACTATTCCCTCATGCCTTAGCATGTGGCTTATCATCCTATCTCTCCTATTTTTTACTACTTTCCATATACTTCTTTCTTCCCCTACCATTTCTAGCACCTTTTTGTTTTTAACTTTGTCTGTTCATGATATCAGCATCATATTGCCCTTCTATTTCTCATATTTTTTCCACAGACATCCTTGTTCCCCTACTATTTCTATAACTTATTTGTAATTAACTTTGTCTGTCCATGCAATCATCCTCATACATTTGAAGCACAACATTCCAAAAGGCTGCTACCGTTTTTCTGTCTGCTTTTCCTACTGCCCGTATTTCATAGGCATACCGTGCTGTGCTCCACACATAGGCTTTCAACAATTTTCTTCTTGTTTCTATGTTTGTTGTCTTTCATCATAGGCGCTGTTCGTTCTCGTTAGATGTAGTTCGGTCCCCTTCTATTGTTTTACAATTATACCCTATTGGTGATATAGTATGAGATCGAAAATAATGTGAAATAAACCTTATCTCAAATCGAATAACTAACTACAAAATCTTGTTCAATATATATCTCGTATAAAGAGAAAATTTTATACACATTTAATTAGTATACCCTTCAATATCTCCCCCACATTTGACTTTCCATTTCTACACACGAAGGAAGCGGGTTTTCTTTATCTGGAGATTTTGAATTTTGCCGAACCCTTGCTGTTTCAAGTAAGGTAGGGGATCTTTAACGTGCTTTAACGGAGCTTACATTTTACCTCTCATCCGAACGAGGGTGTATTTTTGTGAAAAATGCTCCCCTAACATTTTACAAGCGGTTCGTGTCGAGAATCGAACACCAGACGCTGGGATCAGTAATCATTCGCGAACCTATCTAATCCACGACCGCCTAATATCACTTCCGCTATCCTAACACCGCTGTATATGAATTTTCCATAGCTCAAAGCAGTGGTGAATATCTTCTTCTATGAGGTCGTTTCCGCGTTTCCTTTCACAGCTTTAACGATCTGAAATCTGGTTCCTTCAAATGCAGATTGGACTTTGGGGAACATAAAAGTCACATTGTGCCAGATCAGGCAATAGCGCCGATGGCCTAACACTGGGTTAGAAATGTCTCGACAGACAATACAGCGTACGCCGACGAATTGTTCTGATGAAGAACTCATCATATATTTATCCACAATTCAAGTCTTTTTTATTTTTTTCACAGAGTTGAACAAGACCTCAAAGTAGTAATCTTAATCACCAGGTTGACCTTGAGGAATCCAGTGAAAGTACACGATCCCACGGATGACGTAAAAAACAATGATCATTATATAGATTTTTGATTTGATCATTCGACGTCTTCTCAGTCATCTTGGAAACGTTTAAATCTCTCAAAAACTCGAGCATGTATAATAAACAATAATTGCCATATACTTTTTAAATAAAAGATAAATTTCAGTACCCGGGTTTCCACGTTTAATATGAAATATCCTGACAATTCGTTGCTCTATTAAAAACCACATCATATTTCTGGCACAACAAAAAGTAGAACTTATACAAACGAAGGCCACGGACAGACTAAGATGTTTACAGACGCGAAAAAGGTGGCAATCGGAAGAGAATAGTTTATGCTACACAACTGTCGGTCGTATAACTTAGCGCATGCGTAGTTCGTAGTCTTTTATAAAATAGAGTTTTGGACTTACGTCTTTTTGAAATGACCAATTAAATTATTTTGAAGAAAAATGGAATTGGCGGTAGCGAAAAAAAAAAAAATTTAAATACCTCCAGAATATTTACAGAATTATAAATTTGACGGGAGCTAGCGGAAACGTTTTTAAAAGAAAAATTAAATAAAAGTTTGTGATCGATTAAACCCCAGTTGTTATAAATCGCTTAGCATAAGCACTGAATCTGTTGAAATTTAATTAATAAACGCTCTCAATAACTACTTCAAAGAATCGTACGTGTGTATGCATGTGTTCTAAACGGAAGTTACATGAAGCTAGGACTAAACGAAATTATTCCGTAAGTTATATAAAGGAAGCTTACATGTTACATCTGTATAAGACGTTTGTAAGAAAGGAATCAGCATTCGTACAGCAAAACCCATCAGAATATTGTACTCGTCAGTATAATGTAGAAAATAATATTCCTAACGCGTTCTAACTCTTTTCCGGAGTCTATATCTGTCCTGTAAGATTATTCAGCACACGCAAGATAAGCACCCATCTTTGACATTATCATGATAAAAATTCCGTTTCTACTTCCTTTATTTACTTACCAAGCCATTTTAAAAATGAAATGAATATAGAAAAGAACCCAGCTTGAGAGAAACCTAATTTCAGAAAAAAACATGAAAAACGGAAATACGCAGCACAACGATCACTGATGATTAGACGCATTCTAGCGAAAATTGAAAATCAAGGGATGCTATACTTTAACAATGAATATAAATTACAGGAAGTTAGACAAAAGTTAATTTTCTTACTGAAGAAAAAGTAATTTCGTTTAAAAATGAATAAGTAGTCGATGTATCGATTACGTACTGGATTAAACGAGTTCAACTCGGTCTGAATATTTTATGAAGTACTTGCTTGCTCAAAGATTTTAGAATATAGCGCCTCAAGTAGATGTAAAAAGATTTTCGTATTGTTCGCGATAAATGTTTAGGATAGACTTTTCGAGACACTCTTCCAAAAGTTCTCAAGAATTTACTGCACATATGCTATAAGATACTTCTTGTATTTTTATTCAATACGAAAAATTAAATATTAACAAAAATAATTGTCATTTATATATGCTAAGTTGTAAACGAAGACACACTTCAGAATGAACTATACTACTGAAAATATGTAAATTTCGAATGAACACATTTTACCACAACAAATTAAGTTGTTCATTCCGATGGTATTAGATTTTAAGGTTTTGGCATCGAGGACCTCTGAACTCATTTTTAGCAACGGTGTGGTTTATGAATTGTTTCATACGGACGATGTAGTTCAATTGCTCGATGATTTGGAGTTCGGTTGAAGAAAGGTCCGGTAATATGCTGAGCGACGCAGAAATTCGATATTCAACTCCTTCAGTGTGTCTACCGTTCGTGTAGAAATATGTGGGCTCGTCATGAAGAGGAAAAACCTTTCTGTTTACTTATGCAGAAGGTGTCACCTGATGCTTTTCGTGCATATCGTCCTTGTACTGGCAGTGCCTCAAGCAAGCGATTGATAGAACTTAATTCAGAAAACTAGTGGATTAATACAATTGCACTCAATCAAACAGTAAATCCAGCTGCTCTTCAGCAAAGACTCACCATTATCTTGTTTTGGTGTAATATTGTTTTCAAAAACTTTCAGCAACGTTTCTCCTTTCTCAAACAATTGCACTGAATGTCGTTGATTACCGTGCAACATCCATATTATTGTGTATTTTATTCTTCTTTCAGGTGAGAAGTAGGTCATCACGTTTCGCAATGGGATCGCGAAGCTAGCTGCTTTACTGCGATTATCCTAGGCGCCTTTTAAGTAATTGATTCTTATAACCTTTTGGTCTTTTACCAGCCCACGCCACTCTACCGCGAACCGCTAGCTCGATGTTGCAGTTTTTCATTCGACCGCTACCGTCCATCTGAATTATTTTTTTTACATTTCCTTTTCTTATTCTTTCTTTTTCCTTTCTTTTCTCAGCCTGTTACTACTCTTAGCCCACGCTTTCCGAAGTCGGCGCTTTACAAAATTTTTAATGACTATACTTTGCTTGTTAACCCAGACAAAGTATCTGCTAATTCTTCTGATATTCGTTAGCTCGTTTGGCTAGTTGGCACTGCAGCTTTATCCCGAACTTAGCTATACTTACCGCTCTCAGTAAGGAAAACACTATTTTCGTATTGTCATCTGAATGTCAATCCTCTTTTCTATCTCTCAAGAACAATTAGTTGCTGTATCAATTTTTCTTGTTCTGATCATACCTTACCTTTTGTCATTCAAGCCGATGCTTCCGATTTTGGTATAGCAGCTGTTCTCGGAGGATACTTCTGAAAAAACATCTAGTTCATGATGTTTGGTCTCGTTCTGTGCCGAAGCTTGGTATGCTTTCCAAAGGTATTATAATATTATTTCTTGCATTTCTTTAACTGTTTGTGATCCGTGGTATATCAAGCTACGTAGAAAAATTTCTTCAAAAGCTGTTCACTATCTGAACGTGTTGCATCTTGATGAGCTTCTTTGTAAATATGTTTCTTCACGAGAGTCACGGCTTCAACTTATTGACCATAATTGGAAGGTTGTTGTTCCGAAAGGATAACGGCAACATATCTTGGAATAAATCACGATGTCCCAACTGTTGGTTATTCGAGGATATCTAAGAAAGTTGCCAAGATTGCCACTTAGTATTATTGGCTAAAATGAGAGTTGAAATTGATGGTTCTGCGAACAAGTATGTCATACGCTCAGCCCATAAAGTAGCTCAACAAAAAACTCCTGGACTTATGTCATCACGAACTACGCTTTCTTAACAGCGGCAGGCTTTATGCGCTGATTTGGTTGGTACTTTATGTCGCTCTTCCATAGGACATTGCATTATTTTACCGAAAATATCTATCTGTTTCCTCTTCGAGCTGCTACTGCTTCTACTATTTCGAAAATCATTGAAATCATGTTCTTTTGGTATACAGTACCTTTCAGTTACCAATCCTAAGGTCGCGGGTTTGATTTCTAACACGGAGCGCTTGAAAAATGTTAGGTAGGCTTTTTCACAAAAATACGCTTTCGTTCGGATGAGAGGTAAAATATAGATTCCATATGTGTTATCACGCACGTTAAATATCGCAACCTGGCTTGGAACAGCAAGGATTTGTGAACATAAAAAATTTCCAAGTAAAAAATACACGCTTCCTGGCCAATGTAGTACCTTCGAATGAAGTATTGGAAAGTAAAATGTAGGGGACCTGGCAGCCTGTGTAGACCCACAGTGGTTGCTGTGCCAGTCCATTAAGTGTACCAATACATTCTCATACCAACTACTAACTTATTAGAGCAATATAGATACGTATGCTAGAGAAGGCTTCTCTTATTCTTTCCCGCACCCTTTGTAGTATAGCGTACATTTCCGTTTGAAAAACGGCAATATAAACCCCTAAAGGAAAGCTTATTCAAGCCTCTGGTCTCGTCCCAAAGAGACTAGATCCGGAACTGGGATCGCCCTTAGAGCCATTCTGTTTTTTTATTTATTCTAACGTTGTGGTTAGTCTGCTACCTGAAACTTAAAGCAAGCCCGTTTCCCTACTTTGACCTAGCGTTATTGTGAACATGTTTAGCCTCAGGAGACAGCATTTTGTTCAATTGGGAAACTTGCCGCGAAAGTAAATTGATGGTGTGTGTGCGTGCGTGCGTGCGTGCGTGTGTGCGTGTGTGTGTGTGTGTGTTGTGTGTTGTGTGTATGTGTGCACTTCTGCTCCTGACCATCGTTAGCGTGGATGTTTCATTCCTCGTCGTTCCCAACTATCGGCACACTACATTTGATTTTCCAATGCTCCACCCGAAGGTACTACATTGGCCAGGAGGCGAGTTTTTTGTTGCCTGGAAATTTAGAATTTTGCCGAACCCTTGCCGTTCCAGTCAAGGTAGGGATCTTTAACGTGCGTGACAACACTCACACACGGGACCTCCATTTAACCTCTCATCCGAACGAGGGCGTAATTTTTGTGAAAAATGCTCACCTGTCATTTTTCAAGCAGTCGACCGTGTCGGGATTTGAACCCAGGACCTTGAGATCCGTAGTCTTACGCTTACTACATTGATCCACGGCGACGCCTGACTATCGGCAGCCCGAAACCCAGAACCTGAAGAACTAGAAACAATGTATGTGTTGTGTATGTCGGAAATCCAGAGCAAGAGGGTCTAGAAACAGGGAGGTCCACGCCCGCAGAGTGAGTGTATGTAATAGTAGTAATTAAAACTAGACCTTCATCTATTCAAAAATGATACGTCGTAGGTCCAAAACACGAGCAGGGGTGTTTCCGATTTATGCTGTAGTGAAGGGTGTGGCATGAGTGGCAGGTCGCATTTCTTGAACTCTTTCACAGAAAAATCTTCCTTGTGCAACTCACTTCCTCCTTATGAGAATTAACATTGGATAAGCAGCAGGTTGTGGTGGATAAAAAGGAACAAAGCGCGTTCATTCATATAGACTTTGTATTTAGAATGCAATGCGAACCTTAATTAAAAATTCTGCGATTTAGTTACAAAACATAACTTACCCATTATCGAGCGTTATACAGCTGAAAAGCATTGGGTTTTGTTTCACTTACCTGAAAAAAATACAGTTTTTACAAATCGATATGACCAAAGTTTATTCTTAAAAAGTATAAATAACAAAAAAATCCAAGTAGGCGTGGCATATAGCTTCCTGGAATGTGTGTACAGTAGGAAGCAAAAATAATTATAATACGTATTTATTGTAACATTAGGAAAAAAACAAAACATCATTCAACGACCTGTCGAATGAGGTGGAGCTGACTACGCAATCGCTGCAATATATCCAACGTTAGCTCTTTGCACAGTGGCTGTATAATGTCCAGAAAAAGCAGTCCTGCTGTGATGCGAAACGATAACAGTGCAGGCATATGGTACTTCAAAAACGTCGACATGAACAGAATTGAATCCGTCTATAAAATCTGAGATCTTGCAAATCTGCTCTAGGTCATTCTGAAACCGTATTAGTTGTATAATTAAATACTTGCTATGGTATGAAATTGTAGTGTTGGATTCGAGACACAAAGAGAGGGTGAGACTTGCCACGTCAGTTTCATAGGGCCAAATACATTTACAAAATTTTCTCGACCCTCAGAATTCTGAGAAAAGTAATCTCTGAATAAAATGTCTAGTAATGAGGAGGGCGGGTCGGGGTAATTGCAATTGGGATAAAAAGAGGCAAAGGGATCGAGCGAGTGTTGGACATTATATGAGCATATTGGTGTGTGTGTGTGTGTGCGCGCGCGCGCGTGTGTACGTGCGTGCGTGCGTCCTTGCGTGCGTGCGTGTCCGTGCGTGCGTTCGCGTATGAGTGCGAGCGTGCGTGCGAGTGTGTTTTGGTTTAGTAATGTTTTGATGACTGTATGCGCAATGTTAGATTAAATGTCCTCTTTTATTATTGATGAAACATACAATTATTTAGTAAGCTTTTACAGTTTCCCTACTTATTATACTAATTAAAAGCTGTTAGTGTTATTATTTGATGCGCGTTTTAGACATTACCGTTTTGAACAACGGGTGTTGTCTTGGTGGAAGTTTCTTTCTACTTAGTTTTGCACTGTTTTAGATTACGTTTTGAGTTTCTATGTATTATGTTAGTATAGTTTCTTCTTAGTAGTATATAGTGTGGGTTCTGGCGCCTCTCGGAGGATATCAATGATCCCTAGTGACGTCACAGTGCAGGTTTATTGGCATTTGTGTTTGACGTCAGGGGTCGCACGTATGTTGGGTCGTTGACTTTTGTGTTTTGACGTAGGGAATGGTCTGGGGTGACGTCATCGGTCAGGTTCATTGTCCTTGGCGTTCGACTTGAGCAGTCGTAGTTGAGTATAGGTCATCGAACTTTGCGTTCTAATTCTTGTGGTGGAGGAAAAGATCGTTGATCTCTGTTTTGGTGCGTATTTTCGTGTGATTCATGCTGCTGCAAGTCGGGGTTTATAACATGACCATGGTGTGTTCGTTGACCTTTGGATTCCCGCGCTTAGGAAGAATGAGTCGTCGCAGCAGGCACTATTTGATTGACGTCGATGACCTACTGACATACTCTCTAAATCATTGTCCTTGTAACGGATACGATTACATCCTTCATTAATATACGCTTTTGTTATAATTATTTATTTAACAAAGATCCTTTACTGTATAGAATACATGAATTCCTATTTCGATATTATAATATCTATTTGTTACTTAGAACTCCATCTATGTTTATGAACTTGAGGTAGAAACACGGTTTCCTTTTATCTGCGTATGTGTTGATGCAATAATTCAGTCTTCTGCGCGTGCTCTAGTAATAAATTGCTTTGATGCTAAAGTTCGCCATTAAACGTACGGATGTGATCGCATAAACAAGTTTGTGGCGTGGGCCAGCAAGTTTCTTTGAAAACATGCAGTCCCAAAGGCAAGTGGCATGGTCCCAGCGAATACCGTTAGTACCGATCCATAGTTTAATCGACCTATTGTGGCTATAGAGTAAGCATCATCACGGTAGATGAATAGTTTTCAATTTTGCATTAAAATCATTTCCTCGATTCTTTTTAGCACAAGTTTTATGTAGGTACGTAATATATACAGTATTTTTAATTATGGATTATAGCACAGTCTAATTGTTATGGAACATTGAAACCCAAATCTTTTGTTATGCAGTTGTTACGTTCAATTCCTGAATTTGCATCTTTCCAATACCCTTCGTTGATAAATGATTACCAGTTTAAATATATATCCTAACTCGCTTTTTTTGACTATTTTCAAAGTTATACCTATTATAGATAAAGCACATTAACCTACCAGTTTATTCATAAAGCAGTTTGGTTTCTTTATTCATATTAATTTTTATCACCTATATTACAATTTAGTATCCAAATTATTGTCCTTATCAACGGCTGGTAATTTCTGGTTTTAACGATATTACCTTATGTTATCATAGTAGAGATTCTAAATTGTTCTGTTGGGAATTAATTCATTTTTACTTTGTACTTTATTACACGTTAAACAGATTCTCTTGAACAATTCTTAATTCTGAACGAGCAAATACACGCACATTCTTTTCTGTTTCTACTTCTTGTGTATTTGGTAAGTGAATAAAATGGTTGATAAATTACTGACTTTCATGTTTACTTTCTAGCTCGTATCGTATGGTCTTATCGTAGGACTTAAAAAGTTGTTCGTACCCAAGGTTTAAAACTTTCCCGTACGTGTAGAATTTTATCGTATGGATTTGATTGTATGTTCAGGTTTGATGTTGGACCACGTGGATTGCTAACTACTCACAACTCTTTTTGGTCTGCCAGAATTCTGGAGCTACCAGGTGTTGTGACTGTAAAAGAAAATGCATTGTTCCGGATCTTGGCTGGTTACTGGTATGTTAAACATTTCTTTGTCTCGTTATAAGTACGTAGACGAAAGCAGACTATTTTTAAAATTCTATTTTACAAGTAGTCCATACAATAAATTATTTCCCACATATATGCTAATAATTGCATAACACGTTCCTCACCAGCAGTGCTTTACTATAGCTCTGATAGTTACAAATTTTACTGTAATGTTTAAGAAGTTTGAATCATCTACAATCCTTCAATACTAATACGTTATAGTTACTATAGTAGTTACTTTTGAGATACTCTCACATTCGTTATGCATCATTAGTATTTCATTCAGAACATAGTTAACATAAGTGTTTTGGGCGGACCCCTTTGTATAAAAATAAATATTCAATTTTTTTCATTCTTTCTATAAATGTGCTAGAACAGGGGTTCTCAAACTTTTTGCCACTGCGACCCCCTTTTTAGACCTAGTATTTCGGCGACCCCCCTATTTTTAAATATAAACAAAAATGAAAAAAAACACTATTGGCTAAGTTTTATCCATAAAAATACTATTAACTAGTAAAAATAAATACAAATTGTTGTCACTTGAATTGTTTATAATAAGAGAAAGTGGGATAACTCACTTCGTGGCACGAACAAGGACAAAGCAATGATGACTCATGGGGCCTGTTTGCGCGCGCACTCTCTGCTAGCCGGTGCCCGGCAGACGACACGACAGTCTGGCTTCTTGAGTCGATCACTGAACACTGTGTGTGTACTTTGTGAGTAGTATTGCGAGCAAATACAGTTAGAAAAAGTAGCAATGGATAAGTTTTGAAAAGACCGTCGTCAAGTAGTGATGCTAGTGCTAGTGAGTGCGGAAAGACAAAATTCCGCAAATATGACCAGTCGTACATACAATTCGGTTTCACTGAACTGGCAAAGAAACCTCAATGTGTGGTGTGTAGTGAAGTGTTGTCAGCTGAAAGCATGAAGCCTTCGAAAATGAAACGCCATCTTGAAACTAAACATTTTGCTTTGAAAGACAAACTAGTGGAATTTTTCCAAAGAAAACTGTCATCCCTTCGAAGTCAACAGGTAAACATTACGGATCTTGCTAATGTTAATAAGAATGCTCTTAAAGCTTCATACGAGGTAGCACTGAAGATTGCTAAAGGGAAACCCCATACAATTGCTGAAGAATTAATTCTTCCTGCTGCAATTGATATGGTTTCAAATATAATCAGTCCTCACGATGCTGAAAAATTGAAAAAAATCCCGTTATCAAATGATACTATTTCAAGAAGAATATGTGACATGGCTGAAGATGTTCAGAACCAGCTAAAGAAGCAAATAAAAGATAGTACTTTTTTTGCAATTCAGTTAGATGAGTCAACAGATGTTGCCAACTGTGCTCAGTTTTTATGCTTCATCCGGTACGATTACGGTGATGCTCTTCATGAAAATATTTTGTTTTGTAAGCCCCTGCCGAATAATACAACAGGTGAAAGTCTTTATAAGGTGTTTGTTCAAGCAACTGAACCTTTTGAATTTGATTGGAAGAAATGTGTTTCAATTTGTAGTGATGGAGTAATGGCCCTTACGGGAAAGAAGAGTGGCTTGATTGCCAGGTTGAAATCATTTATACCGAATGCAAGCTGGGTCCACTGCTTTTTACATAGGCAAACTTTGGCAGCTAAGAAAATGCCAGATGAATTACGGCAAGTTTTAAATGAAGCTGTCAAGATAGTGAACTACATCAAAAGTCGCCCGCTGCAAAGTAGGATGTTTAATATTTTGTGTGAAGAGGTAGGAGCCTTGCATAAACAACTTTTATTTCACACTGAAGTACGGTGGCTATCCCGTGGTAATGTATTAAGCAGACTGTTTGGATTAAAGTCAGAAATGTTGTTATTTTTGGTTGATAGTAAACCCGAACTTTCCACTTTTTTTAGTGATGAAAAGTGGTTGGTTAAGCTTGCTTATTTGGCTGACATCTTCTCTCACCTTAATATTTTGAACTTATCCCTACAAGGACCAGACAAAAATATGCTATATGCTCAAGACAGAGTAAATGCATTTGTAAAAAAACTCAGTGTTTGGAACGCAAGAGTTAAGAAAGAAGATTTTGAAAATTTTACACTAACTCAAGAGTTTATAGAGTTTCTGTCTACATCCTACTGTACATCACCTGACACTTCATCTCTCTCCTTACTAGTATCTTCTCATCTCGAAGGTTTGATTGAACAGTTGACAGATTACATTCCAAATAAGGATACGAGTGGGGTTTTGTGGGTAGTCAATCCGTTCAGTGATCAAGTCGTAACAAAAGCTGAGCTAACTGCTCGTCAACATGATCAACTGATCGAAATTTCAAGTGATCAGTCAGCAAAACTCACTTTTAACAGTGCTTGTATCGACAAATTTTGGATAGGTATTAAAAATGAATACCCAGAACTGTCCACAAAAGCATTACAGACTTTGATGCCATTTTCTACGTCTTATGACTGTGAACAAGGTTTCTCCATAATGGTGAATATCAAAACAAAATCAAGAAATCGTTTGACCCTGGAAAATGACATTCTTTTGTGTATTACAAAACTCATTCCGGACATAAAAAAATTGGTTAATTCCAAACAAGCTCATGTTTCCCATTAAATAGTATTAGGCCTTTTTCAACTTGTATGTGTATTACAAATTTGTGTAGCCTATAAATTTTGTTATTAATAAAAACTTGAAGCCTTTTAAATTCCGATTTAGTTTAACGAGAAATTCCAATAATTAGAAATGGAGCCCACGGCAAATTAAGATGGAAGGTGGCTCTAAGTTGAGGAAATCTCAAAGGCAAAGCGGCTAGTCGAACTATATGCTCTGGGTAGAGAATGAGCTGTGGGTCGGGGTGTAATTGCAACCACTAACAATAAAAATAAGGCGCCACCGTATTTTTTTATACTGAGAAGACCTAATACAAGTCCCTTGTACAAGGCAAATGCGGAAACCTTTTTTCTATAACCGCTAAATAATTTTTAAAGACCTCCTAATCTTTAAAGTATCTTACCTTATGGCTCGACCTTGACCTTAGCAATCATGCACTGCACCTGTGAACAAATTAAACAAAGAAAAGCACTGTTTGTGCATTCAAACTCAAAAATAATTAAATACAATCAGAATCGACTTTCATTCCTCTTAAATAAAAGATAGTCTTTAGTCCGAAAATAAGAATCTATTCTTTTGAGTATCCAATAAAGTAATTTTTACAAAAAATATGTCTTCCTTTATAAGTTAATTTGAATTAGGAAGAGTTATTTACAATGGTACTGAATATATCCGTACCAATTACTTATTTAATGAAGTTTATATAACAGATTAACAAAGCATAAAATTGCTTATTTATAGAAAGAGTTAATTATGGTAAATTTACCTTAATTTCACAGTAAATAATTACAGATAATTGTTCATAAAATATCAAATGTAAAAATTCAATTTCTAAAGGTTCAAAATTATGAGAATTTACTTTATCTAATTAGTAGTGACATCTTCTGATGTTTCATTGAGTTAATAAAAGAATTTGTAGGAACAAATTACAGATTCATATCGTATAACTACGAAAAATATAATTGATGTCTGCCCTTGACATGTTCAAAGTTAACACAAGTCGGTTAAAGTAAAATTTATCTCGTTACTACGTCGACAGTTCAAACAACATACGAACATAATTTATTGTACATACCAGAACTCCAATTTGCACCTAAATACTTGCTTGAAAGCTGACGTATGTATTAACAACGGAAAATTCCATTCCAAACAAACAGCTGCGCTGCATATTGAAAAACACGTCACTTGGCTTTCATTACCTGCGTTTCAATTTACAGATGTTCCAGGAGTAATTCACACCACAAGAAAGCAAATGTTGTTTGTAATTAACTTGAATAAATTATAAATGTGATTCCATATTATACAAGAATAAAATTGTTTTCATTTAATTTCGCATGAATACCATTCAGAAAAGTTGCATATTTATAATTTACGTTGCAATATATTTTAAAATAAATTATTCCCAAAGTTACACTGAAAATTTTAATTAATATTGTTATAGAAACAAATTCACTTACTGTTCCTAATGGTCTTTTAACAAAAACTTCATCGTTCTTCACGACTGGTTTCAACAAAAATGGACCATCCAAAACAATTTATGAAGATAGCTTACACGAGCAATCTTCCACCGTGCATGCTTCCAACAGCAAAATCAATGACGGACATCGCTCCTAAGAACAACTTTCGACCTGCTTGAACCCCAGCTGTGTTAGAAGTGCCGGCCGAGCTTGTTGCTACCCAGTAACAGCGATACCTAGCGGTTATTGAGTAGAGGGGGCTTTAAGAAGGATACCAAACAAAAGCTTTTATATTGTCTCCGTAGAATTTAACTTTTAACATGAACTAAATACTAGTTCTTTATTGGACAATAGATATTATTAAATTAAGTGGATTGGATAACATTATAATGTATTATATTATTTAATATTTAATAAAAGGATTGATTATACAGATATATATATTAGGTGGAAAATAAAATTGCTACACTGCCTCTTTCTAAGAGAAAAATTCTGGAATAAATACTAAGAATTTTTTGAATTTATTGTTACATATTCACAACTTATTATTATTAATTTTTACAAAATAAAACAAAATTACCACTTAAGATACAACATAACTGAAAATGAGTGACGAGTAACTACGCGTACTATACGCCACAAGGGGACAAATTCGGAAGTCTTAATCTGTAGGGTGTCATTATCGTTTAATCATATTCGGGGTTATTATATCACTCATTTATACTCGAAACTTAAACAACAAAATATATAATACTGCCGTATTATGATTCCTTAATGAAAATATCAAATTATCATGACAAACATATTTTTACTATATTAACCGTAATTTACATATTTACAAAAGAAGAAAAGGACTCTCACTATCTTTGAGATCCACGCCAAACATAACTTCAAAACAGCAAACAAGTCTTGAAATCACTAACGTTCAACAATCTACCGCATGTATATGCAACCAAAATGTAGAAATATCTTTCCCAGAAGAGACAAGTAAAACGTCACCACGTCTTACTTCTCACAAATCTCACTCACGCATGAATGAACAAAATAGAACATTGCTATCTCACGCAATATTCATATTAAACATAACTATCATAGTTACTAACAATATTGACCTCCAACCAATATTTAATATGGACTCAAACTACTTGATTCCCATTATAATTATCAAACACCTTAATCTTAAATCCGAAAGAAAATAATAACCAACTATATACAACTTTATTTATCAAACACTTTAATCATAAATCCAAAAGAAAATAATAACCAAATATATACAACTTTATTTATCAAACACTTTAATCATAAAGATACCTAAACATTCCTTTATAACCTTGAACTAAAGAATCATACGACAAATGAAATCATTTGACAAACGGAAACATGTAACTTTTTATCTTGACTCAAATGAATAACTTGCAACTAACAATATCAGCACGGTCTAGTATCAACCTTACTGCACTACAAAAATTCTTTTTATACTTCTTATCCAACATCTAAAATTTTTAGACTACCAAACAGTATTCCAATACAATATTTAAATCCTTTACTAAAAGATAAGACAGAAATAATTCCTACTATATCAACCATTAAATATATCAACAACACTAATTAATGTTCAGAAACGTTCTCATTTTCAATATCACCACTGAACTCTGAATAAGGTTTTAAGTCCTTAACATGCCATCTGCCTGCTCTTGAACCATTTTCATTAATCAATTCATAAATTAAATTCGAAACCTTCTTTTTAACAATACTCAAAACATATTTTGGTGCAAGCTTAGCTGTGAACTTATCACTTGCTTTCGAAAGAACTTTATTTGACCTACAAACTTTGTCACCTACTTCGAAAGAAATGTTACGTCTCCTTAAATTATATGAATTACTAGACTGCATGTAAGCTAAATGTAACCTTTTCTGTACGTCTATAAAAATATCAAATAGTCCTTGATGATCTGACACATACGAAGGTCTATCACTAGAAATAAAATCAATATCAACTGAGGGTTCCACATCAAGACCATAAAATTTTCCAGACACAGGAACATGTCTACCAAAAACTAAGAAATTTGGCGAATAACCAGTGGCATGATGTTTTGCAGAATTAATCGCATACTGAATTTGGGGTAACTCTATGTCCCAAGTATCATGTTCTTTAATATACGAACGTATAGCTGTTCCGACTGTTCTATTTATCCTCTCTACAAAATTACATTGGGAGAGTAAACTGCATTAAACCAAATTTTTGAACGTCATATTTTTACATACTGCCTTGAAATTTCTACCACTAAATTGTGAGCCATTGTCACAAATAATATATTTGGGAACGCCATAAACTAAAAAAACTTTTTCCTCCAATACACGTTCTATTATATGCGCTTTTGCACTACGTAACGGAAACATTAACGTGAATTTTGAGAACCAATCACCAATAACTAATAACCATTTGTGTCCAACCTTGGACCGTGGAAATGGGCCCATAAGGTCTATAGCGATAATCTGAAAGGGAACTTCACTTCTTTTCCTTTCCCATTAAACCAAGGGGTCCTCTATTCGATGCCTTCTGTGCACCACACGTTAAACAATTTTACAAAATTTCAACACATCAATACGCATTTTGGCCAATAAAAATTCTCTTGTATGCGTGCCAATGTTTTAAAAACCAAAATGACCGGCCACTGAAGGGTCATGATTTATCCGAATAACCTCTTCCTTCTGTGATCTAGGGACTAAATATTTCCATTCCTTACATTCGACGAGAGTGGTAAATTTGATGAAAGAAATTTAAATACATAATTATCTTCTACCTTCCATAGTGGGTAATCATCAGGTGAAGCTAAAATTTTTCTCGAAGAGACACATACCAAGGATCCACATTATCTAACTTGATCTCAACTAAATTATCAACATGACTCACGACTGGAACTGCGCGACTAAGACAATCTGGAACTACATTAAACTTCCTTTTCGATGAACCAACTCAAAAGTATGCTGTCGTAAACGGACAGCCCATCTAGCTAATTTTCCGGTTGGGTTTTGTATATTATTAAGCCATAACAAAGAAAAGTGATCTGTGATAACAGTAAAACGGGTACCTTCTACCCAAGGTCGAAATTTTTCTATAGCGAAAATTACAGCGAGACATTCTTTCTCCGTGACTGAATAGTTTCGCTCAGTTCGGGTAAGTGATTTACTGGCATAAGAGATAACGTGCTCTACATCATCGATTTTTGAACTAAAACTGCTCCGAGTCCTGTATCACTAGCATCGCATTCGACAATAAATGGAACTGAATAGTCCGGTTGCGATAACAATGGAGCGGAAACTAAAGCCTGTTTAATCTGTACAAATGAGTTCTCAGCCTCAGATGTCCAAACAATAGATTGACCCTTTTTTCTTCCTTTTACCAAATCACTGATCGGTGACACTAAAGATGAAAAGTTTTTATAAAACGACGATACCAACTACACATTCCTAAAAAACGTTTGACCTCAGTAGTTGTCTTAGGTCTGGGGAAATTTACCATCGCAGAAACCTTTTCGGGGTCTGTACGAAGAGAGTTCGAGCCAACAATATAACCAAGAAATTTTAATGATTTCTTAAAGAATTCACACTTTTTCAAATTAATCGTAAGGTTTGCTTCCTTAAGACGTTCCTTCACCGTTTCTAATAACTTCAGATGTTCCTCAAAAGATGATGAACACAAAATAATGTCATCTAAATAACAAAAAACATGTGGCTCAAACTTCGGTCCAAAAATTGAATCAACCAAACGCTGTTGCGTCTGAGCAGCATTCTTTAATCCGAATGGCATGGTGACAAACCTATATTGTCCTCTCGAAATAACACTAAACGCTGTTTTATCCTTAGATGTTTCGGAAAGTGGGATTTGCCAAAAACTCTTTCTAAGGTCTAAACTAGAAATATAATTTGCACCTCTAAGTAAATTTATAATCCTATCGATATTTGGCAATGGGTAACTATCATGTTTAGTAATATCATTGAGCGCTCTTCCGTCAAAACAAAATCTGTACTCACTGTCTTGTTTTTTAACCAACAATACAGGGGATGACCATGGACTCTGACATTCTTCCACTACTCCTAATCTCAACATCTCATCTAATTCTTTATCTAACATCCTGCTCATAAAGGGGGACATGACATATGGTTTTTTACGAAATGGTTTTGCTTCACCAGTATCAATATCTAAAACAATTTTATCGGTACGCCCTAGTTTCTCTTCACTGCTAATTTCCTTGAAAGATTCTATTGCTATTCGTGCTTTTTCTTGTTGTGTTTCTAACAAATCATCCAAACTAAGTAATTGATTACTACAACTTAAGGGTACTGACGAATGACCAATATACGAAATACTATTGTTATCATAATCTTGAATGTGCCATGTATTGTTTTTGAAATCTGCTATTAAACCAAAGGATCTTGCGAAATCGCTACCAAAAATAAATGTGTGAGGAAGAGATGGTACAACCAAAGCGTTAACAATGCGATATTGTCTCCCAATTCTAATAGGTAAATCAACTGAACCAATCACTTCTTGAAGAGCACCATCAGCAGTGGAAACTATTCTCTTCTCAGTTTTAAAACCTTCAAATTTAATTCTTCAAGAACAGAAAACGCTAATGAACCAACAACGGTAGTAGTACAACCAGAGTCAAACAAACCTGTGACATCTCTATCTAACAATTTTACCATAATGTACGGACGATTGTCCTGAGGTTTCCTTAAAAATACCGCGTCTGCTTTTGGCTTGACGTTCCCTTGACAAAAATCTTTAACAATGCCTAGCCATTTTGACCAATCATCTATATCAAAAAAATTTTCCTGCTTACACAACATAACCGTAGCCTTTTGCATGAAAGCATGATGCCGGCCACTCTGCATCTGCCTATCTACTCGTTTTTTGAACACGACGGACAATTTATCGACCTAACTCCACTATATCCGCAGCTATAACAAAATATTTTACGAGGAATCTTACACCTCCAAAAAGTATGACCTTCATCCAAACAATTCCAACATGTAAGTTTATTTAATTTATATTTATTTACAAAGACTCTACTAGAGGGATTATTATTATTATTACTATTACTGTTGCCGAGAGATTGTATTTGAGGGAAATGATTGATTATAAAACTGCGACCAGTTCGCGCTGAAAAGTTTTTACAGGAGCTGACCACTTATTTTCAACTTGAAATTTTGAATTTCCTAATGCTTTCGGAACATATTTTACTGGACTTTGTACTAATTTATGCTTGGATGCATATGCTTCTTCCAATTTCTTACACAACTTTATTAATGTAGACATACTATCAATTTCCGTTAGAGCTAATTGACAAATAAAATCAGGTAATAGGTTCTTCTTTACCATTCTAACTTTTGTACATTCCGCAGGTGATTGTGGTAACCTACTAAACAAATTCTCCATATGAGCTATATAAATGACTACAGATTCTCCTTTTTGTTGATGACGCGACCTAATCTTTTCCCAAATCTCGTCCTCTGAGTGTGATGGTAAGAAATCTTCCTTTAATCGAATAACTAATGAATTCCAGTTTGTTAAAGAATTTCGAACACAACGATACTATTCTAAACCGTTACCTGTAAACAATTCTACAGAAGCATCAAATAAATCTTCTTCAGATACTTTACGCGAGTGTGCCAACTCAGCTACTCTATCTAAAAATTGATGAACCTGTTTTGGATCTCCAGAAAATTTTACTGACCACGAACCAATTGGAATAGGGGGTACTAAATATGAAACAGTATGAATAGGAGCACTGACAACAGCTGGAATGGTTTCTCTCATAGAAAATTCACCATATGCGTTTACATCTTCATTCTTCTTAAGCTTTTCATGTAGCTCTGCCTCCATAGTAAGAATAGTTGCCAATGATTCATTCTTAAATAAAGTTACTTCATCTGAATTATCTAAAGGGATTTTTATTCTCCTGACTCGACCATCAAGATGTATCAATCTCGACTGTATCCTCTTAAATGTGGGGTCTGCTAATTCGCCTTCAAATTCTAATAAAACATTTCTTACTGACTCTATCGAAGCCTCAATTTCATCTCGTTCATCTGAATAATCTACGACATATGAGGAAGGATCAATTAAACGACCAGGTAATGTTGTTTCTTTGGCTAATAATCGGCCTAACATTTTCCTCTTATCCTGCATCGGTCTGCTGCTAACAACTCCACGAATTCTCAATTCATAATCCAACTCATCTTTATGCAAATAAACTACTTGATACGTCTCAGCCATCATGGGATAGACTAACTAACTAATTACAAATTAAACTCAATTAAACAACAACATCAATAGACTAAACCAACCTGAAGGTAAATGAATTACAAACCACAAGTGCAAACAACCAAAGTCAATCGAAGCCTATACTTTATGTGCTTATACAATTGGTACAGCAATCGAGGCCTACACGTTGGGCGCTATTTGAAGCCTTTTAAATTCCGATTTAGTTTAACGAGAAATTCCAATAATTAGAAATGGAGCCCACGGCAAATTAAGATGGAAGGTGGCTCTAAGTTGAGGAAATCTCAAAGGCAAAGCGGCTAGTCGAACTATATGCTCTGGGTAGAGAATGAGCTGTGGGTCGGGGTGTAATTGCAACCACTAACAATAAAAATAAGGCGCCACCGTATTTTTTTATACTGAGAAGACCTAATACAAGTCCCTTGTACAAGGCAAATGCGGAAACCTTTTTTCTATAACCGCTATATAATTTTTAAAGACCTCCTAATCTTTAAAGTATCTTACCTTATGGCTCGACCTTGACCTTAGCAATCCTGCACTGCACCTGTGAACAAATTAAACAAAGAAAAGCACTGTTTGTGCATTCAAACTCAAAAATAATTAAATACAATCAGAATCGACTTTCATTCCTCTTAAATAAAAGATAGTCTTTAGTCCGAAAATAAGAATCTATTCTTTTGGTATCCAATAAAGTAATTTTTACAAAAATATGTCTTCCTTTATAAGTTAATTTAAATTAGGAAGAGTTAATTACAATGGTACTGAATATATCCGTACCAATTATTATTTAATGAAGTTTATATAACAGATTGACAAAGCATAAAATTGCTTATTTATAGAAAGAGTTAATTATGGTAAATTTACCTTAATTTCACAGTAAATAATTACAGATAATTGTTCATAAAATATCAAATGTAGAAATTTAATTTCTAAAGGTTCAAAATTATGAGAATTTACTTTATCTAATTAGTAGTGACATCTTCTGATGTTTCATTGAGTTAATAAAAGAATTTGTAGGAACAAATTACAGATTCATATCGTATAACTACGAAAAATATAATTGAGGTCTGTCCTTGACCTGTTCAAAGTTAACACAAGTCGATTAAAGTAAAATTTATCTCGTTTCTACGTCGACAGTTCAAACAACATACGAACATAATTTATTGTACATACCAGAACTCCAAATTGCACCTAAATACTTGCTTGAAAGCTGACGTATGTATTAACAACGGAAAATTCCATTCCAAACAAACAGCTGCGCTGCATACTGAAAAACACGTCACTTGGCTTCCATTATCTGCGTTTCAATTTACAGATGTTCCAGGCGTAATTCACACCACAAGAAAGCAAATGTTGTTTGTAATTAACTTGAATAAATTATAAATGTGATTCCATATTATACAAGAATAAAATTGTTTTCATTTAATTTCGCATGAATACCATTCAGAAAAGTTGCATATTTATAATTTACGTTGCAATATATTTTAAAATAAATTATTCCCAAAGTTACACTGAAAATTTTAATTAATATTGTTATAGAAACAAATTCACTTACTGTTCCTAATGGTCTTTTAACAAAAACTTCATCGTTCTTCACGACTGGTTTCAACAAAAAAATGGACCATCCAAAACAATTTATGAAGATAGCTTACACGAGCAATCTTCCACCGTGCATGCTTCCAACAGCAAAAATCAATGACGGACATCGCTCCTAAGAACAACTTTCGACCTGCTTGAACCCCAGCTGTGTTAGAAGTGCCGGCCGAGCTTGTTGCTACCCAGTAACAGCGATACCTAGCGGTTATTGAGTAGAGGGGGCTTTAAGAAGGATACCAAACAAAAGCTTTTATATTGTCTCCGTAGAATTTAACTTTTAACATGAACTAAATACTAGTTCTTTATTGGACAATAGATATTATTAAATTAAGTGGATTGGATAACATTATAATGTATTATATTATTTAATATTTAATAAAAGGATTGATTATACAGATATATATATTAGGTGGAAAATAAAATTGCTACAAACTACAGCTATGACTGATTTGTTTTTTTGATTTTCCTCCTTATCCCGCGACCCCCCTGGACACACCACGCGACCCCCCTGGGGGTCGCGACCCACAGTTTGAGAACCGCTATGCTAGAATGTAATTACACGAGCTCGTTAGGATTATTAATTATAAATTATTTTCTTTATCCTGATTGCGTCAGGGGCGTACTTATAATATTTTATCATAACGCCAAGTGTCACAGACGCACAAACGTACTTATTGATTAGTGAACGTTCCTTAAAAGTTTCTTTTGTGCTTTTACTAATCATATATATTGATTACTGAAATGATTATTGATTACAAGTCTAATGATAAGCAAATATAGCATATTTTTAACTTGAATTTTTTTAACAAAGCTATTTTTTTATTACCTATATGTTTTAGTTGGACGGACTGGCGCCCTGTCATTAATTATTGCTTTTCTTTTGCAGGTACAAACCTTATTTTATTTCAATGATTAATTTTCTCCTTGTTGAGTTACTTCAGTTTTAGCTTACTCCCCCCCACTCCCAATCTTCGGCTGCGGCCTAGTCGGCACATCCTTTTAGTTACGGTACGAGAATAGCGTGACACAGTATTGAAAGTTCAAATTGTCGAATGTTGCAATCCTATGGAGTACTGTGGAATTTTACGTTAATTTTGTTTTGAATGGAAGTCAAGCTGTAATGCCAAGCACGTGCAAAGCTTGCGCACCTGTTATTGTTGTTGTAATTGCACACGAAGATTAACGGACGATGATGTCTAAAGGATGATTTGGAGTGAGTGCTTTTCAGTTCTATTCTTGTTTCACCGAACCATTACTGGAGATGTAATAATTTTTTATAAATTTTATATAGTGATTTAAATTGGCATACGTATTTTTTTTGTTCAGAATTTAATAGTTAGATATCGTATAAATGTTCGTAAGAACGCAAAGAAATTTCTGTAAGATAACTTTATTTGAATTTAAAAGATTAAACTAAAATGTGCTTGTAACTAAGAAGGTGACATATTCGTGTTTGTTTGTCACATTATAAAATCTAGTTTTTTTTTGACAGTACAATTAAAATACAGATTAGTTCAGACCTTAAGATCAAGACCTTAAGTTCAAGAAATTAAATTAGTTAAAAATGTAATCTCTGCAGTTTAAGAAAAGTCAATACATTTAATTAATAATATGTAAACCAAAACAGGATTCTTTTTCGGTATCAAGTACAAGTTGTAGAACATTATTAAAAACACAATACTTTTCCTAAAGAACTCTAATAAATTAGCACTTGCAAAATTCATAAAATTAATATGAGACAACTCTTAGATATTATTAATATAGATAGATAAAACGCATTAATACATGTAGAATTGTACAAACGATGTATATATATATATATATATATATATGAGAAATTACCATAGGCAGCAGAAAACTGCACTTATTTAGTGAAGAATTGAGAAATGGAGATAGTTTGTAAATAGTAGGCAGTCAACACCCTGTATATAAAGTATAAGTAATTTTAAGTGACGCAAATGCACACAGGAAGACGCATAGTTGGCGTAGAAACAAGGAAGACATTCATTAGGTAAATGGAAAATATTTAATACCCTGTAGATAAAGTTTTAGTTAATTTAGGTATAGCAAGTAATGATATTTTTCAGCGGAAGCACGCGTATATTTATATGTAAATATAATAAAGTGTGATTAGACACGCATTCAAAAGAGTTCCAAACAATTAGATTAATACGGAGATAGAAATAGAGCTTCAGGAAGCATAATATAAATGCGTGCAAATAGCTAACTATTTTTGATAAGAGATGAGATTAAAAATTGCGTGAATAACATGCAGATATTAAAATTAAAAGTCGAATTGCATCAGTTGTTTATGGAAAAACAATTAGATCTATCAAAACACCGCATGTTGATAACGAAGACAGCTGCAAGCAGGTTACAATTATTGGGAATCATAGAAAATTGCATCAGAAACTGCTTTAAATGTAATTATTTGATTGGTTATAAATGGGCGACGAGTTGTAGACCATACCCACTGACGGAGTGGGAACTGAATAATATATTAGCAGGTACAGTGATAAGGAGGTCAGTTTGCAACTCAACAAAGGCCGAAGTGCGCCGCTATGAAATAAAGTGATACGTAATAATTTTAAAAGTGAAAGATAAAATAAGTGCCAAGATGAAAACGATTAAACGTAAGTACATTTTGGTGAATGTATTTTAAACTAAAACATAAAAATAATAGGGCTTCTAAGTCTGGGGGAACAGCAATACAATTTCTAAGTCAAGGGGGAAACATACTACGATTTCTAAGTCTGGGGGAAGAATAATACAATTTGAGTAAGGGAAGAAAATAAAATACGATTTCAAGTCAGAGGTCAATGATAATAAGAATTCTATTCTAAGTTTGAGGAAATTGATTGATAAGAAGTAATAAGTCTGATATGAATCGACAATAAATTGGGGTGCATAAGTTAATGGTAGTCCAGAGGGTGATGGCAATAATTTAAATGCAATGGTTCAAGCGTATATTTCAAATGAGCATGTAATAATCCCACATTGAGGGAAGATAATTTTTATTCAAATGGAAGCGTCGATGTGAAGAAATAGACCAGGTCAGATTTTTTAGTTATAAGACATTTTATTTTTCTATATATTTTTTATTTTGAATATTGAATTTGCTTAATATAATATGAATGTGAAAAAGTCAACAAAAGAAGTTGCATACGTATAAAGTGAGTAATATGATAACAGGTTTAGAGCGTTCTACACTTCGTTGATAAGGATAATAGGTTTTTTGGTGACTTTGGGTTTTGAGTAAATAGTATATGATGTTTAATAAATGAAATTTACAACATTAACTAATTGAAAAGTGTATTACAAATAATTTACAAAAACTGTACATAATATATTGGTTTCATTATATAAAATCGAAATTAACTCAATTTCATAATTCCAAATAAATGCTAGTCGAGGTCATAAGGTAAAGTCAATGGGAGTAATTTGTAAATTTAAATAGTTCAAGGAGGAGCTACGAGTTGAATAGGAAATTGATAACAAGTAAGGCGGTAACGTACCGAGTTTTGTTATTGGTTGACAAGGTTGGTTCAAGATAAAATTCAGTTAAGTTTCTGGAGGGAATTGATAGCAATATTAATAAGACAGCCCAACGTCGGAGATAATTACAATCTTGTTTATACATAGTAATATTAATATGGTCGTACCAATAATGGAGCGCGAATAATTTAGAGTACATAGCAAATAATATAACAGCCCAACGAAGGGGCTCGATAATTCCAGTAGTAGCATAGCAATATATATATATATATATATATATATATATATTGCTGTGAATCCTCCATATCTGCAGGAACTGGCCCTTTCAAAAAAAAAACATTCGAGCCCCACAGATTGGGTGCCAAAGAATGCTGTGAAACCTACGAAATCCGTGAACTACGCTTTTCGAATCGAGCCTCACGAATTGGGCGTCAAGAATGCTGTGAAACCTACAAAAAGCTATTCATTACCTTAACTGTGTTGGTCCATTGACTTTCTTCTGTTAATCGCCTCGGCTGCTCCTCTAGATAACTTTCATCCTCAATCATAAAAAAAAAACAAACACATTCCTATCACACACATCAACGTTAACTCTATTTACATCAATATTCACAATACATTAAAATTTCAAAATTAAAATTCAGCATAAATTTTAATATCGGAAAATTTCAAAATTAAATTTATTATCATTTTAATGTGCATCCAGAATTAAAGTCCTTGTAGGATGCCTACTAATTACTATAACAATATATGCAGAGTACAAAGGAGCATCTACCACCCTTTACGTTAATTAACCAGGTTCGTCTAATTGAGCTCAAAGACATACCCTAAATTTTCATCATAATCCAGAACATCAATACTAAATACCCTTTCTACTTAAACAAGCAAATTTCACCTTAAAATTAAAATATTATTGTTAGTACCATTTCACTACTGTCCATTTTGAGTAAATCAATTATAAAGTTATTCAACACACACAAAATATCAAAGTTCAAACAAAATAGTATAATTTACCTGAAGGTTACTTGCACTCGTAGCTTCAATGTCCATCGTCCCTTTTGTTAATCACACCATTCCAACTGGGTTATATTTACGGCTTCTGATTCTCAACGCTTTAAAAATTTTCTCCATCACCATTTATTTAAAGTTGTTTCAGGGCTTTTCCGGAACTCCTCTGTGTATATCTGACCCTTGTTTCGTGGATCCAGACACGTTTATGCACCATTTAAGTATTAATACCCCCAAAAAATAACAAAGAACTTCATACTTCTTTCACCAATATACGCCAAAACTGCCTACTTTTGTGTATATATTTGTCGTTGTAAATTTTTACCAATTGGTACAGTGATACTAAACTTTATTACCTTGTATCTTCTTTTCTAAGTGCACTAACGTACATTCATTGTAGCACGTAAAGTACAAGCTGTTTTAAATCACATAATATTCGAGCAAACTGTTTAAATTATTTAATATTAAAACCGGAAAACTAAAAAGCACTGTTTAACGCGTTCAATTAAGTCGAAGATCTAAGAGAGCTTCCTCATATTCACCTCCGTATATATAGCGGTTAGCCTGTCTGTCGGTCTGTTCCCCAAAACGGACAATTCTAAAGAATTTCGCCTGCTCTGTTCCCATTCCGTAGCCTGGCATGCGATTTTTACGAATTGTGCACTCGCCTCAGTTAAATCTCAGAAAATTTCCACACGGCACGCAACGTCTGAGAATACCTAATTAAATTTTATACAGAAATGTTATTTCTACCTCTCAATTTTGCCTTTTACTTTCAACCAATCGCAACCCCATGACGTTGCTCTACTCACGCCTTTTTACTATATGTGTCTCGGTCTTGCGCCTATTATCTGTCTCTATCTACCCTGTTCTTATTAGTGCAAATTGATATTCCTTATTATCGATTATTTCAGTCCATGTGGACTATCTGGGTTAAATAACCCCGTATCGCACCTTCTCGTGAATATTAAGCCACGGTTTCTCCAAGATTCTTTGTAACCATTAATTATCTGCAACATTTACGCAGAATGAGCTTTTTAAAAATACGCAGGTGTTTAAACATACTATTAATTCTCAAAGCTTGATTTGATGGTATTTTATTGGGTTTTTCAAGTTTTTATAGATATTATATGTTACTAACGGTTCAATTAACTTCAATTACAATTATTATCTGTACGTTTTGTTTAATACCAGTTACTTAAAATAGAGTTAATTAATATAAATTTTGCACGTAATTTTTATTTGTTTCTTTACTAGGGATAATTAAATTACCCGTAAAGTTTTCTAATACTGCTTCCTTTTATATAAAGCGTCTTATAAATAATTTAAATTTCTTAATTTTAATAAAACGAATGAATTTTTATGCTTCACGCTGTTATTTAATAACGCGTACCTTTTCCAAAAGCTTCTACACAGTGATTAAAATTATTTGATGTGATTATTTAATTTTCTACCCTGGTCTAAATATGATTAATATATATATATATATATATATATATATATATATATATATATATATTTTAAATCAATAGAAAATGGACTAAGTTGTTTTAAAGCTTCCTTTCATTGAAGTTAACAATAATTTTTCTATAAAAGCAGCAACCAAAATCATAAAATTTTTGTAGTGTAGAAATAAAGATTATTGATATTGTATTGGTAAGATTTTTTTGAGGTATAATATTAACTAGCTAATCTTTTTGGAATTAATTTTTTTGTGATAAAGTGACTAGGCTCTAATGTAGCCCTAGTTCTACAAATCTTTTTGAGGCGATTAAATTTTCAGATAGTACGAGATCGTCGTTCCAATTCCAGTTTGCAGAGTCACAAGTAAGTATTATTTTTCTAGGTTTTGATTGTTAAGGAGATTTTTTTTCTTTTCAAAGATTTCCGTATCTTATCTTCGGATCGTTATCCATTATAACTATTATTAAGATACGGTGGCGTCCATTAAAAATTCTTTTATAATCGTATACCATCCTACGACCCTAGCTCATAGCTCTGCCCTAAGTTGAAGAAGCTTAGCTGGCTGGCAGATCTCTTTAGAGGGTCCTATTACACTCAAAGCCGTTTTCCATACTCTTTACCCTGGGCTTAAACCTTAGACAGGAACCCCTCATAATTTATAGAGGCTCTGCCGCCTTTAAGGTAGAGTAGTTACATTGTAAAAAAAAGTGTAAAAACCTACTGGCCTGTTTTCGTAAAATTGTAAAGCTGATCTACATCTAATTGGTGTTGACCTAGTACTCTACTGACCTACTAATAAACTTCGTATTTCATTGATCTACTGGCCTGTTTTCGCAAGGTTGTAAAACTGACCTACTTCTAATAGGCGCTGACCTAGTAACCTACTATCCTACTGACATACTTCCACTTCCACTACTTTATATCAACTTGTATGTACAAAATCAAAGGTATGTTGTACGAAAGTATAGTGTATTTTTTACAAACATACGATGGGTTCAAGTGCACATGACTTAAGAGTAAGTTGTGTAACCACCGATACCTCCAGCAATATACCGCTGCGGGTTGTTACAAACCGTAACAAATTGGTGGCATACACCTTGCAATTTTGTGTGGTGTATCCCTTTAATTCGTTGTATCTGGAATTTGGTCGAACTAGGGATAACGACGCGTTGATCCGGATGGAGCCAAGCGGATAACGCGGTGCTTTTTCTAAACGATCAAATGGACGTCATTGTGGACACTGGTTGGCCGATCAAATTGAACATGTTCGAGTTTAAACGGTTTTTGGCTAACCTGGAGTCCTATGTTTTTTGGTGCCAGTACGGTCTGATGGCTAGCAGTCAGTGGTGGTGGAGATGGCAAAATGAATGTTGATGATATAAAAGTAACGCCGGGGATGCGAGCGATCATTTGAAGTAGAAAATGGCTACCGCCCGGAAGAAAGTTTAAAATATTAAAGCCGTATGAAGTGATACAGTTGGCAGAGGTTTTAAAAACTGGAGTCCATGCTAAGCCCGCTATCCAGATATTGGAAAACAATTGGCGACTGGATAACGATGACGATACTTACGATATCAATTTGGTTAGCACAATTGTACTTCCTGTGTCGAAAATGGGTAGTTACGTGGAGGAATTCGATTCCGTAACGTTTAAGAAAAAAAGCAAATGGTAAAGAAATTGAATATCGACGGAAGAGGTATCGTAGTAAGGTGCCTGTAAAAAATATAACAACAACAAAATAACGGCACGAACACCAACAAAGAAAATTTTGGTAAAAGTTACTTTGTCACAAGACACCTTTTGGCTTAAATGGGCTGGCGAGTCTGCTAGTTCAGCAGTAACTTTAGATACTTTTTACACTTTAACTTGTGTACTTAATATTATCATTCTTATCTTTATTATTATTTTATTTTTATGATTCATTTTCTTTTCTTGTCCTGATGAAGTCGTATACAAAAGTGGGCGAAACGTCGACTGTAGTTTATAAAATGACACGGTCCCAACCCGGAACCGTAAATATTTAATAAAGTTTCAACATGTATTATTTTCAATAAATATAACTGCCGTGTCTTTGCACGAAAATTTAACGTTTATCGTCAAACAAGTATTCTTATAAACAATCAATTCATAACCCTCCACCCCAACTATTGGTGAATGACATATTAAATGAATTCTCCTCATTATTTACCGGCTTTTATAAAATAACAATCTCAATATGTTACAGTTCCTGGAATTATGACTATATTCCACAGCAGGCGTGTCTCATCGCATGTAATAATTAACTATAATTTTTTTATATTTCTTATCATAATGGACTGTCAGTTTAAGATTTATTGTAATCGTAAAAGTTATACTCTTTTATTAATGAATGGAAACACTTGGTAGTTATGGCTCTCTATCATAATTTATGAGCTTCTTATCCAATTTATAGCATAATTAAAAAGTCATCGCGCTCTATTAGTGGGGCCGTTCAATCATATTGCTTGTTAACGTAAAGATAATGGATTCTCGAACGATCTAGAAAAATAGTTTGGTTAAACAAAATACCTTATTCACACTTCCTGTTAGATACTTGCAATTATGTTATGACTGAAGTTACAAATAACATTTTTAAGAAGAGTACTTGATATTAAAGTTATTTAGTATTTTTAAAGTAAATGAATATTTACACACGGGTTTCACTGTACTAGAAATTTCTTGAATAAGTTTACGTTACTAGAAATATATAAAGGATAGAAATTAAATTCAGTTTAATGTTCTCGGCTATTGGATGGTTTTTCTGGATTCTCAACATATGCAATCTGTTGTTAGTGGGTCTCATTCAGATTTTTCTTATTACATCCCACATCATTGCGTTGTGAAACCCGAAAGTATAAGTACGAAATTACGAGTTGTTTTCAACGGTTCCGCTAAAACTCTGTCTCAATCATCCTTAAACGATTACTTGTTTGTTGGGCCGAAGCTGCAACCAGATATCACCGCAATTTTGTTACAATTTCGGATGCATTCTTATGTTGTCACTGTTGATATTCGTCAAATGTAAAGACAAATTCTTGAAAATTCCGCTCAGTGTGACTATCAACGGATTGTTTGGCGCTTCTCCCCTGAGGAGCTCATTCAGAATTTTAAATTAAATACCGTTACGTATGAAATCAACTGTATTCGCTTTCTTGCCATACGCACGCTTCAGTAGTTGGCCGTAAACGAAGGGAATTCTTATCCGTTAGCCGCTTTTGCTCTTCGCCACCATACTTACATTGATGACATCGCTACTGGTGAAGATTCCATTGAATCAACCCTCGCTCTACGTAATCAACTAATTGCTCTTTTAAAACTTGGTGGTTTCAAACTTCATAAATGGTCAAGTAACCATCCCGAATTATTAAAAGATCTTTCCGCTACGCAACAATTCGCGCAACCCCGCTCCTTTGAGAATCCTGATACTCAACCCCTACAAGTTCTAGGTCTTCAATGGAACCCCACCTCAGATAATTTTTGTTTTCTAGTTCAGCCACTAAATACGTCTTGTACCAAGCGCAACCTACTTTCCAACTCAGCCCTTATTTTCGACCCTATGTGACTTTTATCCCCCCCCCTTACTTTTCTGGCAATACACTTAATTCATCGTTTATCTTTGTTAAAATTAGAATTAGATCCCCCCCCCGAACTTCCACCGTTTGTAGGAAAGATACATGCATGAGCTACCGCTTCCAAATTATTATTCTTTGTCCCCAAAACCTTTGATTCTAGCCTTACCTTGCATAAAATTTACTGTTGGTCTGACTCCATGGTAGTACTTTCGTGGATTCGTTCCCCGTCGCAACGTTGGAAGACTTTCGTCGCCAATCGTGTTGCTTACATTCAGGAAAACACGTCTCGCGCCTCTTGGCATCACATCCCCTCCACCGAGAATCCTGCCGATGTCGGGTCACGTGGTTTACTCCCTACCGACTTGTGCCTGCCTAGCTCTTTATGGTGGGCGGCTTCACCAGCCATGTATTGGTCTTTCGAAAACTACAGTCCACATATTCCGCCTTAAGATACTCCTGAAGTTCTCACTGAACAACGCTCTATCGTAAACTTCTCTTGGATTCAATCAATTCTAGAAAATCATTCTCCTTTCCCTTTATTACGCCCATTGTTGCTTGGATTCTCCATTTCGTCATAATCTAGACGTCACCCACTCGAAAGGTATTCCGGACCTTTGTCATCTTCTGAGTTGCACAATGCTTTGATCCCTTTGCTTGCGTATACTCAACAATATCATTTTGCTATCCAGCTTGAGACCATTCATTCCGGATCCCCTTTAAAAAAGAGTTTTTGCAAGTTGTCCCCTTTTATTCGTGATGGAATCTTGCGGGTCGGAGGTCGCCTGGCTCACGCGCATTTGTCCTCTGACCGTAAATTTGCCGCTTTGTTACCTAGCAAAAGTCGATTAACTGATCTTTATGTTACTTACGTTCATTTAAAATACTTCCACGCGGGTGCTCAAATGGTTCATTTTCTCGTCAGCCAGCAGTTCCGGATTATTTCTGGAAGGCAATCTATTTGTCGTATTTTGAGTCATTTTTTAACTTTGACTCCTTTAACCGCCATCCCGGAACCCGCCCTTCTCACCTTCCGCTCAACCGCCTCTCTCGTTGGCAACTGCTCTAGCGAACTCAACAAATTCTTGGTCCCGTTGTTCCAAGGAGTACTTGCACTCGATCCAACAGCGCTCCAAGTGGCACACACCGTCTCCTCAAGTTGAGTTGGGCACCTTAGTGCTGATTAAGGTCGCTAATGTTCCTCCCCTTTGTTGGTCCAACGGTCGTGTTGTGACTGTGCATCCTGGGACAGATGGTGTTGTTAGGGTGATCACACTTAAAACCGCTGAGGCGTCCTGTGTCAAAGCTCTGCCCTTTGCTCTCAATGTAGAAAAAGAATTCTTTTTCCTTTGTTTTTTGTAAAAAAAAATTTCGTTTTTTCATTCCGCCCCCCCCCTACCCCGCCTTTTAATTATTTTTTCTTTAAAATGCCTTGCATTTTGGCGGGCGGTAGTTCCGTTTATATTGCATAATTTACCGCTTAAGGTATGTTCCGTTATATTGTACACAATTTACCGCTAAATTTATTTTCCCTTGAAATTTGTTGATTATTTGCGTCCGCCCGGTATACTTAAAATGTTATTGAAAAATACCGTGTATGACTTCAAGCACCGTGCCTGTACAAAGTGCCGAGATATCGAGTATACTCTTCGCATGTGCGAGAACATTGTTATCACCTTGGAAAACACACGAAGATTGGTAGTATCGATTTTTCGTTGTAGAAGGCCGAAAACTTACATGTTGTACGTAGAACCACCTAGAAGAGTCGACTTTTGTTTTCCGTATTAGACAGATGCATTCTACAGTTTTGATTTTATGGTTATCCGTTTGAACGGTCGCATGTATATAAATGTGCTTCGCTACGCTCGCATACACAAGGTAAGTGTTTGAAGTAATTCGTTGTTTGCTTATTATAATTTATTTTGGTATATATGTCCACTTTTCTCTACCATCAGTAGCAATCGAAATTACCGCAATAGTTTACAGCAAATAAGATATTGGATGGATATTTTACTGATATTTTTCGTTTATTATCAAGTGAAACTTTTTAAAACAAAGAATCTTCAATTTTTCTGAAAATTGGATTCATTGATTCTAAATCGCTACCTACATGTTGACACGTAATTTTAACTTATAATTTATTATTTCATTCACTAAAATTAACATTTACAGTGATGAGCCGAAATATCAAGGTAAATATTGTACGTATGTGAAAATATTTGCAATTTCTACGTGCTTATGTAAGAGATCGTAGGTTTGAATTTTGGGATTTTACATATTGTCAATAAAGGTCATTTTCGCATTGTTGAATACGCTAAACCAATCACGTAGGATATTGCGGACATAAATGATTACTGTTGGAGCTGTCTATATGATTTTTAGCATGATTGATTGGAGAATTGTAAAATTCTCCCACCATGTTAGGTTGTTATAATTTGGGAATTATTATAAATAGGGCGTGTGGTTCTAAGGGAAATGATTTTTGAAGTTTTGAAGACAAACGAGTATACTAAAAGCTATACAGTGATTCATAAAATTCAGTGTAAATATTATAAAGCGACTACGAATATCTTTATAAAGTGGCTCCAATTATTTAATTTTTGCCAATTTTGGAAAATTGTAAGTAGACCTACATTTTTTGAAATAATGTGGGATTATTTTAAGAGCCTTCGGTTTTAGTGCTGGTGAAAGTCTAGTGTAATTCGATTGGAATCATACAATCACGTCTTAAGCGTTATTATTAATTGATATGAGGGTGTGACCCTTGTTTATGGATAGTTAAAACACGTGTTGTGAGAGAATGGATATTTTTGAAAGGTAAACTAAGAAGCAAAAAACGGTTGTATGAGGTATACTCAGACGTTATGAGAGAAACGTAAAATTATTTTCGTGTAGTTGAAACTCAACAACTCAGTACGAGGATGAGGAAGTAGAAAAGGTATACGAGGATATAAATAGAATAGTGAGAAAAGTAAAGGCAGATAAGAATTTAATAGTTATGGGCGATTTTAATGCGTCAGTGGGAGAAGGTAATGAGGGAAAAATGGTAGGAAAATTTGGATATGACAGACGAAATGATAGAGGAGAAAGATTAGTTGAGTTTTGCCAGGAACATAGATTAGTAACTGTAAACAACCTATTCGAACAACATGTTAGGAGAAGATATACCTGGAAAGCGCCAGGTGATGGGGCTAGATACCAAATAGATTATATTTTAGTTAAACAAAGATTTAGAAAACAAGTTAAAAACTGTCGTAGTTATCTAGGGACTGACATAGATAGTGATCATAACTTAGTTAAAATGAAGTGTAAGCTAAAATTCAAAAAACTGAGAAACGTTAAAAAAGAGGGATGGGATCTAGATAAGCTTAATGATAGTGAGATAAAAGAGAAATATAAACAAGTATTAGATAATAAGATCAAAGGGATAGCTATAGGAGGGAACGTAGAAAATAGATGGAAAGAAATAAGAAGGGCTGTACATGATACAGCAACACAGACTATAGGTAAGAAAAAAGTAAAAGCGAGAAAACCCTGGATAACAAAGGAAATATTAGATTTAATAAAAATAGAAGAAATCGTAAACCTTTCAGAGAATTGGATAGTGAAAGTAAGCAAAGATGTAATAGAGTTAGAAATAAGATAGTACATGAGTATAGAAAAGCTAGAAATAAATGTATGGAGCAGAATTGTAAGGGAATACAAGATGATTTGAGAGTAGGTACGACAGACAGGGCTTACAGGGCAGTTAACAAGTTTTTCGGGGAAGATAGGATAAATTATAATGGTATTAAGGATGAGAATAATGAGCTTCTAATAAATATAGTTGAGGTAGCAGACAGATGGAAAAAATATTTAGAAGATTTGTATAAGGGAGACGATATGGATGAGTTAGAGAACGACCAAGAAGAGGATGTAGAAATAGGGCTCTCAATATTAAGAAACAAATTTGATAGAGCTGTTAGAGATCTTAAACTAAATAAAGCGCCAAGGATAGACGATATACCCGCAGAATTAATAAAATATGCCAGTCAGAAAACTTTAGACAAATTATATAAACTAGTGAAAGTAATATATGAAACAGGTGAGGTCCCAATAGATTTCGAAAAAAATATTATTATCCTAATCCCAAAAAAGTCAGGAGCTGATAGGTGTAAGAATTTTAGAACGGCTAGTTTAACTTCCCCGCTTCCAAAATACTAACAATAATAATTAAAAATAGAGTAGAAGCTTTGACTGAGAATTATTTAGGCGAAGACCAATATGGTTTTCGTAAAGACAGAGGGACTAGACAACCGATACTAGTGATTAGGGAAATTATCGAAAAAAAGTTACAAAAAAAGAAAAACGACTCATTTCGCGTTTGTAGATTTCGAAAAAGCATTTGATAGGGTTAATTGGATCGTTATTTTCAGGGTTTTGCAAAAAAAAGGAATCTCTCATAGAGATAAAAAAATCATTTACAGTCTATATAAAAACCAAAGCGTAGTAATTAGATTTGATGAAATAAAAAAGGAAGCTAAGATTAGAAATGGTGTTAGACAGGGCTGTATACTAGCTCCCATGATTCTTAATGTTTATATTGAGGAAGTTTTAAACTTAGCTGAGAGAGAAAAGAGATAGGTGTTAGTGTACAGGGACAGAAAATGGACATGTTACGTTTTGCAGATGATATAGCCATTATAGCAAAGTCTAGAAAAGTGTTAGGAGAGTTTTTAAATATTTTAGATGAGATACTACAGAGTAACTATAGTATGAGAATTAACTCAGGAAAGACAAAGATAATGATAAGTGAGTTTATTATACTCCCGTAAACGCGGCAAATGCGACACAAATGACAGTTGGTAACGATACTACCTAATGTGGAAATTAACGCGCCAATTGTCAATGACATCACACAATATGCAAATTATTACAATACGTTTTTAATATATGCACCTTTTACATAACCCCTAAGGGGTACTTACGTGAACATGTAAAGCTTCTTTCAGAATTAATTCCTGATGGCCGCTCGTGGCTTCCTTCAGAATTACTTCCTGATGGCGGCTCGTGGCTTTCTTCAGGATTATTTCATGATGGCGGCTGCGGGGCTCCGTGGATTCGTTATTTCTCGGGTCGTGGATCTTGAACCAGGTTGTATCCAAATTCGCTATCTTCTTCCTATGTAGAGGTAACGACAGGAACGGGTTTATAAGGAACGATAATCAAAGATAAGAGAAAAAAAAGGATCTACATAACAAAAAGACACGATAAGATACCAGACCAACCACTCTTATTCACGTTTCAAAGGCGTCCCTACGTCTTCCGGAAATTTCCCACTACTCCTTGCCGCCACACGCGTAGGCGCGAAGTCTCGTGCAACGCACTTCTGAAGTGACGGAAATACGCGCAACAAGTCTTTTAAATTTATGGCGCGAAATTCCCGCACTTATTTATTTTAACACTTATTTTAAAAATGTCTAGTGCCAAAATTTTCGGCACGTAACAAGTTACAGCCTAGTTTTAAACTAAAATTAAAAATAGGTAATACCGAGTTAGAGGAGGTAGATGAATTTTGCTATTTAGGTAGTATAATTAGAAAAGACGGACGTAGCAGAAGGGACATAGTAGCTAGAATAGCTCAAGCTAAAAAAATGTTTTTAAAAAAGAAAGACTTACTAATAGCTAATAGTATTAGTTTAGATAATAGAAAAAGTTTCTTAAAGTCGTACGTATGGAGCGTTCTATTATACGGTAGTGAGACAATTAAAGGGGTAGATAAGAAAAAGATAGAATCTTTTGAAACTTGGTGTTATGTGAGAATGTTAAGATTAGTTGGACAGATTAAGTAACAAATGAGGAAGTTTATAGAAAGATAGGTGAGGAACCCTGCATGTGGAAACAGTTAAAGGTCAGGAGAGAGAGAGAATGATAGGGCGCCAGTTAAAACATGAGGGACTATTTAGTAAGGTCTTAGATTATAGACTTACCAAATAAAAATTGAGTAGGAAGACCTAGACAAAGCTATATTAGTCAAATTATTAGAGATCTAGGTTGTGAAGAGTATGTAGACCTTTTTAGACTAGATCAGAATAGAAAAGAATTTAGAGCTGCATCAAACCGACCTTAACTAAGTTCGGAAACAAAACAAACAAAAAAAAATAAATAAAAATCAGTCAACTACCCGTCACTATGACATAACTCACAATTAGTTAGCGGTCTGGCATGTTGGCTACAATTCGTTGCTTAAGCTTTACCATAACATCTAATTTAATACTTTTCCTTTTTTGAAGGGGATAACCAGGTAATATGACATTTCCTAATAAATGGGAATCATTTAAACATGTTGGAGTTCTTTAACCACCATCAGGTTGCTAATATCTATGTAGAGCCAGGTAGATAGGAAAAAAAATAAAAGAGTTTAGGATAACCTAGGCCAAGCTATATTAGTTAAATTATTAGAAAATTAGGTTGTGAAGCGTATGTAAAACTTTTTAGATTAGCACAGAATAGAAAAAAAGCTAGAGCTGCGTCAAACCGACCTTAAGCAAGGTCGAAAACAAATTGATGGATGAAGTTGAAACTTTGACATTTTTATTTGATCTTCATCATCATCATCATCATTAGGTCTTCAGTCCTAGAACTGGTTGGACGCGTATCCTCATTGTTGAACCAATCTACACACTTCCCTGAAATTTGCACAGTTTGCATCTATCATTATCTGTGTGCGAAAGTCTGATCTCGGTCTACCTCTACCTCCTTTTTCCTATCTCTACTTGTAGTATATCTCGTACTATTCCCCAGAAATGTCTTAGAACGTATCCTGTCCATCTATTTCTCCTATTTTTTTATTTTCCACAAATATCTTTATTCCTCTACTATTTCTACAACCTATTTGTTATTAACTTTGTCTGACCATGCTACCATCTTCATACATCTAAAGCACAACATTCCAGAGGGTTTCTATCTCGTTCACTCTACTTTTTCTACTGCCCCTATTTCATAGATGTACTGTGATGTGCTCCACACTATGCTTTGAACAGTTTTCTTCTTGTATCTATGTTCGTTGTCTTTAAACATAGCTGCTGTTCTTTCTTGTTTGACGCAGTTTTACAGTTATATACCCTATTTCCCCGATATTCAGTGGTATATGAAGGGGGGTAAGCAGCCTTTAGCTGCCAAGTTCCCCCAGCACCTGAACCTTTGTCGAATTAATAGTTTTTCCAATTTATCCTTTCGCACAATCAACATTAGTTGAAAATATTTCACAGCCAACACCTGTAGTTGTTTATAATAATCATCAGGTTTAAGAGCACTTGTTTTTTCGTCATTGGGTTTTACATCTTGAAACTGGTTGGACTTGTACCTCAGCTTATTTATGTTCTGAGCTAGCCTACACCGTTCCCTGAAATTCACACAACAGCCGATATACAGCTCGAATCCTTCTATTGTTTTTCTAATTATATGCCCTATTTCACCGAGATTCAGTGGTATGTGAAGGGGGTTAAGCAGCCCGTCGCTGCCAAGTTTCCCCCAACACTTAGACATTTTACGTATTAATAGTTTTCAAATATATCCTTTCGCATAATTAACATTAGTATTGCAAAACCAATAACTGTAGTTGTTTATAATAATCACCATGTTTAAGTACAGTTATTATTTTTGTCATTATTTTTTCCATCTTGCGGCTGGTTGGAAGCGTACCTCCATTGATTTCTAGTCTGAGCTAGCCTACACATTTCCCTGGAATTCTCACAGCCTACATCTTTCACTATATATGTACAGTAGTCTATACCCTATTCACGTTAAATATGAGATGACATCATAAACAGTAATAAAGTGCTAGCGATTGTAAAATGTGAACGTAACTAAGAACGTAGGTTTAATGATATTAGAATTTAGTGTGTAGCAGTTTCAGTTCTGTTCGGTGTTGCAACATTTTTTACTTCTATTACTTTGACATTTCTCATTTTATTGTCACTGTTTAGTTTTGTAGTAAATCGTTTGTGCTTTATATTTGCTAAGTAAAACAGTTTTTTTTTCAGAACTAAAACACTTTATACATTGCAAGTTTCGAGTATTTAACATTTAGAATGCCTAAACATTTGGATTCGCGCGCACAAGAAATGTTACTCTGATCAGGAAATACACATAAAATAACTAAACCATGATAACGCAGCATTTATTTGAATTATGACGTCATCCCATATTTAACGTGAATAGGGTATAACCATGGTCTACTTCTACTTATCTTTTTTCCTATCTCTGCTTCTAATATATTCTGCACTATTCTCTCATGTCTTAGTATGTGGCCTATCATCCTATCTCTCCTATTTTCTACTGTTTTCCACATAGTTCTTTCTTCCCCTACCATTTGTAGTACCTCTTTGTTCTTAACTTTGTCTGTCCATGGTATCTTCATCATATGTCTGTAGCACCATATTTCAAAGGCTTTTTCTTGTCTGCTTCTCCTACTGTCCAGGCTTCACAGCCATACAGTGCTGTCCTCCACACATATGTTTTAAGCAATCTTTTCCTTGCTTCTATGTTTGTGGTCTTTGAACACAGTAGTTGCTTTTTCTTGTTAAATGTTGCACGACCTTGTGCTAATCTTTGTTTTATATCTTTTGTGCTTTTACCATCTTGCATTATTTGACTTCATAGGTAGCAGAAATCTTTAACCTCTTGTAAGTTCTCGTTACCTATTTGTATTTTTGTTTTTGATTTATTTTCCCCTCTTTTGCATACTAGAACTTTAGTTTTTTTTTATTAATTTTCATACCATATCCCTCCGTTAGAACTGTTTCCATTTCATTAAGAGTAGCTTCTAACTCTTCCTTGCTAAATGCTAATTCCGCTGTATCAACTGCAAATCTAAGCATATCAATCTTGTATCCATGCATATTAATTCCAAATGTCTTCCTGCATTTGACAGTATTCATTGCCTCTTCTATGTACAAGTTAAAAATTAATGGGGATAAGGCACATTCCTGTCTCACCCCTTTCCTAATATTTACTTCTCTACTTTCTTGCTCTAATTCTATTACTGCTGTTTGTTCTTTGTATAAGCTATTTACTATTCGTCTATCCCCATAAATCATTCCAATCTTTTTGAGTATTTCGAACATTTTTTTCCATTTTACATTGTCGAATGCTTTTTCCAGATCTACAAACCCTATATATATATATATATATATATATATATATATATATACGCGTTCCTCCTTCTCTATTGTTTTCTTCATTATTACCCTCAGAGCTAAATTAGCCTCCCGTGTTCCCCTGTTTCGCCTAAACCCAAATTGATCTTCCCTAGTATTTCTTCAGTTCTTTTTCCATTCGTCTTTGTACAATTCTAGTTAATATTTTTGAAACGTGTGCTGTCAAGCTTATTGTTCGAAAATGTTCACATCTATCCGCGTCTCTTTTTTTTGGTATAGGTACTATGACATTACGTTGGAAATCTTTGGGTATCTCGCCTGTCTCATACATATAGCTTACAAGTCGGAAGAGACGTTCTGTTACTGCTTGTCCAGCAGCTTTTAGGGTTTCTACTTGCCCCTTACCGGCACCCGGTGCCTTACCAGTTTTCAGACTCTTTAATGCTAATTCAAACTCATCTCTAAGTATAGGATATCCCAGGTCATGCTTTTCAATGTCTGATTCCTGTTCAAATGCTGTTAATTCTTCTCCTGAATATAAATTCCGTATATATTTCTGCCATCTAGCTACTTTCTCTACATTGTCTATAATGACGTTTCCTCCCGCATCCCTTATATTTTTGCTATATCCCTAAAATTAATTTATATGCTTCGTTTGTCTTTCCTATTTCCATCTTAATTTGTACCTCTTTGCACTTTTCATCAATCCATTGTTCTTTAGCTTTTCTGCATTTGCGAATAATTTCCCATTTTATGACTTTGTATCTCTCTTTTCCTGTTTCATCTGATCTATTTTTGTATTTTCGTCTTTCTTCTATTAAATTCAGGATATCCTTTGTTATCCATGGTTTCTTATTTTCTTTTTGAATACCTCAGAATATCTCTGGCCGCCATGTCTAAGTTGGATTTAATGTTATTCCATTCAATGTATACTTCCTTAGTATCAGAAATTTTCCCGATATCTTTCAGCAATTCATTTGACTTTTTTCAAATCTTTCGTGGATATCTTTATCTTTTAGCTTCTCAAAGTCAAAGTGCCTCTTTCCGTTCATCTTTTTCAGGTTTTTAAATTTAAGTGCGGCCTTCATAATTACGATGTTGTGGTCAGTGTCTATATCTGCTTCCGGGTAGCTTCTACAGTCTTTTACTTGATTTCTAAACCGTTGTCTAACAATAATGTAATCTATTTGATATCTTCCTATATCTCCTGGGATCTTCCACGTGTATCGTCTTCTAGCATGATGTTGAAATAATGTATTTGTGATGGTTAAGTTGTTCTTGTCGCAAAATTCTACCAGCCTATTTCCCCTGTCATTTCTCGCGCCTAAACCAAATAAACCTACTATCGCTCCTTCCCTACCCTCACCTACCACTGCAATAAAATCCCCCGTAATTATTAAATTTTCACATCCTTTTACGTATCTTAGTATGTCTTCGATATCTTTGTAGATCGCCTCTACGTCTTCCTCACAGTAGTTAGAGGTGGGCATGTATACTTGTATTTATTACTGTATTTACTGGTTTAGATTCAAATCTAACTATGAGTACTCTTTTGTTCTTTTGTAGGTAGTTTTCCACACGTCGTCCTATCTTTTTTCGCATAACTATCCGCACACCCGAATTTCCTTCCTGTGATCCTGTATGAATTACCCATAAGTCTCCACTCCAAAAATCTCCCGCCTCTGGCCAGCGGACTTCGCTAATTCCTACTATGTCTAGTGCTAACATATCCATTTCGAGTTTCAGGTTCTCTAGCTTACCTACTTGTTTCATACTTCTGATATTCCACGCTCCGACTCGCAGAATGCTCACGGATCTTTTTCTATTCTTTCGGATCACATCCCACAAAGTAGTCCCCTCCCGGAGATCCGAATGATGGACTATGTTACCTCCAGAATTTTTTATCCCAGAGGATGTCATCATGTTTAACAATTTCTGTACGCAGTGTACTTGGGAGGTAATGTGGTTGTTTCCCGTTGCCTTTCACATCGTAGTAGTGTGCCTTAGAATGTCATACCGATCCCTATGGTCTCTGCCACTCTAAGTACCGAAAAAGCTGCTGCCCTCTTTCGAGAACCTGTCTTAGTCTGGTTCCTCACTAAAGACCCCACTAATTTGGTTAAACCTATAGATCGGCTCTTTAGCTCATTGAAACGCGCAAGCCATTCTACGTATTTTAGTATTTTAGAACGTCGTCAAGGTGCAGATCCGTTCAGAATACTGTAAAAACTTTCATTGTTTATTATATTATTTGTGAATATTTGTGCTTTAAAAAATCTTAGGAAAAATTTAATACACTAATCTATCAGATCAGATGAGTCTTCTTAATGTTCTACTAACTGAGCTAGTTTAGGAAGTAAATTCTTGAATTTACGTGTGATATTTTTGACTGTTGTGTTGAGGAGCGGTTTTTTGTGATTTTTCAAGAAATACAAGATACGTGGGGCTTCTAAGTTTAGAGTTTAATATAATTAAAGTTAGAATCCATGCCTTTTTTGCATGGTGGTTACAAGCTTTAGTGAAAGCTAATTGAATTATGACAATATTTACTTAGGTAATATTGACATTAACTAGGTAAACTTAAAAAGAGAGTTAAATTATTAGCTTTAGCTAACATGGATCGTTAATGTTCACTCTATCTAGGCAGTGCTGACATTAATTCAATTTCAACCATTATCGTTATGGTTAAAAATAAATAGAGTAAATCTCTGCAGACTCCTGACTATTCAGGACCGGTAAGTGCATAGCAAACACGAACACCCACTACAAGGCAAACTTGTTTAAAAAACAAATTTTACGCCATGTTAGCCTGATAAAATATTGAAATACATTTTCCAACGCAATAATCTCGATTTAAAGCACTTCTCTGATATGCGTTCTCACGGAACGACAGAACAAACTACATTTTTGTTTCATTATTCAGAGATAGTGGTGGTTACATTTACTCAGAAGCACTACAACGGTAGCGAAGGATATAAATCGTTGGTAGAGATATCAAAAGGTTGATGACAAACATGAAAACTCCAACTGGTCACGGCAATTTATAATAAAACGTACTTTGCACACACAAATTGTTTTTACGAGACTACAAACAGTACTAGAAAACAGACTAGTACGTATTTGAATAGACCCAAATTACCTCCGGCATGGTATTTAATATCACTGCATGGCACTACCCAATACAACTAAAACGAGTATATTTTACTTACCTTTCACATGTAAATTCACTAATGGTTTCAAATATGTTCATGGAACGTATCAAACTAAATATCAAAGAAAACTAAAGCATTCGCGGTATTAGTACACGCACATCACGTTTTGAACACTCTTTCTGTGCTGAACTGGAATTGCATTACGCCCTAGAAAAGGCCAAGAAATGAAAGCGCATTTTTATTGACTACCGCAGATTATTTTTGCTTATAAACCACAACAGAAATATTCTACTTACAGAACTTGGTATTAAATACATAAATAGAAGACAATTCTCTTTTTATGCTTATGGCACACATCTTTCGAAAATTAACAAGAATTGACATTTAACCATATGTACGTACGTTGCTTTCACATAATCCAAGGCGATTATATTTCGAACCTCGTATTTAAGTAAACCGAAAATTACGATGTGTGATGGAGTAAATCTTTGTACATCAATCTAGTACAGAATATCCAGTTCGCGTGGAATAACTTTTTATACATAATTCATTTGTACATTGTTTGCACATGAATGCATATTTCGTATTTTTGTTTACACACTTTTTGTTTAAAATTTGTTCACGAAAGAATTTTGGAAACTATGTTCACGCTGGCGCTTATCTTTCAGCAAATTAATTTTAAACCCCGAAATTGATACATCTTCGTTTGTATATTACGAAACAAGCCGTTTTTCGTTTGCACACTTCTAGTCCAAAAGTTATTTAATAATAATTTTTTGCAGTATTCTCCATACGCACTGTTTAAAATGTGTAAAAATTGATTATAATGAGCGTATCGACACATTTTCGTTTGCACATTGCAAAACATATAGTTTTTCGTTTGCACACCCGCAGATCAAACATTTGTATAAACTTTAATGGGAGGGGGCTGACTTCTCACCTGGCAAATGTTTCATTTTTGCAAAATTCTGGCATTTAATGACGAATACTGCAAAATTGAATATTAAAAAACTTTTGATAACTAGGAAGTGTTCAAACAAAAAATCGACCTGCTTCATAAGGTCAAACGAAAATCGTCAAATTTCCGTAAACCCGTAACCGCATGTCAGAATTTTTCAGAAACACGACATTTGTTACGTGTGAAATTAGAGCCCACCATGACTAAAATCTATAAAAATATTTGATCCAAATTACATATGTTTTAATTTTTAAAGCTCGAAACCCAAAAACCACAAGTATGTTTAAGACGAAAGTCGAGAAATAACATTCAAGTGTGTATACATTGCTGTGTTAATAAGGTCATTTAGGGGTAGTTAGGACCAATGGTACAGCACACTCCATATAAAATACATAAGGGCTCAGAAAACGACACAGAAATACGATGATTAAACTGAAAAGTAAAGGACAACGCCCTGTTTATAAATAATAATCATAATTAATTTAGTTAATAAAAAATATTTTGAAGATTTATTTGAATAAAACTAATCCACAAGTCGTTAAACAACATAAATGCAAGCTGAAATGCGACATGCGTAGGTAACGCAACATTATTACGACAAGAATCCTAATTAAAACAAGCAGGTTTAAAAATGCGTAAGATAGCAAACTCATATAATTTAAGGCATACATTATATTAAGTCTACTTGACTGGAAAATTAAAATCGACACCTTATTTATTGGAAACAAACAAGGCATGGTAATTAAAATCAAAGTTCACCAAATTTATTTGAAGAAACGACGGTTTACTTATCTTGAAGTATGAAAATCCAAGCCAATCAATGCTATTAACTCGAAATGGTACGTGACAAAAGCAACGCGTTGATGTTAACATACAATATAATACGATGGAATAACCAAAAACCTTGTATGAAGGTATCATGCACAACAACGAACTTTGCGCTTGTCAATAGATAGACGGTGCATTTAAATATGACCGAATTTGTAAACAAATCAGTTCATGATGAAGTAAAGCATAGTTCACATCTCTGAAAACAAAAGTATCCACGTAAAGTGATTAATTGTGAAGTGTAGATTAATACCACTGAAAATGGAAAATTGATGGGCTTGTCGTTTTATCCTTAAATAAAAAGCGTAAGTAACTTAAAGTTGTTTTAATTTAAATTCTAATATTAACCTTAATAAAAAGGACTTTAAATAATCACTGGAGACAAATCTAAATAATCACTGAAAACAAATTTAAATAATCACTGGAGACAAATCTAAATAATCACTGGAGACACGTCTGAATAATGAAGGAGACAAATCCAAATGATTACTGGAGTCAAGTCTACGGGAACAAGTTTAAATAAATGCTGAAGCAATTATAAATGATTATTACTGGAACAAATGAGGAAATGCAACAAGCATTTACTTCAACGATAAATGGCCAAGGAGTTTAATGGAGAACGCTAGTGTGTTTAAGGCGATGCTACGAGGAATGCACACAATACCAAAAACGGTTGGACCGGAGACTGATTCAAGCTGAAAACAACAGGTTAGCCAATCTGAATGTTTATTATTTTGTTATTTTATTTGTGGATATTTCATTGTAAATTGCTAAACTGAATTATTTAAAATTTAACATTTAATTGAATATTACTAATTGAAATACTTTAAAAATTGCTTTCTTGATAATTTATGTGAGGGGTCGGCAAGATTTATATTTTTGAGTATACGTTGTAAATTACGTAAATAGTAAAAGAGGTTAAACGAACGTTCATCAGGCTTCAGTTAATAATTAATAATAATAGTGAATTTGCTGGCTTTTTGATCATCTTTGGGAATGATAATTATAAAAATTTTTATTCAGTTATTAAAAGAGAATTCTAGTTAAAGAATTTTAACCTTTTCATTTGTTGTAACTATTTTATTTGAGAACATTGTAATAATTTGTGCTTAATGATGTTTTGGTTTAAAGATTAAAACAGGAAGGAGAAGTAGATTCAAATGCTTTGTTTGTCGTATTGTCGTAAGCTCCGTGCGTAATCAAAACTGAGCTAACCGACGCAATTAAAATTATACATTAAAAATTAAAAATTGACAAATTAAAAATTGACAAATTAAAAATTTTTACCTTTTTAATTTTCAAAAAGGGCGCATAGGGGTATTGCTACAGTATCACAACAATATATATATATATATATATATATATATATATATGTATAATACATTGATGTGATAAGGATTCATAAGAAGTCGAGTACTATATTCTTCTGTAAATAGAACCACCCCAAAACCAGAAAAAATAAAAAGTTTGTAATACTAAATTTTCTGTAAAGAAGCACCGTATATAATAGTTTAGTAATACGATAAGCTTTTATTATATTATTTTTTGGTATATAAGTGAAACTCGTGTCTTTAAAACAAGTTCTTAAAAATTACGCAAACGGCGAAAATACAAAATCCTTCCTTGATTGAAACATCCATACTTTGCAATAATAAGCATAATTTAAAAACAAGTTTTAATGCATTGTATGTAGATTAAAAAGACCGTTAAACGAGTTCTAAAACACGTCCTCTTAAAGCAGTATCAAATACTTTTTTTTAAATGCAAAATGTTATTTGTAACTTCAGTCATAAAACAATTGCGAGTATCCAACGCGAAGTATGAATAAGGCATATTGAGGCAAAGAATCCATTCTTTCTAAGAAGCTATTTTTTTAGATGCTTCCAAGTCAGTTTGGTAGCATACAACTCAGATTGCAAATTCACCCACACATATTAAATGACCGCTAATTATCTTTACTATAACACTACATGAATGAATACATACCAATTGGTGAATCAGTAAAAAGCGATAACACGCTTTAAGACCATAATTTACGGATAGAGAACACGTTTAACAACCTATAAAATAATAATAACCGCGATAACAAGCGAGTCTGCCATTCATTCCTGAATTACACCAATTAAGAGACTATTTTTCCGATTTCGTAAATTAAAAAGGACAGACAGAAACCTAAAATGAACAGAATTTCAAAGAAGTCATGCTATGAGTCATATCACTTACAAAAGGTGTTGAAACCTTCTTTATTAGAAAAAGCCGTGAAAAAAGGCAAACTAGGAATTCAAGATTGGTCATTCATAATAGTCGATCTATTTGTTAAGTACGTTTTGTTAGCAACTACGAATTGCAAGAGTTGTAATTTAAATTACATGAAGGTCATGCCTGGCGTTTAAATATTGGTCGAATGAATTTTTTAACGTATGAAGTAAAATTGAATATACAAAAATAAATTCTATTGAGATATAAACGATCTAATTGGGAAGAAGAATAATGGAGTTAATTAACTTATTATTGCAAACATAAATAGAGGATGTGAAAAATGATTTTCCGATGCAATTATCATGGTAGAAAATAGAGAGCGAAATTTAATCAACGATTTGGTTTGAAGAATTAGGAAACCTGCATAATTTAATGGTCAAAGAAGCAAGTATATCTTGTATAAGATTTTAGGGTATAGATGTTATTTGTGTAAATAGATATTATAATTTTGTGTTGAGGTCAAATTTCGATAAAGTTTGACCATTATAAGAAGTTCCTAAAGTGATATCTGATCAGTTAACACCTTTCTTCAAAGGTAAATGTTTTTTGGAATTATTCATAACAAATTTTAATAATTTGCACATAGTGTGACATACAGAAGAAGGTTTGAGGGAGATTATATGCTCCCTATAGTAATCGCTAGTAGTAATGAAATGTTATTGTTTTTCAGACTTAAGTTGTAAGATTGCGTTGGTAGGTTTTAAGGTTGATATGTAAATAAGACTTTTGGATAATCTGTATTTAAGAAAGATGTTTATGAATGTAACGCATGTTATAATTAGAAAGATTATTTATAAATATTTTGTCATTAGAACTTTGTGTGGGGGTTTCGTTGTTTCATGATATGAGAGCTAGCAAAATAACACGGGCATCCTCAAGTAAGAATCCATATCATTTCATTTTCGTAACAATTCCATGGCATCTTTATTGACATCCAACGTCTGGACAGCACAAGCTAGCAAATTCACAGCATCTATTGACACCCAACGTATGGGCAGCTTAAGCTCTATATACTATATATATATATATATATATATATATATATATATATATATATTATAATTAGTTTTTTACACAAGGTAAGTTGATAAATACTTACGTATTGAAATTAATAAGATAAAATAATAACTTAGACTTTTTAAGTAAAGCCCAAATCACGGTGTAGAAGGAATTTTATTAGATAATACGCTTTATTAAAAAAACCGTGGAGAATAAAAATTCATTCGTTTCATTAAAAATAAGAGATTTAAATCATGTACAAGACGCTTTATATCAAAAGAAGCAGTATTAAAAAGCTCTACGTAAAGAAACAAAGAGAAATTACGTGCAAAATTTATATTAATTAACTCTATTTTAAGTAACCGGTATTAAACAAAAATGTACTGATAATAATTGAATATTTAGTTAGGATTCACTAAAATTTAAAGGGTATTAATTTTAATTGAAGTTAATTGAACCGTTAGTAACATATAATATCTATAAAAACTTGTAAAAACCCAATAAAATGCAAATCGTAGAGGGGTTAGTTAGAAGTAGGATGTTTAAACACCTGCGTATTTTTAAAAAGCTCATTCTGCGTAAATTTTGCAGATAATTAATGGTTACAAAGAATCTTGGAGAAACCGTGGCTTAATATTCACGAGAAGGCGCGATACGGGGTTATTTAACCCAGATAGTCCACATGGACTGAAATAATCGATAATAAAGAATATCAATTTGCACTAATAAGAACAGGGTAGATAGAGACAGATAATATGCGCAAGACCGAGACACATATAGTAAAAGGCGTGAGTAGAGCAACGTCATAGGGTTGCGATTGGTTGAAAGTAAAAGGCAAAATTTGAGAGGTAAAAATAACATTTCTGTATAAAATTCAATTAGTTATTTCCAGACGTTGCGTGCCGTGTTGAAATTTCTGAGATTTAACTGGGGCGAGTGCAAAATTCGTAAAAATCGCATGCCGGGCTGCGGAATGGGAACATAGCAGGCGAAATTCTTTAGAATTGTCCGTTTTGGAGACTCGACCGACAGACAGGCTAACCTCTATATATACCCAGGGAATATGAACAAGCTCTCTTAGATCTTCGACTTGATTCAACGCGTCAAACAGTGCTTTTAGTTTTCCGGTTTTGATTAAATAATTTTAAACAGTTTGCTCGAATATTTTTGTGATGTAAAACAGCTTGTTCTTTACGTGCTACAATAAATGTACTTTAGTGCACTTAGAAAAGAAGATACAAGGTAATAAAGTTAGTATCACTGTACCAATTAGTAAAATTTACCAACGACAAATGAATACACAAAAGTAGGCAGTTTTGGCGTATATTGGTGAAAGAAGTATGAATTTCTTTGCTATTTTTCGGGGGTATTAATAATTAAATGGTGCATAAACGTGTCTGGATCCACAAAACAAGGTTCAGATATACACAGATGAGTTCCGGAAAAGCCCTGAAACAACTTTAAATAAATGGTGATGGAGAAAATTTTAAAAGCGTTGAGAATCAGAAGCCGTAAATATAACCCAGTTGGAATGGTGTGATTAACAAAAAGGACGATGTACATGGAAGCTACGAGTGCAGTAACCTTCAGGTAAATTATACTATTTTGTTTGAACTTTGATATTTTTGTGTGTGTTGAATAACTTTATAATTGATTTACTCAAAATGGACAGTAGTGAAATTGTACTAACAATAATATTTTAATTTTAAGGTGAAATTTGCTTGTTTAAGTAGAAAGGGGTATTTAGTATTGATGTTCTGGATTATGATGAAAATATGGGTATGTCTTTGAGCTCAATTAGACGAACCTGGTTAATTAACGTAAAGGGGTGGTAGATGCTCCCTTTGTACTCAGACTCCGGTCTGCATATATTGTTATAGTAATTAGTAGGCATCCTACAAGGACTTTAATTCTGGATGCACATTAAAATGATAATAAATTTAATTTTGAAATTTTCTGATATTAAAATTTATGCTGAATATTAATTTTGAAATTTTAATGTATTGTGAATATTGATGTAAATAGAGTTGACGTTGATGTTTGTGGTAGGAATGTGTTTGTTTTTTATGTATGAGGATGAAAGCTATCTAGAGGAGCAGCCGAGGCGATTAACGGAAGAAAGTCAATGGACCAACACAGTTAAGGTAATGAATAGCTTTTTGTAGGTTTCACAGCATTCTTGACGCCCAAAAGTGAGGTTCGATTATAAAGCGTAGTTCACGGATTTTGTAGGTTTCACAGCAATATATATATATATATATATATATATATATATATATATATATATATTGTTGCCGAAACGCCACTTTGATGAGGCGTCACTAAAGTTTGCTGTGACAAAGCCTCCAATATGAATTATAATCTCGCGGCTTTAATCCCGATGATAACGTAGACGAATTACGCAGGACCGTACAGAGTAAGTATCGCATGGACCGTGAAAAGGACTTGTTTCTTACCCTTGAATTTGATTTCGCTTCCAAACCGGTAGCAGTTACAGCTGCGATCCAAGAGCTCAAACAATCTCTTGTTACATTTAGTGGGGACAAGTCTTCGCCTGCGTTTAAACGCATTAGCTGCTTATGACTGCATACAGAACGACGTTGTTCTAGGATGTCTCCAACGTAGGAGAAACGCCAAGCTCATAATCAATTACTTCTTACTTTATCTAATCTCCGCGGCTCCTTTGAAACTAAAATAAAAAAATTTCGTCACACTATTACTTTATGCGAAACCCCGATAGCTACCTCTAACCCGGCACACGCTACTAGTGTCGATTCCGATGAACCTCCTTTACTTACTTCCGAATCTGAATCTGAATCAGAACCGGAATCAGCCTCTGCTACGGTGCCTAAGTCAGCCGCTACTCCTTTTGCAACTTCCCAGCAAGGTCACCCAGTGCCGAAGTGGAATTTGAAATGTTCTGGTGACCCAAATACTCTTACCGTACATAATTTTTTAGAACGCGTTGAAGAACTCCGACCAACTCGACATGTGTCAGAATTGTAGTTATTTGAATCTGCAGCGGATTTGTTACTTTGTTATCGTGGTAACTGGCCTAGGTTCTCTGACTGGAAGTCGTTGTCTAATTTACTGATTCAACATTTTGAATCCCCGGATTATAACGTCGATTATTTCAGGATATTTTAAAACGAACACAGGACTCCAAGGAAGGTATTATCGAGCATCTAGCTTGTATGGCTGCCATGTTCCGTCGTCATGGGAGTATACCTGACGATGTACAATTGGATGTAGTTTCCCGAAATTTATGTCCCTTCTGTTTCACCAGTTGCCTCCTGCTCGATCTCTACATGAATTGGAAACCGAATGTTTGCAATTACAACGCAAAAAATGTTGCGTTGAAAACTATGTACTTCCTAGCCAAGACAAAAACTGATACGTAGAACCGGATTTTGCTTTTGAGCCCGTTTCGCTTCCTACAAATATATTCAGTCATCATGACCGACCTATAAGATCCGTCATACACCTCCTATTCGACATAACGTTTCTGCTGTCGTATCGTCTGTTCCCGTCCCGACGTCTACTTCTACTCGTCAGGTCACCTGCTACAATTGTGACAATGCAGGACATATTTTTCACCTTTGTCCTAGAACGCAAATCCGACATTGTTATGGTTGTGGTCAGAAGGGGGTTACTCGACCTAACTGCCCAATATGTAAAGCGCCGTTAAACCGTCGATAGCGTCCTTAGACCGAGGCGGAGACCCTATTTTTTCTCTGCCCTCTGATATCCCTTTTCCTGATCTCGGGGATCAATCTCGCTTTGTGTTAAATTATCTGTGTGACCGTGGCGACCAACGCCCATATTTATCTGTCAAAATCTTTGGTATTCCCTTTGCAGGTCTGTTAGACTCTGGATCCACTCGTACAATCCTTGGTGGTCCTGGTTGGCATCGTTTAAGTTCCTTGAACCTTTCCCTTAATAATTATTGTTCATCTTTCTGTAGTCTTGCCGACAACTCAAATTGTCATATCCTAGGTTCCATTTCCTTTCCTATCACTTTCCCAGAGTCCGTCGTTACCATTAACACCCTTGTTATTCCAGACGTCTCCCACCAGCTTATACTTCGCATAGATTTCTGGAAATATGTGCAGTGCGTACCTAGTTTTCAGGATGGTATATAGACTTTTGCTCCTCCTTCCTCCTAGATCATCAGTACTTTAGCTCTTACCCACATTATTTCCGGCCTTTCTCCCAAACAACTTCATTTGGATTCCCTAATATTATCCTCCTTCTCCCGACAACCTCCTGGTCTAGGTTGTGCTTCCTTAGTACAACACCACATTCGCACGTCAGTCCAACCCATCAAATAACGCTATTACCCACTTTTCCCTCCGCTCCTTGAGGTTGCTCATTCGGAACTCGATGAGATGCTCCGCTTAGAGGTCGTCGAACCTTCTACTAGACCATGGTCTAGCCACATTGCCCTAGTTAAGAAGAAAGACGATTCCTATCGGTTCTGTTTTGATTTCCGGAAGGTCAACTAAGTTACCCAAAAAGATGCATATCCTCTTCCTTATATTTCTACCATCCATGACCAGCTCCGCGATGTTCGTTACCTCTCCTCCATAGATATTCGTTCCGCCTATTGGCAGATCCCTCTGTCCCCAGAATCGCAACCCATCATTGCCTTCACCGTCCCTCATCGAGATTTATTTCAATTTTGTCGCATGCCCTTCGGCCTCCATAATTCTCCTGCCACCTTCTAACGTCTTATCGATCAGGTCATGATGATATTATCATAGCTACCCCCTCTTTCGACGAACATCTCCGTGTCCTCAACCAGGTCCTTCTCCCGTCTTTTCACTGCTGACCTTACCCTTCGGCAGGATAAGCGTCATTCTGCCGTCCTGAACTCCGCTATTTCGGTTATGTCATTAACTGGGATGTTCTCGTCGATCCCGATAAAGTTTCTGCCATCTTTAACATTCCTCCTTCTACTTTTGTTTCGGAAGTCCGTCACCTGATTGGCATGGCCAGTTGGTACCGACGTGTCATTCCCCATTTCACTACCCTTACTTCTCTTTCTAATCTAACCCGTAAGTATGTTCCCTTTTCCTAAACTACTGATTGTCAGTCTGCTTTCCTCTCCCTCAAACAACATTTAGCTTCCACCCCTATACTTTCCTGCCCTAACTTTTCCTTACCCTTAACCATTCAAACCGATGCCTCCCACTTCGGTTTGGGTGCGATCCTAAGCCAAACATCCCCCGAAAGCGAAAAGGTCGCCAGCTATATCAGCCGTTCACTGTCCAAGCCTGAGCGCAACTTTTCAGTTACTGAAAAGAAGTGCTTGGCAGTGTTGTCGGTGATTAAGAAGTTCCACCCTTACGTCGAAGGTTCTCACTTGACTGTTTTCACCGATCACCATTCCCTCCTCTGGCTAAACAAATTCAACCTTTACCTCTATCAAAGTAACCCTTCCTAACCCTGATCCCTGGTATAATTCAATGATCCGAAAGGTTTCTAACTCTTCTAAACGTTATCCTTCCTGGTTCGTGGTTGACAATATCCTTCTCTGTCGCGACAAAACTTCTATCGCTGCCGATTCTCCGGACTATTAGAAAATCGTCGTACCTTCTGAACAGCGGATATCCCTCCATCACGAACCTCCTACTTCCGGTCATTGTGGCGTGACCAAAACTTCTGCTCGTCTCTTTAAAAAATATTACTGGCTCTGTCTCAGAGCTGATGTCGCTCGTTATATCCGATGTTGTCCGGTTTGCGCTGCTCACAAAGTTGAGCGGTTATTTCCTCTTAGTTTCTTTGCTCCTAGAGTCAAACCTTCCTATCCTTGACAGATTATCTATTGTGACATAGTAGGTCCTCTTCCTCGTTCCACTCGTGGTCATTCCTATATTCTAGTAGTGGTTGATTACTTTACTAAGTTTCCCCTGTTCTTTCCTATGCGTAGTGCCACTGCACAGTCCGTCGCAAAAATCCTAGAAGATCAAGTCTTCCTTCTTTCCGGCGTTCCTCAATACCTGATAACTGATAACGGTGTCCAGTTCCGTAGCCATCAGCTTACTTCCTTATGAGCCCGTTATCACACCAAAATCCTTTATATCGCTCGCTACCATCCTCAAGCTAATCCTGCCGAACGAATTAATCGTGTCCTTAAAACCATGATTGCTTTCTATGTATTCGACGACCAACGTCATTCGGATATGAACCTCCCAAAAAATGTTTGTGCAATCCGCACTTCCAAATACGGCTGTACTCCGTTCTTTGCTCTATTTGGTCGTAAGAATATCCTTTCCGGCGATCATTTCGGGCAACTGTCCGAAATAAACGACATGTATATTCCTGATCCCAAACATCCTTCTCCAGAAAACTTTCTGCCGGATATCGAAAAATTCGCAGCCGCTATAATCTTCGCCGCCGTCCTGTCTCTTATGAACTAGGTGGTTACGTTTGGCGCCGTAATTTCACTCTGTCTGACGCTTCAAGACATTTCAACGTCAAACTTGCTCCTAAATTTGTTGGTCTTTTTCCTATCTCTAAAGTTGTTTCTCCCTGGACCTATGAACTTACATTTGGCATGTTAAAGACCTAAAACCTGCCCACCCTGACAATCCTAATGTCCTCGATCTCGCTCTGTTTTCCTTCTGGTGACACAAGCGCCGTAAATTTCGTCCGTAATCCTCTTGTCGCCCTACGTCATATAATGATTCCGAGTCGCTTTGCTTTTCTTTTGGAATTTGAACTTTCCTTCGTATTGTGCTATGAGGTGTTATTTTTTTTATTATTCTTTCTTTTTTTTCATTCCACATTCCATCCCATTTTCTTTTGACTGGAATTCTTTGCTGGTAGTTATTGTACTAACTTAGTTAGGCTTTCTATCCGTTTCCTGTGGCATATGCTTTTGAGGCCTATTCCTTCCTTTCGAAATCACGACTTGATCGGGTTTTGGGTCTATTAGCAATTTCTTTACTGGTTGTTCGTTTTAAACGATTTCTCACGGCAGTTGTTTGAAGCACATCGTTATTTTTCCCAGTCCTCCTTTTGTCGTCCCCGAGCATCCTTGCGATTTGACACTTTTGTCTTATTTTGGCTATTACTGTTGGTTTGATTCTTTTCTTTACTTTTGGTTTCTCTGCAGAAATCCAATCGTCTTTTGAGGTTGAAGACTGTACTGTATCTTTTCGGAAGAAGCATCCGTTCCTTGACGACTTTGGAAGTGTTGATGCCGTTCTAACTTCAATTTTGAGCTTTGTCCGGTACTCTGATTCTTCGAAAGGGATGAATATTATTTTGTTGATTTTTGAGTGTTTCTTGTAGTTGTCTTAAACAAATTTTCTTTGGTTCATCCTATTAGTGCATATTGGTCTTTCGGACCGGAAATAAGTTAATTTTTGTTGTTTTTTTTGCGTTTCTTTGAGTTTTCTTGAACGAATTTTTTTTTTGCTTTTGTTAGTACTGTACTGCCTGCTTTGTTGCTCTTGTTTTCCTACCCCTACCTTTTAATTTTGCTGGGGAGATTTCTTATGTCCACTTTCCGACGGCGTACTAAAAATTACGCCATTTTATTTCATTATTCAATCGCATACATTCTACTTTTGATACTCATACACCATCCTGTATAATAGACATTCCTATAAGTACGCTTTACTACAATTTCATTTAAACCTATTTGCTGAGAAATGGAAAGTTCTATAATTCAAATAATCGGTACCTTGTTTCAAGTATCCGTCGGGTTGATACATATGACGATGGAGTGTGATTACTTCTTATAATACCCAAACCTAAAGACTCTTTGAAATAATGGATCACACTTCTTTGATAAAGTTTGTTTCGAGTTTCTATTAACACCTGTGTATTTGATAACGCTGGGATTGAATTTAAATTCTTGAATTTAAATTCTTGCTATAAAACGAGTTCAATTCATTCTTTCTATATACGACCAAGAATATTTGCAATTTTTCGTTATCTACAGAATTTAGTGCACGCCGTTGTGTACTTCGTCCGGCGGACACGACCGTCCATTACATTCACCCCTGATCGATGAAGCAATTACCGCTTCTTTTGTAGGAAGGATGAACGGATGGCGTTGTCCCGGGTCCATCTGTTCCTCTCTGTCTTTGGGGAGGGTAAGACCAATCCAGCAACGTGGACACGCGGGTGAGTGTTCCTTCACTACTTACGTGTATGGGTCTTATATAATTGCCAACACCTGTAATGATTCTGATATCACTGTACCAAGAAGGGATTTCCCGGTGCTAATTGGACGTATCCTGTTTATTACTGGTATCACTGAAGAGTGTGATATATTCAAGCAGGAATTCCTTTCACGTTACTATTTTTACCTATGCTATTTAACCGATAGGCGAAAGAAATTCCTGACGTACTGCTATTATACATATATGTATTCTCTTTATACTTAGATATTGCCGAGACTAGAATTCATTTCGAGTTGTCAATTAGGGTGGGGGAAAACGTTTTCACTTAGCCCAAGATTACTACCGGATAGTAATTGCAAACATTGTACATATTGTAAAATTGTAAATTGTTAATATTTCCTTGGTGGGTATGCTCTGTAGTTTGGCGAAACCGTTAAGTTAAATGCAGTTTACCCAATAAACCATTTAATTTTTTTTTATAACTTAATGTGTTGATTTCTATTGCAGGTCGTACTAAACTTTTAATTTTTTATTCCAGGCAATTTCTTTACTTGTAAAACCCCGCCTACGCGCCGATTAAGCCCGGTCATTCTTTCCTTGTCCCTTCCGTTTACGTCTAGGTACGTAACAAAAGTGCATGTTTGGATCGCTTCTATTCGCTCTTTGATTTAGTGTTGGAATTCCAGGAGAGTAAAGACAATGATTTGCGGCACAATTTAATTATCTCAAAAAATGACATCGCTTATACGACTGATTTATTTGTCGGATTCAACGAGACTAATTTGAAACTACAAGGTGACACATTAAATTTAATCAAAACTAAAAGTGTAATATTTGCCTTTGTTGCAAAACTTTTGCTATGCAAACAAATGGAAAGAGGAGAATGTTCTCAGTTTCCAAATCTTTCAAAATTGCAAAATAAAGGTGAGGATTTGTTTGCTTATTGTCAACATCTAACGGCGCTTCATTCCGACCTTAACCAAAGATTTGAAGACATTCTTCACTTGGATATTCTCGACTGGTTGTTGAACCCTTTTGCAAGTAGTCAAACTCAGACGAATACATACTAATACGAGAGCAACTTATTGAATTATCCACAAATGAGGTGCCGAAACCAATGTTTAAACAGGGATACGACAATTTCTGGTTGCAAAAACAGATCTCAATTTTATATCCAGCATTATGGGTTATTGTACAAAAACAGTTGATTGTTTTTCCGTCTTCCTATTTAGTAGAACGTGGATTCAGTGCCGTTATAAGCCTCGTCACAAAAAAAGAAACGTAACTAGAAATTAGTACTCGTGGGGATTTGCGGTTGCTACTCACAAACATTGAGCCGGACATAAATACACCCATAACATCCCATCAGGTTTATCCAAGTCATTAATTTTTTTTGTATTTTAAAACAAAAGTTATAGTTTCAATAAATACTTCTTCAACAAAATGTTTTATTCATATTTTATTTTTTCGTCGCCATTTACCATTCAAGCCATCAAAGTTAAATTTTTTATTTTTCTATTGCACAAGTATGTAGTTTTTCACCCAGGGTCAGTGGGAAAGTTTTGACTAAGAAAGGGGGTCGGTGGACCAAGAGTTTGGGAACCACTGCTCGAACCTATACCAGCTATATTGATTATCAAATATTTATCAGTTCCATATATTAAAAAAAGCATTTAAGTATTGATCGAATTAAAAGAAATATTAAATCAAACAGTAAAAGTGCTACAAATTAGGGAATCTTCCGTCCATTAATAAAAAGTATGTCTCCGTTTCTATAATTCGCCATGAATTAAAACATCTGGTATGTTATAAATACAAGTACAAAGCGTTTCAATTGAATCCGAAATTATTACCAAACAGCACACCAAGATAGCTACACCCACGCGTAAACTTATACGTATAGTATCTATCTGCTTTTATTGATATAGTTACTTTACAGTTTATGAGAAACGCCAAGTATAGATAAGGAATAAACATGTTATGAAACACCCTGCATATTCAAGAGCATGAAATTTAGCACGATTCGATGTTCCCTCAATCTGTTTAACTGTTATAATATTCCATTTAATTCGAACAGTTTATACAAAGCTACTTCCGTAAGGCAATAAACCCTTGGTGGCGATAGCTGCACGGACTATGAGCAAAACAGATATTTCCAGTATCGTCAGTCGTGCTTTTACATGCAATGCAACAGCTCAACGATGAATATATTGATTAGGTGTTGCAACTGTTTGTACTAACTGAATTTCGCTTTAAAGCTTGCGGTTTCTGCAGAAGCTCTTCCGCGCCAGCAAGGCTTTTCTGTCTTAGGGGAATATGATACAATGACCTCCAAAGCCGTAGGTAATGCAGTTATACCAAAGTAACACTACGTACGAAATTGTGTGACAGCATGCACTGTATGATATGAATTTAATAACCAATCGAACAAGTTATCTAACAGTCAACAAATAATATTTTCTACTCATTTTATCGGTTTGATATGTAGAAGAAACGCGAATAATCACGTTCGTAAACACCGTTAGCGGTTAATAAAGTATAAATGCATTTTGTATGACATAGCGGACAACGTGAATACACTGAAATCTGTTTACCAAAGTCCAATCAATGTAATGAACTTTTGAATATGCGATAATAAAGTCTCTTCTTTTTTTAAATTAAATTCACGACAACCGAACTGCAACCAGCGCCAAGCGTTCCTTGCTAAAATTTAGTATTGTATTAGCAGCTTGTGCTTTTTAATCTATCGGTTTTAGTAGGTGACCAGATAACTGTCGCCGTACGGCAGACAATTCGACCATTCATAATTAGAGGTTTTCACAACTAGAGATGTTAGAAATTGGTGTCCATAACAACTAGCACCGCGCACAGTTGGGCACTAGTACAATTGAGCCAGTATAAGCATATTCCATATTTTGAAATCCTGAAACATATTTAATTACTTTGTAGCATGTTTAATTTGATCAGTAATTATTCGCATTGAATTGCGAGGATAATGCGCCAAGCGTGCCTTATTCTCTAATAATGTTCCATATAGTACATAATAGAACGCTTCGTTTTAATAATCTTCTTACAGTAAAATATCTGTGTGACTTAAAGTTATTTTGTCGAGCATCTCTAGCAATCCTGTTTCTTTCGTATTTCCCCACCTTTAACCGCGAGTCTGTGAATCGTCGCTACGTTTCTAGGTTGGTTCGTTAGTCGCACCTTAGCAATCAATTCATCAAGATGTTTTCGAGAAGAGAGGCTTGCGACCTTCGATTAAGTTATTTGTGTGAGTGGTTCAAGTCATGGTAGACTTGAATAAATTTCAATAACTTCTACTAACGGTTTGTAATTTATACATTTTACGAACTAATTTAATTTTGTTTCATTTATTTAGCGCGCCTACGAAAAACAATAGAGAAGTACAAGTTGCAAACATGTGGTCGTAATAGCTGTTATCCTAAGTTTGAAATGGCTTATAGTATCGTTTGGAACTGATGGAATTTCTGTTCGGATTTGTCTAGGAGAATCAGATGCAGTTTGGTTCGTTATTAAATTTAATAAATTTTTGCATGTGTTTAGAATGTCGTTAGTCTTTGATAAACAGACGGTCATATAGAAAACACGAAATTTGCTATCATGTTTATGAACATATGATCTGTTTCACTTTCGATTATTGTTGAACTGGTTTTACAAACCGTAGAAAGAAATTTTGTCAGGTTAGGTTTATATAATTGTAAGCTTTGTTCCATTTGAACTTCAGGTAAATTTCAAGGTATATTTTCGACGTTATACTTTTTTGTGATGTACCAACATTTGACAGATGTTTGCCGTGAAAGCAGATGTTTCGTGCTGCTTTCCTAAAATTCAAATTAAACATTCTTCAATCTTGAAGTTAGCTTTTATTCACAGATAAATTATAATTCGTTTAGTGACAATTGCAAAGTGTTTGCATTTGGGTTCATACAAAATTTTGAGGTTATGAAAATTTATATACTTAATACAAAAAGTACTTGATAAGTAATCGCAGTGAACTTTTGTTTATTCTTAATTTGTTCTGTACATGGAAGTTTATTTCACTTCATCACAAAATTTAAATACACGCTGCGTAATAATTATGAAACTGTAATCTACCTGATAAGATCTGCCCAGGATAGAAATGATAGTTCAATGCATTATGTTTACAAATTATTTTGATCAAATATTTAAAACAAGCTTATGTTTAGAGATCAGTCTTTTGCTTTAAAAAGACAATATTTTGATTTTGTTACAAACATTATTGTTGAGAATTTTTTTTACATGTTAAAAAGTTAGGAATTTTTAAAAGAAAGTTTTTTTACTTCAGTAAACGATTAGCTAAACTTTGAAACTTTTATTTTGGTCAAATGCGATCAAATCTGATAACATAAATGTAGAATTTTTGGGTAATAATTTGAGGGCCAATATCATATTGGCTATACATTTTTTTATTTTTGATACTTTCATAGGACACAAATGGTGTTTTACATTTTTTTATTTAATCTTTGTAATTTCTTACAGTAGCTGCGTTTTATTTTTATAAGACGGGTTTTTGTTAACGAAGGCGATCGTTTTATCTTGGGATTTCCACGTCCGCCCTTAGAATTGTGCTTTGCTCTTATCATGATTATATCAGGACTTGGTGGCGCCTATTTAACTTTGTTTAGTTTTTGTTTGAAAACAAAATTCGACTCCCCCCCCCCCTTCTTATTGCTCTACCCAGGAATAGACCCCTAGCTATGTCGAAAGAGTTTTGTTCACTGGCGCCCATTTAGAAAATTAAGTTTCACTAGCGCCCATCAAAAAACTACAAAATTCGTATCAACTTAGTTAGCTCCACACGCTTTGGTGCTTAAGTTACAATTTTTCTATATTTCCTTGCGCAAGCTGTGCGCCCACTGGTTTGAATGAAATCTGTATGGGTACGATTGTATTTAAAGATGGGTTCAACAAACACACCCTCTCCTAAAGTCATAATCCAATAAGGATGAGATTTTAATCCGTAATAATGGACTTTAAGGAGACTTCCACACTAATTTATTGCTTGTCCATTTATCATACAAAACATTTTTTAATTGGTTTTTATTTTTGTTCCCGTAAACGAAGCCAGATACGACGAAAATTCAAGAGACAAAAAGTTGCATTTTTAGTCGCTTTGTCTCAAAAAGGTGTTAGAATTAAATTAAAGTCAGTGGCGTACCTTTTTTGTCAATAATTTTGGTTAAAGAGTTCCACCAATAAACTTAATAATTTTAATCTAGTTAGGGCCAAATCAGCCCCTTATAACTACAAACAACAACGTCAAATTTCAAATAAATCGGTCTGGAGAATATTTGAATTCTTTTTACAAAACTGTTATTTAAAAAAACTTCAACACTCTGTATCTTGGAAACAATGCATTTACAGATTTATATGAGAAGTTTTTTTCATAAAATAACGTGAGAAATAACCCTCCTAAATATTGCCGCGTCTTTTTTAAACACCCTGTATATATATATATATATATATATATATAAAATGCTATGATAATAAGATCATTTAGGGGTATATAGGGTTACTAGGATAGTACACTTTATATAAATATCATGGGAGTCCAGAAAACTAGACATTTTACCAAGGAAAAATGCGAAATTCGACGATTGGGCAAAAAGGTAAATATCAACTATAAACTATAATTATAATTATATGCAAAGAAAGGAAGAGTATTCGTAAAGATTCAACTAAATAAACAACCTAGCAAGTCATAAAACCTCATGGACAGAAGCTATTAAACAATACGCCTGAGTATTGCATCAGTATTATACAAGGAATTCCATTTAAACGAGCAAGTTTGTCAATGCGTAAAACAAATAAACGCATATAATTTTGTACATCAATAGATACAAAGCTACGTGACCAAAAAGTATAAAAATCCAACACCTTGATAATTTAGAAATAATAACAGCTTGAGGATTTAGCAAAGTTCAACAAATTTGATGTACTAACAAAGCGTACATGATTTAAAAGACCATAAAAGATGTTAAATTCCAACTAATTTATACAAATAACCTGAAATCCTACGTGCAGTGAAAAGCGTCTCGCCTTCGTTATACATGGAAATTTCATAGGAATGCCCAAGCCTGCATGTGAAAAGCAAGGTACAAGGCGGTAATCAACGAATGATGCGCTTGACCCACCAATTGCAAACAGATAGGCGTTTTTTTAAATACCACAGGATTTGATAAACAAATCAGTTTGGCTCTAATGAAGGCACGGTCCACATCACCTGATATAAAATATTTACCTGAAATAATTGCAAGAGATTTGATAATTTAAATGTGGTGATAGTTAAATCAGTGAATAATTGAACAAGGCTCGTCGTTTAATCCTCAAAAACGTAAGTTATTAAAGGTTGATTTAAATAGGTTTTAAGATTTATATTAACAAAGGACTCCAAACAATTTCTGGATCCAAGCTGCAGAAGTTGAACAAGTATATCAAAACAATTTATGGATCCGAGCTGGAGAAGTTGAACAAGTACATCCAAACAATTTTTGAATACGACCTGGAGTATTTAAATAAATACCCTAAGAATCCACCTGGCACAGAATTTCTAAATCCCATATTTGGGTAACTCAAACAGTGACTGTAAACTAAAGCTAAACCCAACGAATAAGGAATATACATGAAGCAATAAAAGATATACCTGGAAATAACTGAAGCAGAAACTGGTCTAAATTAGGGGAACGCAACACGCTAAAACGGGACAGCTTAGCCATTATAAATTTTTTGTTGCATTGATAATTTTATCTCTGAATACTTAAAAATATTGCATTCACGAAAATTTATGTGAGGGTCAACAAAAATCGTTTTGGCATACGTTATAATTTACGTAAAAATTCAAGGAAGACTGATGAACGTTCATAAGGCTTCAAGTAATAATAAAAAGGGTGACTTTTGCTGGATTTTTGATCAATTAAAGGAAGTTATAATTTTTGGGAGAAATTAATTCAATTTTGTAAAAGGGGTTCTATTCAACAACGTTATAAACGCTTTATACATACATTCTGTATATTGAAAACCTTATATAAATTGTGGTTAATTGTGTTTAGCTCTAATACATAGGAAGTAGAGATAAAAAGGGAGATTAGGAATTCTTTGTTGTCGTATCGTCGCAAGCCCCGTGCGTAATTAAAACCGAGCTAGTCGAGGAATTACAATTAAATTGAAAACAAAAATATAATTTTATTTTAATAAAAAGGAGAGCACTAGGTTATTGCAACGATATCTTAGCAATATATATATATATATATATATATATATATATATACTATTCAGTTTTTCTTTTATGGGTTATAGGTCCTGTTTAAAAAAATAATAAAAGGCGTACTCTTTTTATTCCATCTGAATTTTCGAGTATATTTGTACTCTTGGTCACAGATTACTAAAAATTACACGTTATATAAACACAGTTATTGCAAATGAATATATACTTACAATAGTTGAGATTGTGTACTTACTGGCATGTGTAACAGGAAACATTTTTAAAAAACTATTTAGAACAATTACAAAATTGACAGTTTCTGACAAATGACATATAAATTAAAACATTTGTATATAAACATGCAAACTAAACTAGAGTGGAACTAAAAATAAATTATGAATATGCTTTATGGTAAATGATTATGAGTGGGGTGTACTAGTAAATGATATCTGGTTTGTAGGTGAATGTGTTTGTCTATGTGCAGTGTCTGTATATTGTATATTTGTGTATGTTATGTATGTGTGTGTCTGGTAAGCTTTGTTTTGTTGTGTAAAGTTGTATATGTGCGTGTGTTTGTGTGTGTGTGGGTACGTGTATGTATGTGTAAGTGTGTATATTGAGTGTAACTACATTATTTTTCTCATTAGAACCTAGTTTAGTTTGCATGTTTATATACAAATGTTTTAATTTATATGTCATTTGTCAGAAACTGTCAATTTTGTAATTGTTCTAAATAGTTTTTTAAAAATGTTTCCTGTTACACATGCCAGTAATTACACAATCTCAACTATTGTAAGTATATATTCATTTGCAACAACTGTGTTTATACAATGTGTAATTTTTAGTAATCTGTGACCAAGAGTACAAATATACTCGAAAATTCAGATGGAATAAAAAGAGTACGCCCTTTATTATTTTTTTAAACAGGACCTATAACCCATAAAAGAAAAACTGAATAGTATTAAACCAGAGGTCGTTAATTCTAACTATAATATATATATATATATATATATATATATATATATTGCTGTGTATCCTTATAAAAATCGAGCCTCACGAATTGGGCGTCAAAACTACTGTGTATCCTTATAAGAATCGCGCCTCAGCTCCGGAATTGGGCGTCAAAATTATGCCGTGGTACTCGGGTATGATGCTTACCAACCATAAATTATTTTCGAAATTTTTATAAAATTTTCAAATTCGACAATAACAAATTTTCAAACATTAACTACTTCACAAAAAAAAATTATCCTTACCCGTTTTCCTCTTTTCCTCAGTTGAACGGCCTTCTTCAACTGTTTCCGGCTAGCTCATTCGGATCTCCTCTTGGGTATCTAGATTCACTCGCATATTCTCAATCATACACACACACTAGCAATAAAACCTCAAATACAACCAACATACAAGCTTTTATTTATAACTATTTACAAATGAAATGCAATATAGTCCATATTCTATTGATCACGTTACACTTCAGAAAAAACTCATTTTATAATGTCCAGTATTTTATTTTTAAATCATTAAACACAGAAATTGTACCCGGAGTAAATGGGCCTTGAATAATACCTTCTCTAAAATTCCTTCTTTATAATTTATTTATTCATTTTACTCTAACTAAACTCTGGGGTAGGGTGAGCTCAGAATAACCCAGCTAATTATGCATTTGCATACTTTTAAAACAAATGACAAAGCAAAGCCATGTACTCTTCACAAAAATTGCACGTTCTGATGGAACGTTTAAAAGCTTTATAAACACCTTCAACTTTCTAGTTAAATACCATAATAAAGTTTTTACACGTATTAAGTTCAATACGTAAATAATACACACCACCTTGAAAATTTCACTCTCATACGTTCTCCCAATATTCACAGTTTATAGAGTCACAATTCAAATCGTTACCTGGAATTTTATAGTAGATCTCTGCTCTGAGGATGATGCCATCTATTTCTTCTGTCCGTTCTGCAGGTCGTTTCTAGCTGTTACTAGAAAAACTCCATCCAAATTGAACTGCAAACGCTGCCTCCCCGGTGTAACCAATTCCAAATTCCATTTAAAATTATTTCTTCATTCATTAGATGCTTCAAACCACGCTACTTAATGTCCCGACACGAGTTGATTATAATTATAGATGATATCTCTATTAAAATGTAATTTCAGCACACTTAACCGCGTATTTAATTAAGAGACTATCACCTTGTAATATAATTTAACTGATTTAGTAATACTTACAACTCGTGATACATAGATACGTTGTTTGGAGCGATCAAAAACTTAAGGGCCTTCACCACGTTCTCTAAAAGCATTTATACACTCCGACTGTAACCTCTCCATACCTGCTTAACGCGAAATCCCCTGTTAACACCACACATTCTCGCAATTTTGCACTCAACTCCATTTTCAACTCCGCGAATTTTAATACCTCGTTATAAAATTTCAAGAATATCACGCTCCACTATCCTCGTGCTTGTTTCAAAACAAACTAACATATCGACCAATCACTAACCTCGTGACGCTTCACAAATCCCTCCTATCCTATTAGTGTCTCTTATTTATGCGTTTTCTCTGTCCCTTTCTACCCTGGTCTGAGTGGTACAAAATCGATATTCTTGACTATCTGCTGTCTAAACACACGTGGACTGGCGACGTGACTTTAAATCAACCCCGTTTAGTATTTCATGCTAAAACATTCAACCGTTTCCCATATACGCAGAAACTGCATGTTTATCTACTCAAATTTATTGGAACTTGACATTTAAAAGTTTGCAGGTGTTCGATCATAATGAACGTTTTAAATACAATTCTCCGAGCTTCGTTTCATGTTATTTCAACCCTCCTGATATATCCGTTTGTTAGCAACGCGTTTCACCTCGGGTTTTTACAGGCTTTTATGCTTATTATATATCAATAAATGTTCAATTAGCTCCAATTAAATTAATAAATGCATGGCATTGACTTCTACCATTTAATTCTTTGCAAAGCTATTAAATTTTTAATTATTATTTGTACAATTTGATTAATACCCGTTACTTAGATAAAAATTAATTAATATAAATTTCGCACATAATTTCTGTTTGTTCCTTTATACAGGGTGTTTTGAAATTGCTTCTTTTATTTTTATTTTTAACCCTTTAAAACCACTATAATTTATATATATTACTATGATAATAGGGAGTTATTCAGGAGTATATTGAGTCATAAGGGTCGTGCACTACATGTAAATAACACTAAAGTTTAGAAAACTAAACGATTTCATCATAAAATGGAAGTAATTCGCCAATTATGCAAGAAGCTAATATCAAGCACACTGTATAAGCATCACAATTAACTGTAATCAATGAAAAGAAGCTCATTCTTCAATAATACAATCACACTCAGTAAGATAAATAACTCTGTACGCAATCAAATTCATTTTAAACCAGCAAGGCATTCATAAACTTTAAGGAATACGCATTAGGGGCATCTAAAGCAAGAAAATCATAAAACGAGTCGTACTAGAATAAATACGCATTAGGGCAAAGAAATAACCATGCATCCTCGCAATAAACACCTCTTTCAAAACAAACATGTTTCATAAACGCAGGAAGTAAATAAACGCATTTTAAATTTACGTCAGTGTAAAAATTTCGCCTACGTGATCTTTAACATAGTCAATACAAAACGTAAAAATTATCTTAACAAAAATAAAAGCCGTACGTTGTATACGTGAAAGGTCGATTTTAATTTCCTACATCAAAACAAGGCATGACGGGTGAAAGTACAACGGCTCTAGGAATACACTATACAAACTGGATGTATACGTGACCGACGCCAGCAATTCAACAAGCTATTATCAAGTTAATACCACAGTAAGCCCAAGGTATGGACAATAACCTATAGCATGCCTCAGACTTTGACCGAAGGACGCAGATAAACCAATGATGTCAGATGGAGGCGTTGTTCTAAATACCACACGAATTTGATAAACAATCAGTCTTTCTCCAACCAAGGCACGCTTTATAGCAGTTAAAGTCAGAAAATCACGCGAAGTAAACATAGTAAAATTAAATAATTATATTTTGTAGAAATCGTGATAGAAAAGTTTAAAAATAATAGTAATGGTGTAAATATATGAGAAAACTTACCCGTTGACTGAAAACGTAAGTTAGAAATTTTAATTAAACATAATTCTAATATTTATAACTTAAGGCTCTAAATTATCATCTAAATAATCAAACATCTAATAAACCATCTAATTGATCAGCTAATTAAAAATCTGAATAAAAAAATCATCTAAATTTTCATCTGAATACGTTGTACGGAATCGGAAATCAATCGGATTTTCCCATTACCGATAGTAGTTCCGCTAGGGAGAATGAAATCATAAGTTGGTTGTACGTGGTATATCTCGGATGATTCCCTTTACAAAACAGTTTCGTTTGTGTAAAATTAGAAATATGCTATTTCTTTTAACAAAGAACTATACTATTTATAAAATGTTTTTAGTGAAACAGTGACGTAAGACCGTAAAAATCATGGGACTATTGAATTCATTCTCCTGCCGTACCTCCACGGATGGTACTGGTAATCTAAATTTAAATAATTGCACATGTTCTTGTTTACAATTCAAAACTATCACACTTTTAACTAGGCAATTCGAGTACCTAGAAGTGAACACTTGACGCATTTTGATTGAAGATAAATAAATTCGTGTGATACTTTCATATTCATTCAAGTGTTACTAAAATGATTTTTGCTCTATTTATAGTTATTATTAAGTAATATGTTTAAACGGAAAGTTTTAGTGAATTGTGTCGATTTTTAAATAATAGTGTAAAATGTACCAAACAGGATAATCCTATATAATAAAACTAACAGTATGAAGTGGCAGGTAATCCAACAGATCTCCACTACAAAAAGTTGTTGTAACGCAACTGTGAATTATCAGAAACTTTAAAACCACGTTTTGACAAGCTTAAAACAGGAACGTCGTACCAAACTGCAAAACTTGCTGTTTTCTCTTTTGATGATTTCCCACAAGAAAAATTAAGTCTGGCTTTTCTTTTTTAAGTTTTTTTAAGGTTACTCATCGCACAACTACAGATGCTACGCTGTGGAAATTAATCTTACTTCGCTCAAATTGACGGAATATGCTAATGACGACAGCTGTTATTGGTTTGAGAATGAATTATAAAATAAGATTAACATTGACTGTCAGTAAAATTTTCTATATAAATAATTTTGAGTTACACTATTGTTTAGGTGTAATGTTATTAACTAATAATTAAGCTGGCTGCAAAATGCATTTCTGCCTGTAGATGGATCTTTTTCCTATTATTGCTGTTGTCTACTATTACATTATCTTTTGTTGGTGTTTACGTATAAAGCCGCTCTGAATGGATCTGCACATTGAAGAAGTTGTAGAATACTAGAACAGGTAGAACGGCTTACGTGTTTCAGTGAGCTGAAGAACCGAACTACAGCTTTAACCAAATTAGTGGGGTCTTTAGCGAGGAACCAGACTAAGACACCTCCCCGAAAGAGAGCAGCAACGCTTACGGTAATTAAAATGGAAGAGACCATAAGAGTCGCTATTGCATTGCAAGACGCACTAATGCAATGACAAATCACCACATTACCCAAGTACATGGCATACTAAAAGCGGTTTAAAAAACGATCATACTCTGGGGTAAACGATTCCGAAGTTAAAATAGCCTTGCATTCGGATCTCCAAGAAGGAACTATTTTGGAGGTGTGATCGTCAAGCTCAATAAGAAGAAAAGAACTATAAATATCTTGCAAATCGGGGTGTGAAATTTTAGAAGCATGAAGCAAGTCAGTAAGGAAGAGAACTTGAAAATTGAAATAGATAGGTTAGCGTTAGAAAGTTAGGGATTAGCGTTGTTCAGTGGCCAGAGGCAAGGTATATTTGGAATTAAAACTTTAGGGTAATTCATACAGAATTGAGGGAAGGGAATTAGGATGTGGAGATAGGCGGGACAGTGTGTAGAAAATGACCTACAAAAGAACGAATAATACAAGTATAGATGCCAACCACTGGCTATAGTGAAGAAGAGATATCGAAAACATACTAAGCTTTGTAAAAGGGCATGGAAATTTTACAATTACAAGAGGTTTTAATGCAGTAGTAGTTGAGGGTAGAAAACCAGTGCTGGTACGTTTATTTGATGTACGCAATGTAAACAACGGGGGAAATCGGCTGGCAGAATTTTGCGACAAAAACAAATTAATCAACACTAATACATTATTTCAACATTATGCTAGATGACGATAAGATGCAAAAAGGGAGAAAGGCAAATAGGGAGATATATAGTAGATTAGTCTTGTTAAACAATGGTTTGGAAATCAAGTAAAAGACCGTGGAAGCTATCTGGAAATGTGATGTAGACACTGACCACAACATAGTGATTATGAACACCGCGCTCAAATTTAGAAATTTGAAAAACAGGAATAAAAATCGGCATTTTGAGTGTAAGAAACTAAAAGATAAAGATAGCCATAAAAGATTTGAGAAAAAGTCATACAAATTGTTGAAAGATATCGAGAAAACTTCTGATACTAAGGAAGTAGAGACAGAAGGAATAATATTAAATTCAGCTTACACATTGCGGCCAAAGATATTCTAGGGTATAAACAAAAACCATGTGTGACAATTTAATAGAAGAATAGCAAAAATACGAAAACGGACCAGACCAAGCAGGCAAACAGAAATAGAAAATTATTCCCAAATGCTGGAAAGCTAAAGAACAATGTATTGAGAAAAAGTGCAAAGCGGAACAAACTAAGATGGAAATATGAAAAATAGAAGAAGCATACAAACTAATTAGAATGAATTTTAGAGATATAAAGACATATAACAAAAATACAAGGGTCGCGGGAGAAAACATCATTATAGAAAATGTAAAAAAGTGAATAGTCGGAAAGAATACATAGAGACTTTTATATGTAGTGCAAGAAAAGCACTAGAACTGGAAATAGATATTGAAAGGGATAAGGTGGGATATCCTAAACTAGCATTAAAGGACCTTAAAATAATAAGCTGTCGAGTACATATAAAGTGCAAGCAGAAGCTCTAAAAGCCACTGAATAAGCAGTAACAGAACGTCTCGTGATGTACGATACATGTAAGATACCTAAAAATTTCAAACGCAACACCATAGTCATTATCCCGAAAAAGAGAGGTGCAGATTTTATATTACAATTTTCGAACAATAAGTTTAACAACACACGTTTCAAAAATATTAACAAAGACAAATGGAAAACAAGCTGAAAAAATTCTAGAGGCAGCTCAATTTGGATTTAGGCAAAACAGGGAAACATGGGAAGCCTTTTTAACTTTAAGGATAATAATGGAGAAAACACTAGGAAAAGGAGAAAGCGTGTACATAGGATTTGTAGATCTCGAGAAAGCATACGACAATGTAAAATGGAAAAAAATATTCGAAATACTCAAAAAGATTGGAATGAGTTATAAGGATAAATGGTTTTGCATAGCTTATACAAAGAGCAAACAGCGGTAATGGAATTACAGCAGGAAGGTAGAAAGTCAATATTAAAAAAAGCGTAAGCCAGGGATGTGTGCCACTTCCATTAATGTTTAACTTGTATATCGAAAAGGCAATTAATACTTACATGCTTGTAAAACGGCTATTATGTCTCAGGGAGGGATTGCAATATTTTATAGTGTCAATGTGTAGGAAAATAAAGCTACTAAGCGTCGCAAACTGTACAAAACTGCGTAATAAAATGGATTTTAAAAAGTGTCTCTTTTGATGATGTTTCAGTATCAATTGCTGAATTTAATTCTTTCAATGTAGTAACAACAGTTTTGAAAATCTCCATACATCTTATCGACCCATTGAGTCTTTCGTATTGCCGTACAGTTTTTACATCTTTTTCGAGTTGCCTTTAAGCAAATTGTAAGTCTGGCTATCCCGTTAGAAAATCATCAACTGATTTAACAATACAAATGGTATGTGAGACATTCTGAATTAAACGTATGCCAATTGCAATGCACGTATAACGCCTATGGGTAAGACTGTGTTAACAATAATACAAATAACACTATATTTACGCTTTTCTCGCGTCGCCAATCACAGCATTACCCTGCGCGTAAAATATTACGTCCCCAAATTAGGTTGCAGGTGTTACCGTCACCGATAAAACCAACAAAAATAATAATAAGCCAGAGATTTACCTTTTCCACTGGAACCAAAAGCCGATTCAGCTAATCATTCGGTTCAGATCGCAACCGGGTGGTATCTCCTGTGTGTACAAATTTCATGGGCGAAGCGAAAGCACCTACGCGTTAACGAAAGACACGATATTGTTTTGGTAATACGAAATGTACAGAAGTAGGAAGGGATCACTTCGCCGAAAACTAACACGAATGCACTCTCTTCAATCGCCGATAATGAAGTCCCTTACTTAAAGATTCCTCGTTTCCACGAGCTGTAATATCCCCTCCATTCCATGCGTCTCACGTCGGACCGTTTTAATCACATCGCATTTATTTAGCCGGTGAACGCGAACGTATGCGGTTTACGTGCCATAGATAATGGGATGATTTTCCTCGGGTTTGTGATAAACTCTATCCATGAACTTCATACTTGAATTTTTAGTTAAAGGGTTGGAAAAAGGTTTGCCACGTTGGATTCAAAAATCCCCTAAATTTAGATATTAAAATACAATTTGGTGGAGCCAAAACGCGCAACCATTGGCAGATCACTGTCTGCATACTATTATAGCTGCAATTCATGGAGCACTGTCCTATTTTTGCTAGATTAAGTTTTCGCTTTCAGGTCCTACACATTGCAATTAGGAGAAGATTGTGTTAGCTAAGTAGTTTCCTTTGGTGCACGCACCTGGAACAAAGCATAAAAAACCTTGGCGTAACATAGAAATATTACTTTTGGGCTCAATGTACCGTACACTTTTGACGTCTGTCCTTGATGTACAAGGTGGACTATTTTAGCAATTAGTAGTGAAAAAAACTAATCAAAATTTATCGTTTTGACCATTTTTGTTATATACATTTGCACCACATGTTACGATTAGTTAATTTGAATAGTAAGACACAAATTTGTCGCACTTAATATCATGCTTTCAGCGTGTTTTAGTGAATTCAAGTCTCCTCGATTATTTTCCATATGGAAATTTCGAAAGGTTGTTATGTTACGTAATTCGTGGCAGTCCCTGTTCGGGCGCCAAAGTTATGCTACGTTGGCTCGTAGCCGTGCGTAACACAAAGATAGTCAAGGAATGACCCGGGCTCAATCGGAGATTAGGGGGGTTGTAGAAAGCAGACTAACATATAATGTATACGGCGGTAAAGAGTTAGTGACAGTACCTGCAAGAAAAATAGTTAAGCAAACCTGAAAAAAAAGAATAAGCATAGCAGCAGTGATAAGTCTAAATTATTCAGTACTTTGTAGAATGTAAATAAAACTGTTTAGATAAACTATATAATATAATCACGATAAAAGCATTACAAAAATTTTTATCACAAAGTGAGATAATATTGGGGAGTAGCAGAAACGTTTCCTCACACACCAATTAAACATAAATCAGACAAAATGTTAACAAAAGATAAATAGGTAAGACACAATAGGTATGAGTAATTCAGTAGTATTGATTGTTCTTTCTTTCTTTTTTTTTCTTATGTTTTAAAATAGCATGCAAGTCTATGGTAAAAGGTATCAGAACGACAAAAATATGGCAAAGCAACGGATAGATATTTAAAGTAATAACAAGTATGAAATAGTTCAACTTACAAACGGTCCTTCAGTAACGCTTCCTTACAATTGAAGTGTGGGATTCACGATGTCCTGCACTAACGAAGCACTTCACCCTTAACTGTGAGGGTGTTAATGGAATTTCTTACACTTTACACTAATCACACCTACGTATTTCACTGGTGTTAGCAGCAGACATTATCATGCTGATGGAACTATGTAGCACACGCAACTAAGAACAATTAAAGTTAGTATAATTCCGATCCAAACATCCGCCAAGAATTTTTCGTATTGCGGATCTGCTTCAGCAGAAAGAACTTCGTCAACTTCTGACGCTAATTTCAGTTGGTAAAGGCATTGTTTGAATACGGAGAAACATTTAAAAACACGGTCACTCTCACAATCTCGTCTTTAAAAAAAATGTACGTTCATATTTTATTTACTTATTATTAGATGCAAGGTAAATTTAACATATCATTAATACGGAATGAGTTAAAAAAAGGGAGTTTAAAACCTGACTAATGTGACTCCTTTAAAAATTCTGTACAACTCTGTACTCTGTACACTCTGATAAAAAAAAGGACCACGAAACTAGATCGCACACACAGTTCAAATATCAAAAAGATAACTCGACAAAAAAACACAATCAATAAAGCAACGCGCAAACACTAAGCAAGTCCGTCCGTCAAATGTTCCGTAAAGCACACGTGCCTCGAGTTTAACAAGCTCTACTACTTTTAGTTTCAAACAGAAAATCAACAAAAACACAGTTAGTAAAGCAACGCGTAATCACTAAGTCAATGTTCCGTAAACAAGCACGTCAAACACGTTCGCCTATAAAAGCATCTTTTCTTCAATCAATCAGAACTACACCTTCTACAGTTAATATATAACGTAAATTCACAGGAAAAACAACTAAAATCGCGTCGTGCTTGTTCATGTACAATTCGAAAATTCATCCCGCATTAATTCTCACTATTGTCAAAGCAAAAAGAAACAGTATTTTTCTTCGTAATTAATATATAGGAACCAAGAACAAACTACAACTGCCCATCTGTTTATATAAACTCGTTGTTACTACGAACTCTTGTGTCGACTATTATCTCTTTCGCTAATAACATAAGGAACATCCAGAACGTGAATGCCGCAATCATATCTAATAACTAATTACAGTTGTTTATCATTTTCGACAAGCCGGAAAGCAATTTATTTATTAATGAAAATCAACCTTCAAATTATCTATCTTTAATTAATCTACTTTTACAATTAATACACGCGAGTTAAATTGCATACAAATCTGAAAACTATTCGAAAGTATTTACTTGATACAAACCGCGATCCAAAAACAATGTATTTACTAATTGGGAAAAGCGTAAAATGTTAAGGTACAAAAATGCACGTTACAAGGTATTATCATTTTCCTTCACAGAAACAATAAAACCAACGCATTTACAATTTTTAATGTCAATTACTGAAGAAATCTAACGAGTTTTGTACTTTAAGGGCACATTCGATAATTTTTTCTATAAACCATTGTCAATTATTTTGCACTTTAATCCTGTGCGCATTCAAAATACTTGGCTGAATGAAAATATCGTTCCAAGTAGTTTCCTCTACTGTACTAATCGGAACTGGTACTAGCGGTGTGTGACGTTCCTTGGAAATGCTTATAATCATATTTCATTTTAATGTTTTCAATATTAGTAAATTCTACCAACAGGGTTAAGCAATTTCCTTTAAGAAATATAATTTTTAGGTTGCATCATTTTGATATAAGGTAGAATTATTTTTGTATCATATATTGTTCATACTCAAAGGTTGTAAAATTCATTATGGCGTTTTTTTAAAGGTTATAGATACTCCCTGTATGTTTGTTGTGGTTTGTTTAGTATTCTTCTTAATCTTCTTTGGGTATTAAACCACTCATAGTTTTTAAAATTATCTTTATTAACGTTTCGATCCATAACCTAGGATCGTTTTCAAAATAATAAAAAACTTCAAGTTTGACATTTATGACATAAATTGAAGGTGACTTTGATTTATTGATGTTTGAAATATTTGGTTTGAGTACACTACGCAAAATTTTTAAAGTTTAAATGAATAATTGCCTTCAATTTGTGTTACGGCCTGGGACCGACTTTTTAGGTAGCCAATACGCTTAACGTGAAATCAGCTGATTAATTTTTATTGTAAAATTCAATAACTTGGGAATTGGAAAACATTTTTTAACATGTTTCTATTTATACAATTTAGAGGATGGTTATTAAAGAAGTGTGCAATTGCATTATTAAAAGGCTTAAGTAGTCGTTTTTATATTTATTTTGAAGGAAATCATTATGATTTAGGCTACCTCTTTGGTAGATTTTAACATTGTTCTGAGGTAACCTTATGGTGGGTTTACACTTGTCAGATACCAATGTTGTTCTATGAAGGTTGTATATGGATCTGAGGCGACCCTATGGCGGGTTTACACTTGTCAGATACCAATACTGTTTAACGAAGATTGTATATGGTTGTGAGGTAACCCTATTGCGGGTTTACACTTGTCAGATACCAATGCTGTTTTACAGGGGTTGTTAATATGCTTCATCATCATCTTCATTGGATCTTCATCTCAAAACTAGTTGGACACGTACCTGCACTTATTTATATTCTGAGCTAGCTTCCCTTCTATTGTTTTCTAATTTTATGTTTTATTTCACCGAGATTCAGTGAAGGGGGTTAAGCAACCTGTGGCTACCAAGATCCCCCAACACTTAGATATTTGCCGAAATAATGGTTTTCTAGTTAATATGCTTATTGTTATATAATTAGTTATTGTATGTATAAATAGAAATCATGTATATAGGCTGTATTTCATGTTAATATCGCAAGGAAAACCCAGGAAAAACTTGCAATGCTACCTAGATATTGAGGGCATTTGATTTTTATTTGTTATTTCTTTTGTTATTTCTTTTAGTAATGGAATCCATTGTTTACTGAAAGTTACGGATTCGTTTGCAACGCAGTTATTTTATGTAAGGTTATATAAGCAGCTTCTTTGATTTTGCGTTTTGGTGGTTTTCTTCTTTGTCGATAATTTTTGCGTCCTCCCATTTTATTTTATGACTGGAGTCCCATGCATGTTGGCAAATCATGGATTTTTCAAATTTTCTATTTTTTATATATGATTTATGTTCTTTTAATCGAACTTCAAATGGTCTGGAACTTTCCCCTATATAAAACTTATTACATTCGCACGGTATTTTGTAGATACAATTTTTTGAACTTTGTATTGCGTTTTTGGGTTTTGTTTTTGTTAATTGTGCTCTTAGTGTATTGTTGGTTCTAAATACTGTTTTAATTTTAAATTTGCTTGTATTTCGTTACTTACCAAATGTAAGTAGTAACGAAATACAAGCAATTCGCAATCTAAGAAATGATAACTCAATTATAATTCTACCTGCTGACAAAGGCAATGCAACAGAAATAATGAATAAAAACGATTACAACACAAAAGTCAACAAACTATTGAACACTGAGAATTACACCAGTTTAGAAACGGACCCAACAAAATCGATTGAAAATAAAATATACAAAACCCTATTTAAATTTAAAAATGAATTCGAAGACAAAGAAAGAAGTAAACTAGTCCCACATTACAGTAAACCACCCCACTTTTACGGTCTACCAAAATTCATAAAAAGACATTCCTTTAAGACCTATCGTAAGCTCCATAAATTCACCATGCCATAATTTAGCAAAATTTCTATTAAAATTATAAATCCATTAGCAGGCAAAACGGATTCTTTCATTAAAAACAACCAACACTTTTTAGAAAAACTATCAAACATAAAAGTTGAAAATACACACACAATGGTAAGCTTTGATGTGGTAAATCTCTTCACAAATGTCCCTATAAACAAAACGCTTAATATTATAAAAAACAAACTAGAAAAAGATGGCAATTTTAAAGAAAGAACAAAACTAAGCATATCATCGATTATGGAATTACTTGGTTTATGCGTCAATACCACATATTTTCAAATAAATGATCAATTTTACAAACAAAGCTTCGGAATGGCAATGGGAAGTCCACTATCACCAATCTTTAGTAATATATTCATGGAGGAATTCGAAAAGATGTAATATTCACACAAGAATTGAAACCACTAATCTGGTGGAGATACGTAGATGATGTCTATGCTATTTGGCCTCATAATACAGAACTAATTAAAAACTTTGTACAGTCTATTAACGAAATAGAACCAACTATAAATTCACATATGCATTAGAACAACATGGAAAACTTCCTTTTTTAGATATTCTCGTTAGCAAAAACGATACAGCAATTAATACATCGGTATATAGAAAACCAACGCACACAAACAGATACTTAAACTTCGATTCAAACCACCCACACTGTGTCAAACGAGGAATTATCAAAACCATGTATGATAGAGCAAAATTAATATCATCAAACGAAGAAATTTTAAAAAGAGAAAGACCTAATCAGATGTACACTAATAGAAAACAAATATCCTAAAAGAATAATAGAGAAAGAAATGAATAAAACCCTAAAAATAAAGAAAAAGAAAACAAAACAATGATACACACAACAAAATGCTCTCAATACCATACAAAAAGGATTCTCCGAAAAATTCAAAGAATAGGAAACAAATTTAAAATTAAAACAGTATTTAGAACCAACAATACACTAAGAGCACAATTAACAAAAACAAAACCCAAAAACGCAATACAAAGTTCAAAAATTGTATCTACAAAATACCGTGCGAATGTAATAAGTTTTATATAGGGAAAGTTCCAGACCATTTGAAGTTCGATTAAAAGAACATAAATCATATATAAAAATAGAAAATTTGAAAAATCCATGATTTGCCAACATGCATGGGACTCAGTCATAAAATAAAATGGGAGGACGCAAAATTATCGACAAAGAAGAAAACCACCAAAAACGCAAAATCAAAGAAGCTGCTTTTATATAACCTTACATAAAAATAACTGCATTGCAAACGAATCCGTAACTTTCAGTAAACAATGGATTCCATTACTAAAAGAAATAACAAAAGAAATAACAAATAAAATCAAATGCCCTCAATATCTAGGTAGCATTGCAAGTTTTCCTGGGTTTTCCTTGCGATATTAACATGAAATACAGCCTATATACATGATTTCTATTTATACATACAATAACTAATTATATAACAATAAGCATATTAACTAGAAAACCATTATTTCGGCAAATATCTAAGTGTTGGGGATCTTGGTAGCCACAGGTTGCTTAACCCCTTCACTGAATCTCGGTGAAATAAAACATAAAATTAGAAAACAATAGAAGGAAGCTAGCTCAGAATATAAATAAGTGCAGGTACGTGTCCAACTAGTTTTGAGATGAAGATCCAATGAAGATGATGATGAAGCATATTAACAACCCCTGTAAAACAGCATTGGTATCTGACAAGTGTAAACCCGCAATAAGGTTACCTCACAACCATATACAATCTCCGTTAAACAGTATTGGTATCTGACAAGTGTAAACCCGCCATAGGGTCGCCTCAGATCCATATACAACCTTCATAGAACAACATTGGTATCTGACAAGTGTAAACCCACCATAAGGTTACCTCAGAACAATGTTTAAATCTACCAAAGAGGTAGCCTAAATCATAATGATTTCCCCTTCAAAAAAAATATAAAAAAACGACTACTTAAGCCTTTAATAATGCAATTGCACACTTCTTTAATAACCATCCTCTAAATTATATAAATAGAAACATGTTAAAAAATGTTTTCCAATTCCCAAGTTATTGAATTTTACAATAAAAATTAATCAGCTGATTTCACGTTAAGCGTATTGGCTACCTAAAAAAGTCGGTCCCAGGCCGTAACACAAATTGAAGGCAATTATTCATTTAAACTTTAAAAATTTTGCGTAGTGTACTCAAACCAAATATTTCAAACATCAATAAATCAAAGTCACCTTCAATTTATGTCATAAATGTCAAACTTGAAGTTTTTTATTATTTTGAAAACGATCCTAGGTTATGGATCGAAACGTTAATAAAGATAATTTTAAAAACTATGAGTGGTTTAATGCCCAAAGAAGATTAAGAAGAAGGTTATAGATGATATCATCATCGTAATTTCGTTCTAAATTATTACAGTTTTGTGATTAATTTGTTTTAATTAATAATATGCTACGCTGAAAGACAGAGCACATGTAAATTGTGTTCAAATTAATAAAAGTCCGGGTTTCTGAGCTCAGTCATGCTATCCGTAAGTTAATTTTATATATTTATTAGATAGAGAAAACGACACAAACATATTTTCAATTTGCAGTTTTAATTCATTCTGTCTGAAGTTTGCCGAAGATGTGTTCGAATTATTTTATGGAGGAAAGATACATTTTTTTAGAGCACTTCGTACTTACCATCCAAACAATCAATATGCAACTGGAGTAGTTAGCTACCTTTGAAAAAGGTTATCGAACAGACTAAAAACAGGCAAGTATATTCGGATAATGTCCTACCAAGTTGATTATTTTTAATTTTAGGGGCACATCGGTTACTTTATGTTGGACATAAGCGTGTTGAGAGATTCGAAGTCAACCTAAATAGAAGCATATAATGCCGTCCGCTTTAGCTAAAGTTAATAATCACTCATTAGGTATTTATAAAAGTCATCTGAAACTATACCCGCGAAAATTTATAAATAATTGAACATTTTGAATTCATTGCATGAACTGGTTGGGTTAAGAATTTAGTTAAGTAAATTTGTGATATATTTGATTTTTAATATCTGCTTATGTATTTGTAATGAACACCTGTGAATACCGTTAAAAACACAACCGTGTGTAATAGCGTAAAAACTTGTTTGTATTTATTTTTATAATGGGAAAGTATAGTTTTGTTGTAATAAATTATTTTGTAACTACCTAGAAGCGTGATTAAAATCTCTAGTCATTTAATATTTGATTTTAGAAACATCCTTTTCAGCTAGCAGTTCTTGTGATTAAGGTGTGTTTTATGTTTAAGCAATGGTGTACTTAACGATTTCTCAGGTAAATTTTAATCCAGAATCACTTTCCTGATCTCAGGTTTTGGTACCCCCTTGTTATTCCTTCTAGGGCTTCTCCCTAGACACCTCATGGTGGCTTTCATAATACTTCCCAATTACGACATATTTCACACCCCATAGAAGTAGAAGTAGTACTACTGTTACCACGTTTTGAACCAGTATCAATTTCGTGTTGTAAACATATAATTGAACAGTGTGTTGGTTTTTATTCGTTTTGGCATATTAATAAAATAGCAATCCTGATCTATGAAAACAACAAAGTATGCACGTTCCGCGTTCTATGGCGGTTAAATACTAGTTAAGTTATTAAATATCTATCTAATAATACACCAGGCACTAATCAATTACTTTCCAGGCAGTTTACTTGAAAACAGTTTACTGAAAAATTTAGGTATCGCAGGTAATATCGCAGTTAAATCGCGCAGCGAATTCCTCAAATACCTATATTAAACTGCAGCTCTCGTTTCGGATACCGTTATCTATATTAGTGAACAACGATCTAGAACAGGGCTTCTTAAACTTTTTTATATAGCGACCCCCTTCAAGCTTAGGAAATTTTAAACGACCCCCTCCTCCATATAATGAAATATATATTAACCGTAGATGTAGATGTAATATCGCACTATTTTACAATGTAAATAAAATAAGGATTAAAGAATACGTACCCATTCATTTCACATATATATAATTGGAAACGTTGACGGGATATCGGTCGTAATAAAACACAATAAATAGAATGACATAAAACTATATATATATATATATATATATATATATATATATATATATATATATATTTATTCAATAGAAAAAATAAACTTTTGTAACAATTTTTTTATAAGAAAACATAAAACTATATCTATATATTCAATAGAAAAAATAAACTTTTGTAACAATTTTTTTAATAAAAACATATTATTAACATCAAACAATATTAATGTGACGGATGTGATTGTTTATTTTTACACAAATAATTAAATCTAGGCTCAATTTGAGTTAGTGCAGATCGTAATAAATTTTCAACGTTTATTAAAGTTGAACGGTATTTTGATTTTATGTAAGTTAATGTGGAAAAGGCTGATTCACATAAATATGTTGTACAAAATGGCAGTAATTTGTGCATTGCCATTTCCGATAGTAGGGGATATTCTGATTTGATTTCTATCCAAAATTCATGCACAGGCACTTGAGAAAATCTGAGTCGCAAGGTAGTATCACTTGTTAATTCGGCAAATTCTTCTTGTGCTTTTAAGTTTAAAAAATTAATTTCTTCCATTTCAATTGAAAATGGATTGCAATTCCATTGTTGTGTATCGATATCATTGGGAAAATACCTATGCATGTAAACTTCCATATCCTTCAAATGATTAACTATAATTTTTGTTATAGGAGTATCTTTTTGAAATATTGTTACTAATTATATACTCGTCAGTAAATGGAAACATTTCGAGCGATCCACTTTCCACTCTGTTCTTCCATATAAGAATTTTTTAACAAAGGCCTCAAGTTTATTTTTAACATAAACATATTAACGCAGACTCCTGCATTGATAAATTCATATCATTGATTTTATCAAAATATCTGCCAAATAGCATAGCTTGAGAAGCCATAAATTATCGTGAAAATAATCGGCCAAATTAGAATTTTGCTCTGTTAGAAATATAAGAACTTCATCTTTTAAAGCTAATAATCGTTTCAAACTTCGACCTCTTGATAGCCACCTAACTTCAGCATGTAGCAATAAACTTGTATAATCCGAATCCATATCAATGCACAAATTTTTAAACAATCGACTATTAAGTGCTCGACTTTTAATAAAGTTAATGATTTTGACTGCATCAAAAAACACAGTTCTGGTGCAATTTTTTTAACAACAAGTGCCTCTCGGTGAATCATACAATGTGTAAATGTAATATGATCATTTCCAGCTTTAACAAATGCCGTAAAACCAAGATCTTGTCCGGTCATTGCTGCAGCACCGTCTGTGCACACACCAACACAATTTTTCCAATTTAATCCTTCTTTTTCAAAAAACTCATTTACTTTTTTATATATATCTTTTCCACGAGTATGACCTTCCAGAGGACGACAAAACAGTATATCTTCATGAATGCTTCCCTCATAAATATATCTTACAAAAAGTAACAACTGTGCCATTTTTGAAATGTCTGTCGACTCGTCCAGTTGTATTGCAAACTTTGAGCTGTCTTTAAGCCTCATAAGAAGCTGTTGAAATTGATCATTGCTAATGTCTGAAATTCTTTTGGACACAGTGTCATTTGATAATGGAATTTTACTAATTTCAGCAGCATACTGTTTTCCATGAACAATTTCAGACATTCTTATAGCTGCAGGTAGTAAAAGTTGCTCTCCAATAGCAAAAGGCTTTTTCGTTTTTGCTATCAAATACAAAACTTCATACGATGCCAATAGATATTTATCATTCAAAGTAACATACTTCTCCAAAGTGTTCTTTTCTTTATTTGATGTTTGCAAAAGACGCTCAAAATATTTTATTGGCTTTTTTGATAACGTTGCATGTTTAGTATTCAAATGTCGTTGCAGTTTTGACGGTTTCATGCTTTCTGCAGCCAAAACTTCTTTGCAAATTAAGCACACTGGTTGTTCTTCATTGTTGTGAGAAGAGCATGTGAAGCCATACTGCAAATATGATTCGTCATATTTTCTTTTTTGTTTTGCTAGAAGTCGGATTTGAAGCACTGCAACTTGGTTGTGACGGCGTGGCAGACTTATTAGTTGGAATTTTAATTAGCCATTTATCCATGATGGTTAAATAATAATAAATAATTAAACAAAATGTAGTTGAACTTTAACGTAATAATTAAAACACCAACTGAAAATTACACAGTAAATACACATGTCACTACGAAGACAAAGCTGAGTCCAAACTGAAGTACAAACAGAAAAATAACTACACTCGAATCTTTACCAGTGCAATGACAACAAATTACGATCAGATCAACCCCGACGCATGGCGTGTTCAAAGTGTGCAGCGCACAAAGGCACCGTATCACAAAGACGCCGAAAAGAAGCTTTCATTTAATTTTTTATTATTCTTTATAAAAATAATATGCCGATTCGCCTAGCCTAGCTTGATTATGCTTCCGTATTGTATGTGTAAGCTGTAAGGCGACGCGGCGTCTGGGTACTTATAATCACTAAGTTATCTTGCAAACACTGACGCCGGCGGCCAGACATCAATGTCGAACGTTCAGTTGAAAATCGAGGAGCGCGTTGTATTTATTATTTTAAATGCTACTTCCATATTTTCATTTATAGGCCCTACATAACAGTTTTGCATTGCCACTTTTTTCAAAAAATAGTTATAATAAAACTACAATAGTATTTTGTATGATTTTTATTTGTATTTATATTTGTACGTAGTGTGTATACTAATTTTAAAATTTTATTTATAATGATTGAAAAGTATCAGATCTTTGCGACCCCCTTTCAGTAGTCTCGCGACCCCCAGGGGGGTCGCGACCCACAGTTTAAGAAGCCCAGATCTAGAATATTAGAGAAACGTGGAATTCCAGTTTCCCTCAGGTATTGTAAACAACACAATTGTGATTACCTACCTATTAAAGACAATTTTGTTAGGATAAAGGTTATTAAGTAGGTAGAATAAAAAAATTAAAGAAGTCGTGATATTATATAGAATTAATGTTGTTCTTGATGGCAAGCGAACCATTAAACAACAGCCATTCAGTTGCTATTTTTTTAACCGTTTAGTGACAGCGAATATTTTAGAAAGTTATACTTTAAAAAATTAATGTTAAGGGAACCCACTGTAGTGGTTTTATTGTAATTTGATTGCGTATAAATTAATACGGGTAGAAAACTTAGAGGGAATTGGGGGGTACCTTCTGGCAATATCTTGCCCGCTGGCAACTAACAAAACGTTCTTATACTGTATTAGACAAACATTTTGTTCACAGAAACAGCTTTTGCATTAATGAGGGAGTTGCGGGATTTTACGAATTAATATTGTGGCGCCGTTTAGTCTCCTGTGACTAGAATAATTACATTAGATCGTAAACAAAGTGTTTGTATACAAAAAATGATTGATGGAGTCTGTGACACCACATCTTTCAGATGAACCTGATTAACAGGTACAAACAACAGTTTTGCATTTAAGAGTTATTTTGATTACAATACGCAAATTCGTGAATGTTAGTTGCATAGTGTGGTATGTTCTAGAAATTATTAGGTCGCTATGATTATTGAAGGTCAGTTTGATTGAAGGTTTGGTTACGATACCGGTTATAATTTAAAGCTTTGAAAGTCGTGATATGAAATAATTTAGCGGTACAACTTGTTACGTTCATTTACGGCCGATGAATTAAAAACCACATCGATTCCGTTTCTACTCTTCCATACGTCAATAACATCCTATATATTTTACCTGTTTATAATAAATATGCTCGCGAATAATTTTCAATTTCAATCTATCTACTCTAAAACGACGAGTTTACGCTATAAATTCTATATTTGGCACCTTCTTTTGAGTATCCGTTAACTGGCTACACATTACTATAGCGTAAAATTAATCCTTATACTGGTACGACCGAAAGACTCGTTGAAATAGTGTATTCTATTATTTGATAAAGCTTAAGTCGAGTTTCTAATCTCCTTTTTGGTATGTTGATAACGAGAGGATCGAAGCTCCAACTCTTGTTATTTAAAACAATTTCAATTTGATTCTGCAGTTCGTCCTTATATGTATTTTTCTAAACTACGTGTTCTGTTACTCCAAGAGCGATGCACGTTTTTTCTTTATAAGAAGTGTAGATTTTGGGTGTATTGGTAAGTGTTCCTGAGTTATTATAACTAGTAAGACTATCTTTTTAGCTCTTAGCTGGAGGCCAAATTGTTTTACGTAGGCCGATTATTCTTCTTATTTAGAACCAACTGCGCTGGTATGTGTTCCGCTGTTGCAGGGAGTATCGCAGCGCTCAACATCTGTCGACCGTGGTGACGCTACATCTGGACCCCAGCACCCAGACGCTTCGCTGACACACCTCTGTGGATGCAATAGCCACACGATAATAGATGGCACTTGGAGGTATGTTGTATTAATGTTCCCATATATCGGGAGCACCTCTTTTCTTGGTAGCTCGTGCGTCGCTGGTGCTCCATAGTACTTCAGATGATTATTAGAATTTGTTCTACCGTAAATAATTTTTGTTCACTTTAACACCCTGGTGTTATAAGCAAGCATAAACAACAGCAAGTATAAATAGTAATTTTTCTTTTCTTTCTTTTATTAATGAATACTAAATGCAAACGAAATGCGCACTTCGTACGTAAATTTCTAAAATTTGTTCTTTATAACTAGGGGGCTGGGTCGACGTATCGATACGACCCCCCCGATACATGGAAAAATAAATATCGATATATCGATAATCGATATGTATCGATACGTATCGATACGTTTCGATACGCATCGATACGTTCGATATGTATCGATATGTATCGATATTCGATACGCAAAATTCCGTATCGCCCAACAAATGTTAAACTTGAAACTTTAATTATTTTGATAACAAACAATCTTAGGTGAAAGATCGAATTGTCAATAAATACATTATTTTAAAACGATCTGTGATTTTATTCCCAAGGAAAGAGTAGATAAATTATCGATGCGTATCGATTCGTACCGTTGCGTAGCGATATGTATCGCTACGTCTCTATACGTATATTTAATCTAAACATCTAAACGTTCCAATACCAATCGCTATATATATCTATACGTACCGCTACGTATCGATACGCATCGATACGTATCGATACGTATCGATACGTATCGATACACACCGATACGCATCGAAACGAATCGATACGTATCTATACGTATCGATACGTATCGATACGTATCGATATTCGATTTATCGATACATATCGATATAGAATGTGTATCGATATTCGATACGCAAAATCCCGTATCGCCCACCCCTATTTATAACACAACTATTTATTTTTTTTTTGTTGATGCAAACCAAATCTTTTTTTTGTTAATGTTTACTGTAAATAGAAAATCGATGACGATGTACTTTTTTGTGTTGTTAGGAATCCCCCCCTCTCTGCATTGGTAGTTAGCCCGTTATTTCTACATTTCTTGAGTTCTGTTTCGTCATCGTGATTCGTGCGGGTCCGCACTTTAAATATCCTTTCTATTTCCATCTGACCCGTACGCTGCACAATTCTGACGCCCTGGCGTGGGGTTCCGATTTTGTCTTGGGTAATGTATGGTCCGATTTGGTTTCGCTTAATTTCTGGCCCAATTTTTGTTTTACTTCTGGCCTGATTTTTTTTGTACTGCCCAGGTTACTACGTTATCCGTTTTCTCGGCTTGATACTACTTATATTTTCTTCACTTACGCTCGAACTTGTATTTATTTCTTTTCTTTATTTTTTGCGTGAGTTCAATCTTCTTAAATTTTAGTTGTGGTTTCTTGATCGCTCTTGATCGCTCAATATTATTGGTTGGTTTATTCCAGTTTATTGGACTTGTGTTTTCGCCAATAATCCTAGACTCTTTGAAAACTCTGGCGTCCTATTTCTGAGTTTAGTGACTTTAATTTTCTCTTACGTTTAGTACTCTTTTTAAATTTAATCCGTTTGTTACTTCCGTATTGGATAGAATCGTTGTGTTGCGATTCACTTCTGATATTCTATAGTTTATTCGGTTGAGGGTGGATTTCACATTACTCTGATATACAGTGTGTATTTATTTTGTCACAATGGTTACGTGGGGGTTGGATGTAAATAGGCTCTTAAAACCAGAGCTCCAATATGAGTTATCTTCTCGAAGATTTGACTATAACATTAAAGTCGAGGGGTTGCGTAAAGCCGTCCGCAACGCGATTCAAGTGGAAATGAATCGGTCTTTTACTCCTAGCCCTTACACAATTACATTTACAGAGGATCATAAGGCCATTAAACGCGCGCTCACTGAACTTGAACCGTCTTCTGATGACTTTGCTGGGGATGTTACTGATAGTAAGTTTGCTCGTTTACGCTCCTTATGGGTACGCATTCAGTGACGTTGTAAATTGATCTTGGCTACTTCTGAGGAGGAAGCCCTTACGAAAAATAAATTATTATTCGCTTTACAGACCATTCGTTCGGATGTTGAGGCGACTGTTAGAAAATTCAAGCGTGTTACTTTTACTGATTTTAGTCCACAAACCCTTAATGTAGCTACCACAGTTACCGGAGAAGTTCCTTATCTTTCTTCAGATTCCGAGGAAAAATTGGATACTTCTACTACCGCCAATACTATGACCCCTATTAAAGGATACCCGCTCGCTAAATTGAATGTCTCTTTTCCAGGTGAAGGTTCTCTACCGGAATTCTTGATTCGTATTAAGAAACTCAGTGTTTCGCGTAATATTTCCCTCAGATGTTGGAAAGACGTTGCTACTTTATTAAACACCGTGGATTACAATAAACGCCTATTAGACGAAATAAACTCTCGAATTATTGGTCTTACCGAACCGGATCTTGCTTATAAGTCTACTACAGTTGAGAAGGTTTCTCCTACGCTTACGGGTAAATCAGATACTTCTTCCGTACTTTCTACTGTTCTTCTTCCTAGCGCTGCTTCTACTCGTCAGGCCAGGTGCTTTAATTGCGACAAACCTGGTCATGTTTCGACACTCTGTACTCGTCATCAACTATACCACTGTTGTGGTTACGGATATGAGGGAGTTTCTCGCCTCAAGTGTCCAGACTGTTATCCTACCACTAATAGGTCTTGGAATAATCCTTCAAATTCTGCCATCACCTTTAGGTGCCTAATTTCTTCTGCTTCTCACTCTACGTTCTCTTCTGTACGTCATCCAGGTCAACCTGCTACTACTATCAAAATATACCCTTCTTCAGCAAATATAGCTTCGAACACAATTTCTTCCGTCTCTAGTTCTACATCCTTTTCTACACCTTCTTCTGCTCGCCCTACTGCCATCACCTCGTACCCTTTTCAGCCATATGAGTCTTTGAACTGTAATATTGATTTTTATGGCTATCACGCCCCTACTTACCGAACTTCTACTAACAAGAACCAAATCTCTTCTGTCCTTCGCGAATCTAACGATGCTCAAATCGATCCGACGTTTTCACTTGCACCCCAAACTGTGCCTCCAACACCAGTCCAGCCCATACTTCGAATTAGTGACTTGCGGCTAGCTTCTCAAGAGTTTGTTCCGCGTTCTTAATTGATTCTACCCAAGAAATTCCTGTCGTGTCTGCAAGCACAAATGTCGCGGAAGTGACGATGATTTCTAATTCAGTTAAAGAGGGTCCTGTGAAGTCCATGGACCTGAATCGTTAATGCCTGTTGTCGTTTTGTCAAAATTTTACCTGTTTCTGCTTTCTTAAATGATTTTAGTCAAGAAATTGCTGTCGTACCTACAATAACCGCTGTAGCTGAAGTGACGATAAATTCTAATTTATTCAGCGAAAGTCCTGTTGAAGTTCATGAACCTGTATCTTTAATGTCTGTTGCTGTTGCTGTCAAAATTTTGCATGTTCCTGCTTTCTTAAATTGTTCTACTTAAGAAATTTCTGTCGTGTGTACAATAACAGCTGTAGCTGAAGTGACGATTACTTCTAATACGGGTAGAGAAGGTCCTGTTAAAGTTAGGGAACCCGTAGCCATGATGCCTGTTGCTGCTGTCGTCAAAGTTTTTACCGGACCCTGTTTCTTTAGCTACTATTGTCAGGAAATCAGTTCCTATTGTGACTGAAGTTTTGTCTGTTCCTAGTCCGTTGTCTAACATTGATGAAATCTTACTTGATTCTACTCATTTATCGGACGTTGATGAAACTATATCTACTCTTACTCATTTCTCTCATGCTGACAAAATGCTACTTGCTTCTGTTCTTTTAACGAAGGTTGGTGAAATCCTAGCTGATGTCCTGTTGTCTAAGGTTGACGAAGGTCAACCTGATTCTGTTTCTTTATCTATTGTGGATGAAGATCTTCCTAATGCTGTTTGTTCTTTTAAAGTTGATGAAATTCTGTCTGGTGTTGCTCCTTTTTTTCATGTTGATAAACTTCATACGAGTCCTTTATCTAACATTGGCGAAGTTCTACTTCATGCTATTTGTTCTTGTAACGTTGATGAACTTCTATCTGATTCTGTTCCTTTATGTACTATGGTTGAAGTGTTATCGGATTCTGCTCCTTTTCCTAAGGTGGATATTCCTACAGCCAATGCTGTTCTCCTTCATAACTGTGATACTGCTAGTCCTTCATCTAACGTCGATGAAATTTTATATACTTCTGTCCTTTTATCTAACGTAACGGTAGTGTGCTCTGCTTGTGTTTCTTTTCGTAAGGTTGATTCTCGTACAGCCAAAACTTTTTCTTTCTCTACCGTTGCCTTTCTTACCACCAATTCTAAAAACGAACAACTTACCTCTATGACGCGTTTTGAGTTTTCTAAACTACCTTTTCCACCACTTTCTCAACCTCGTGCCACGACTACTACACCCTCTACTGTTCCGGTTTTGCTAAAAACTGCTCAAAAGAGGCAGACATTAGTCTATGTCCATTCCGAAGCTGAGGATGTATGTCGGCAAAGTCCTAATGTACTTGATCTCGTTTCATTTTCCTTTTGGCGGTGCAAACGCCTTAAGCCCAATATCTAGTCCCCGTACTCCAGATTCTTATGCCGACATTGCTCTCTTTAGGTTTTGATTTCTGGACTTTAAGTTTTCTTTTTATTTACTTCCCTGTTTGCTGGGTTTTCTTTCTTGTTCTTTTTCTTTTTCTTGCACCCGTGTGGGTAGAGGAATAGAATAGTCCCATGGTACAACCTGCCTGTCATAAGAGGCGACTACAGCGGTCCAACACACACACACACACATACACACACACATACACACACTTTATACACGTCCAATCTATACCCACACACTTCATACACCCACACATACACCCACACATACACCCACACATACACCCACACACTTCATAAACACACAGTTCTACTTGGTTCTCCTTTCTTTCGTTTTCTCCTTGTACTCCTTGCACCCGTGTGGGTCCGGGAATAGAATAGTCTCATGGTACGACCTGCCTGTCGTAAGAGGCGTCTACAGCGGTCCAACACATACACACACATATTTTATACACGTCCAATCCATACCCATACACTTCACACACACACACACACACACACACACTCCCACACACTTCATAAACACACAGTTTTACTTGGTTCTCCTTTCTTTCGTTTTCTCCTTGTACTCCTTGCACCCGAGTGAGCCAGGGTATAGAATAGCCCCATGGTACGAACTGCCTGTCGTAAGAGGGACTACAGCGGTCCAACACATACACACACAAACATACTCATACATAGCTACACTGGGATTCGGTTTGGTTTTCTTTTTGTACTGTTTTTTTTTGTTTTGTTTTGGAAACGGGGTTTGTCTTTTTCCTGCAGTTTTGATGCTGCTATAAAATGGGTTTTGTTTGCATTAGCTTACTTCTCTGTTACTTTGGATCCACTTTCCTTTCCCTATCCTTTTGCTGGTCTTTTTTGCTGTCGCTTCCTATACCGATTGTGTTTCGTCCATCCGCTCCTGTGGTAGGTGCTTTCTAGTCCGTTTTTCTTTTCGTCGGAAACCACGACTTAGTCGACTTTAGGACTAGTTAGCATTTCTTTCCTTTGGTTCTTAGGTTGTTGCGATTCCTGATTACCACAGTTTGTAGTACATCGTTTTTTTTACCAGCGCTTTTCCTATCGCCCTCTCGTTCTCCCTTGTTACTCCTTTGCATACTAGAGGCTTGACCCTTGGGTACTGTTTTGGCTTATACTGTTGGTTTTCTTCCTCGTCCCTCTTCTTATTTTGTTTTTTTTTGCGAGAAACCAATTTCCTCTCTTAAGGTAGAAGACTTTACTGTTTCTTCTGAGAAACATCCGTCCTTTGACGAGTCTGCAGTATCGATGCCGTTTCATCTTAGTCCTCGTTGATGGCTTATCACCCGTCTTCCTTTCAATTTTTTTTTTTTTTGGTTCGCCCAGTAACTTTGGTTCTTCGAGCCGGATGAGAGTTTTTTGGGCAGTTCTTCTGTTTTCGTATACCAATTTTCTTTTACTTTGTAAAAGAATTTTTTTTGTTTGGTTTTTGTCTTTCGGTACTGCTCACTCCCGCACTTTGGCTTTCCTACCCCGACCTGTTAATTTTGCTGGGATGGGTTGGGGTGGAGATTTGTTACGTACATTTACGGCTGATAAATTAAAAACCACATCGATTCCGTTTCTACTCTTCCATACGTCAATAACATCGTATATATTATACCTTTTTAAAATAAATACGCTCGCGAAATAATTTTCAATTTCAATTTATCTACTCTAAAACGACGAATTTACGCTATAAATTCTATAGTTGGCACCTTGTTTTGAGTATCCGTTAACTGGCTACACATTACTATAGCGTAAAATTAATCCTTATACTGCTACGACCGAAAGACTCGTTGAAATAGTGTATTTTATTATTTGATAAAGCTTTAGTCAAGTTTTCTAATCTCCTTTTTGGTATGTTGATAACGCGAGGATTGGAGCTCGAATTATTGTTATTTAAAACAATTTCAATTTGATTCTACAGTTCGCCCTCATATGTATTTTTCTAAACTACTCGTTCTATTACGCCAAGAGCGATGCACGTTTTTTCTTTATAAAAAGTGTAGATTTTGAGTGTATCGGTGAGTTCTCCTGCGTTATTAATATTAGTAAGACTCACTCTATAGCTCTTAACTGGAGGCCAAATTGTTTTACTTTAGGCCGATTATTCTTTGTATGTAGAACCAACTGCGCTGGTATATGTTCCGCTGTTGCAGTGTCGCAGCGCTCAACATCTGTCGACCGTGGTGACGCTACATCTGAACCCCAGCACCCGGACGTTTCGCTGACTCACCTCCGTGGATGCAATGGGCACACGATAATAGCTGGCACTTGGAGGTATGTTGCAGCAAACTCTTTAAATAAATTGCCCTGTGGGATATAAATTACTGTTAATGTAAATTGCCCTATGTAAGCGATTAGTTGGAAGAAGTTGTTGTAAGGGCTTTTAAATTCATTGTAGCTTCGAGTTATCGAAAGGGCTTGTATAATCAGTTTGAAAACAAAGAACTGTTGTTTGTGCAAATGGAGTTTTCGTTACAATATTATCCAAAGATAAATATCATTAAGTATAACATACAGATAGAAAAACATGATGTAAATACAATTAAGATATATCGTATCACGGCCGACTTAAATACAGTTGCAAATTTCACCTCAGAGTCATTTAACGGTACGAGGTTTCGTAAAACTCTGGGGAGAAATTCACATTCGGGCATTTATATCCACTAATTTATTGCGGCTCAGGTGTAATAAAGGTTTCCCCTATAAACCAGAATCAAACTGGAGGCGTTAACAGTAGGTAATTAATACGGTACAGTGTAATATCAGACGGTTTGATTATCTGATCATCGGAGTAATAGTATTGTTTGTATCAAAAAAGAACAACTCTAGTAAATTTATGATTAGTTCGAATAGTAACTGAAATCATTAATCTTTGCAAAGAACCCTTGAGCAAACAGAAAGTTTGTCCATGGGTCATATATTTAATTTCTAGATCGAAAAAGAAAAGTATAAATGGTGTTTTTGATCGATTGAAAAACAAATAAAAATATACGAACTTAAATAGACAACGAATTCTAAAGTACTGAACACCCGAAAATATAAAATTAGTTTGCCCTACTTTTGCACAATCAATAACCAAAGCCAAAAATTAATTACATACAATCAAGGAAAGGTACCGTCTCTTAAATAACATTTAGGTATTCATTTTATAAATAAACTAGAAATGCCGTTGTTCTATATTTATGAAACCTCCAAACTTTCCAAGTTCCTACATAAAACATAAGCAGTTAGGGATGTTTTCTTGTTACCACCTACGAAGCGAAGTCTCGGTTCGTTTTCAATTTAGCAACTACACGATTTTTTGTATGTTGTTATAAAAACGTACGAACTTTGTGATGTATCTTCCAGCTAACTTTCGAAGTTACTCGCTCAGTTCTTGCCTGTATGTGATAAATATGCAAAATGGGGCGGCTTTTCTGCTTAGAAGCGATCATGCAAATAATCAGCTTTGAAAACTCAATAAATGCAAATAAAAAACACAAAGCACTAAAGGAAAATTTATGATAGTATACAAAGTTTTAACTGAAATAATTTGCCTAAAGCGAATGCTATTCGAATTTAAAAGACTGAAAAAAACAACAATAATAGTTTAATTGGATGTGTAAGGATATTACGTACGAAGTTTAAAAAATAAAGACGAATAAGGGAAGCTTGAACACGGGCGATAACAAGTTCTTAAATGCCAAACTAGTATCATAATTATCATTATGTCTTCAGTTCTAGAACGGGTTGGGCACGTATCTCCATTGTTTTTCATTCTGAGCTAACCTACATATTTCGGTGAAACTCTTACAGCCTACTACTTTCATTATCTGTGTGCAATAGTTTGATCTAGGTCTATCTCTACCTCTCTTTTTTCCTTCTCTGCTTCTAAAATATGCCGCGCTATTCCCTCACGCTTTAGGATGTATCCTATCATCCTATCTATTTTCAACATATTTCTCTTCCCTTGCCATTTCTAGAATCTCCTTTGTTCTTAACTTTGTCTGCCCATGATATCTTTATCATAATTGTGTGGCACCACATTTCAAAGGCTTCGACTTTTTATTGTCCGCTACTCCCACTGTTCACAAACAAGTCCACAAACAATTATGTAAGATTCTTTTCGAGCGTAATTAATTAACGAGTGGTTGTCAAAGTGGTTCCTACGAACTTCCATGAATCCTTGTGACCACTGAAGTAGGCCTGTGATAAACTAAAATTAATTTGGAATTGCGTGAACGTCAGAATCTACAAAAGGCATAATATAAAATACATTAATTGTGACCGACCCATTTTCATTATTATCAAAGTTAAAATAAATAGCAACAAATAAATGGGGAGCGAATTTTACGTCCAGGTGCATGAAATACATAAAATACAAGTGAAGCGTTTTTCCAAAACTGCTTAAATTCATTCAACTTGTTAGGTTCAAAACCCTGCAAACAATTTTTTCTGCATTTATTTTTAAAACGCCCTAAAATTCCTCAACAAGCTCGATTTCCCTCCATTTAAATTAATGTTATTTTATAAAATTTCTCAAGTAATTACTTTATACAAAAGTTTGCCTTATAAAATCAAACAGCTGCTTAGGAAACATTACGTTACAAAGTACTTGCAATATTTCCTAGCACCTGCAGTGATTACATTTTAATTAAAAGCTGCATTAAATGCACAACTTTCTTCTAAAAGATAAGACCACTTACCATCTGCCTACATCTGCTTACAATGGACTTGTTATCTGGTATTCTGCAGCTGTTAAGATGTTACAAAGTAACAAGATTGTTTTCCTTTGTCTAAAAATCCTTTGATAATTGCGTTATCTGCTTGTTGGCAAGCTGTTACAGTTTGTATTTTGGCAGCTGTTGTCTGGAAATTCTGCACACATGATTCTTTAGCGATAACTTTGAAAGACAAATACCCTACCTCATACATGATTCTGTCCTATAAAATAGAGACCATGCTTTTAAAGACAAGATTGAAGGCATCTTCTTACCGAAGATACATGTTGTAAAGTCGCGCTACTAAAATGCTTTCTGTGTTAGCATGAGTTGTGTTAGTGGTTCCGGCAGCCAGCCCATAGAGAAATGCAGCCGCATTTTCCCAGCCTTAAGATGAGACAAGCACGAAGCCGATTGCTCAAGGTACAGTTTCCTGTTTTTGTAATGTTATTTTGATGCTGCTGTGGAGGATAGATATTTTATTTGCTGTTACACATAAATGTCCAATAAATTACCAACACCACGTTACTAAACACATTCACAATGCACGAGCGACGATGTTATAACCATTCTTCAAATTAAAAATTAATTATTCAAAGTTTGTGTTAAGTCCGTTTTACTGTTTCTTTTGTCATTTTGTATAAACATTAAGGTAAAGAACTTACGCATCAATTTAAAAGTAGTTAATATTTGATTAATTTAAGTTAGGGTATCTGATTTTAATGTTATACTAATTCTTAAGGAGGTACACTTCACAAAGCAGCATGTATATATAATTTAGGTACATTTTCTTTTATATGTATTTAAGGTGAACCATTGTAAGTATTTAGACTATAAGATGTTATATATTTTGCTTACCAATTTTATATGCTTATGTAATGACGCTTTGTTTACCAGCAAGCAACAAACGATTACGCAACTTATTGGATTTTATTGTTTTGTAAATAGTTTTTCAAGATTGTATGTTAACAATATAGTTTTCCAGAGGTTTCCAATGTGTTCCTTCTATTTCACCCACGCCCCTCTACGACGTTTTTGAGCTAGCCTGAATTCTACCATTCTGTCCCCGTTTTCTTGCGTTATTCGGTGTAAATGATTTCTTTACTTCCTCTTACTGTTTTCTTTCGTGTTTGCGCGGAATACCGTAACAAACTGATATAAAATAATCCTACTTTTAAAATTCTTTTGATATGAAAAAAGTTACAAAAAGTTTATATATTAGGTAATGTTTAATAAAGCCAATAACAAAAACTTTTATTTTCAAAGATAAACTTCCCTAGCTGAAAACTTAGAAGGTGCCGCTGATGACACGGAACCGATTTTATAAATAAAAAATATTTTCTTCTCAGATGTAAGTTACGTCCAAGGACATAATATTGACATTTGGTTTTAATACCTGATGTGAATATTTTTAACCGGAGCAAGTGTTTCCAATTACTACCGTTTCGTTTCTCGTCCGATAAATAAAAATTCCTTATTCGAAATCTTAAAGGAAAGTCTACTTTCTAACACAACCATCAGTTAAGCTTTGTAACCTTTAATATACCAATCTTTCGCATTTTACACGGCTGCGGGTTGTGAGAAAAAATATCGTAACATCCGTATACAAATGTTTCTGTTTTTCTAATTATTTTCAGACCGTTGAGATATACGGCCGGGAAGCATAAAGCTGTGTCCTCTCCCCAGATGTGCAATTTTGCAAATAACGGAGAAGCATAAATATCATGGCAGTATTTTTGTTCTATCTAGGGCGTACACCTGAATCGCATCAAACCGTATCTAACTCGTTATACTAAACATCGTTTTAATTTTTGTCAAAGTCTATTAAAACCGAACGTTGGTAAACACTAATACCACATCTAAGCTCACTAGTAGATGTTGTGTTTACTCAGTAGTTAGATAAAATGTTCAGCATTCTGAACGTATGCAGCTGCCATTTCAGCAAGCGGCCGTCGGTGTTTGGCTAAGTATTTTGCTAGTGACTATAAGGCCGATTTTATAGAACTCACGATTGGTCGTAGCGGTACTCCTTCTTTGTGAATTTTGGAAAGACCATATAGTTTTGGGCACCTTGATGATTTTTCTCTTGGAATTAGTTGTTCTTATTCCACATTGTCTATAGGACTTTCCATGATTTTCATTCGTGTGGTCTTTTTCAGATATGTTGTTGGATTGGTGTTGCCAGCCTGGTATGCTTCGTCATTAAGTAGAGCGTTCATTTTTGTGTGGTAATCTTCTATTTTGTTTCCTTTATCCACCGGTAGAATAATAATATCTTCATTCTGTCGTATACTTTTTAACGCAAGCCACTCTTCCTTTGTAAGGTTCTCCTTTGGAGGATGAGATGTTCTTAAGATATTGGAAACATCTTGGCGTATTGATTAGGCAGTAACGTTGTCGAGCTTGTGAATTGCTCCTTCTATGCCACAGATGATGTCCTCTACAGGCATTCGTGCCGGTGCAATGGCAAAATTAAATCTTTTGGCAAGGACGCTCTCTTGCGTTGTCTATCGGATGGTTGGATAAATTTTGTACTACCTTTGCGTGCTCTACGGTTTTGGTTCCTTGAATTGATGATTGTTGTTGTTGTAGATGTAGAAACTTCTTCTTCTGGTTCTATGTTGTCAGATTGGTGTTCGTTTCTGTTCAAAACTCGGCCAGTTGGTTTATGATGCGTCCTAAGCGTACATGAATCGTGTTGGTCAGGCGTAGGTGTAGTTGCATCAGTCCTCAATTATCCCGATTCAGCATTCTACGTGTATCATGGACGGCTTCTCGTAACAGTGCAAAACTTGTTCTTCGGAGTATTTTTTCGTATAGTAGCTCGTTTTGTGGAACGTTATCTCCATACACTTCGGTACGATTTTATTGTCTCTGTAACGTTGTAAAAAACTAAGTGTAGCAGAAGTACATATTGAAGTGTTACACCGTTAATGCGTGAATATTTTACCTTTATTTACTAATTAAATAATTCTCGAAGGACCAATTAAGAGTTTATTATTATAATGGTTGATTAAAAACATTACATTTTTTAGGTAACTTGAAGTTTAATTACATGTAGTAAAACACAACTTGAAGACGCACCTTCAAGTTCAAAGTATAAACATGAACTAACTCTACACACACTTTCTTAAGAAACATTTTACCTTAGTCCTGTTCATAAAACCCATTACCTGTCTTAAAAATTCTACAAACCCCTTAGTTAGAAAACATTAAAGTATTACTCATACATTCCTGGTTTACCTGAGACTGACGGTTATAGATTAAAACATGTGATAGGACCCTTTGCAAGTTAAAGGAAGATTGAAAAACTTTCACTGTGTTAGTCATACATTCGGTCAGCTAAATAATATGAACCCTAATTTTAAACTGAAATATTATTTAATGGTTCGACTTCTCGAACATACTGCCTCCCGTTGAAGGTTTGTCTTCAACAAACAATCAATTCCTTAATTCCAAAAAAAAAATTCCTCTGTTGTTTTTTTTGTTTATAACTGAAACCTACTAACTAACTAGAGAAACGCAAAGTTGTGTATTAAACATAGTATCTAAATAACTACTCTACAGAAACATTTTTTTTTAAACATTATCTATGGAGTTAAATTTCTTCATTAGAAAGACGGCATAACTTTGTAATATTTCTGACAAATACTCCATTTTGAGTTTTAACCTTAACTGCTCGAACTTTATTATCTCGACCACATATTAATTCGATAACTTTAGCCAAAGGCCAATTAAGTGGACGGGTATGTTCTTCCTTGAGTAAAACGATGTCGTTCACCTTTAAATCCTTTGAAGGAGTAAATCATTTTGGCCTATTCTGAAGTTGATTCAAATACTCCTTTAACCACCTTTTTCAAAAATTTTGTTGCACACGAGTGCATTTTTGATATCGTGTTAAACGATTTTCAAAAATTTCTCATAAATCTTTTTCGGGAAATGCCATAAGGCTACCGCCGATTAAGAAATGTCCGGGCGTCAGACAATTAAGATCGTTTGAATCACTGGAAAGAGGTTGAAGAGGTCTTGAATTTAAAACCGCTTCGATTTGGGCTAAGATTGTAGTAAATTCCTCAAACGTGAACCGCGACTCTACTACAATACGGATTAAATGAAATTTTGTACTTTTTATAGCTGCTTCCCACAGACCTCCCCAGTGCGGACTTTTAGGAGGAATGAATTTCCATTCTACTTTCCTAGCTGCTAAGAAATTTTCTACCGAATCAATGTTTGCCCTTTTTTGAAAAATCGGAAACTTCTTTCAATTGGTTTTTTGAACCTAAGAAATTAGTGGCATTGTCGCTATAAATAATTGAGGGATTGCCTCTTCTAGAAATGAATCTTTTTAGGGTTAAAATGAAAGCGTCTGTGAACAGGTTAGATACTAATTCTATATGCACTGCTTTAAAAATCATGCAATTGAACACTGCAATATAGCATTTTGTCAAAGGAGCTCTTCTTAAGTTTGAACTTTTTACAAATAATAGGCCACCGAAATCCACACCGACCTTGGAAAATGGCCTGGCATGTTGTAATCTGTCGCGAGGTAAATCGGACATTATTTGATCACATGTTTTAGCCTTAAATCGATAGCAAACTAAACAGTTTCGGATTATTCTTTTTATTTCTGTAAGACCCTTTAGGGGCCAGTATTTTAAGCGAACGTTCGACAAAGTGGTTTGCGCACTAGCGTGTCCTAATCTTAAATGTTCATAATTATCATGTTGGTTACGAAATTCTTTGAGGGTAGCAGAATTGGGTGTTTTTGGTCGTAGGGTAAATCTGAGTAAGACAACCTACCTCCTACACGAAGAATACCATTATTATCAAGAAACGGTGACAAATGTAATAATGCCTTATTTGCAATTATTTTATTAGATTGTAGTTCTGAAATCTCTCTAGAAAAGGACTGTTGCTGTATAATCTTAATTATGAGAAGTTCAGCTCTTTGGAGTTCCTCTACCTTTAAGGAATCAGAATAAATTTTCGATTTGTTTTGTAGGTTATTTACAAATCTTAGACAGTAGGCTATCACTCTTTCTAGTTTAATAACTGAAAAAAATTTAAAGATAATGACTTTCTAAAAATTTGAACAAGTGTTTTGTTTAGTGTTATATAAAACAGTTTTAATGTTTCTTTCTTCTGGAACATAGCACACACGGATTTCTTTACAGTCAAACTCGTCTAAGTTTAACTCTGAATTTTTTAGAAATTGTGGCCCTTGCCACCAAAGAACAGATTTTTTTTCCTATGGGGTCATTCCCCTCGAAAGAAAATCAGCAGGATTATTCTCGCTCTTAATATGACGCCACCGACAGTTTGACGTTATTCGTTGAATTTCTGAAACTCTATTGGAAACGAAAATTGACCACCTAGAAGGGTGTGCGTTTAGCCAGCACAGTACAATTTGGGAATCGGTCCACAAATTGATGGTAGAAATATTTAATTTATCTCTATAAATCAACAGTATTTTTCTTGTTAAATTTGCTAGTAGCAACGCACCACACAGTTCAAGGCGAGGTAAAGTAATAGTTTTTACCGGAGCAACACGACTTTTTGAAGTTATGAGGTTACATGACACGTAATTATTTTTGTAAATAGCACGTACATAAACTGCAGCACCATACGCCTTCAAACTAGCGTCACAAAATCCATGTATTTCAATTTTGCATATTTCGTCTTTAAGGAATAGCAACCTCGGAATTTTTAGTCTTGAAAGTATGTGAATGTTCTCTGTGAATTCTAACCACTGATGTGAAAGTTCACTAGTCAAATTTTCATCCAATTTATCTTAGAGAGTCAAATTTTTTGCATTAGAATCTTTGCTATGACTATGACGGGAGAAATTAATCCCAATGGATCAAACATTTGCGCTATTTGAGACAACACTGTACGTTTAGTTATTGAGTGTTCCCTTGAAATTTTTGGAAGTGAAACTGAAAATTGATCCGAATTTGGATCCCAAGAAATACCTAAAACCTTATTAGAAGTGTGATCAACGTTGATCTCTACATGATCTTGAGAAATATTTTGTATAACTTGTTTGAGAAATTGAAAATCGTTAGAGCACCATTTATGCATATGAAAATTCGCTGAATTTAGAAGCTCTTTCAATTGTTTGTACATTTCTGTTAAATTGTCTAGTGAATTACTACCACATAAAATGTCATCAACATAGCACTGCGAAAGGAGTGCATCTGATGCTAGAGGATATTTTTCTTTATTTTGAAGTGCTAGTTCATTTAAAATACGGGTCGCTAAATATGGAGCGCTATTTGTACCATATGTTACCGTTAGAAGTTCAAAGCACTTCAACGGTTCTTGTGGAGTGTTGCGCCACAGAATATTCTGGAGAAACGTTTGAGAAGGATTGATTCGGATCATTCTGTACATTTTTTGTATGTCACAGGTTAAAACAAACGTAAAGGTTCGGAAACGACATAGTATGTCAAATAATTTTGGTTGGACAGAAAACCCTTTAAACATTATATCATTTAACGAAACACCTGTGGAGGTTTTCACACTTGCATCGAAGACGACGGGCAATTTTGTTGTGCAACTATCTTCTCTTAATACACAATGGTGGGGAAGAAAATATTTGTTTTCATTGATCTTATTTTTGAAGGATAATGGAATATATCTAGCATGATTTAGTGAAACATACTCATCTATAAAGGCCTTATACTGCTTAAACAAATCAGCATTTTTTTCAAAACGTTTTTCTAAATTTAAAAACCTCTTTTTTGCCAATAAATAAGAATCGCCCAACTTTAAATGTTCTTTACAATTTTTTAATGGTAAATTTACTTGAAACGAACCATCTGGCAATCTTTTAGTACTTTCAAGAAATATTTTTTTCAGTTTCATCCGGAGTACAAATTTTAGTTTGGTTTGGAACTTCTTCTAATTCCCAGAATTTTTGCACCATGCCATTAGGAATGACATCTTGTATAAAGAAACAATTAGTCACCATGGAATTATTTTGCTTAGCCATATGTAATATGACTTCTTGAGGAATTGGACCACCTACAATATAGCCTAAATTAGTTTCAATTAAACTAAGGAAATATCTTTGAAGTCTTATTATACCGCCAGTAACTAGACTATAATAGATGTCTTGTTTTAAATGCAAATATTTTCTCCTCTGATTCACAATTACTTGTAAACCAGTTTTCAGTCACAGTAATTTTTCTCTTTTCAACAGACCTTTGTTTAACTAAAGCTTCCATCTTACACTCAATTGTTAGAGCAAAAATTATTAAATGAAAATTTTACGACTACAACTATAAATCAACCTACTTTGAATCTAGCTTAAACCTTTAAGTAAGAACAGGGTGAATTAAACAAATTTCGTGAATACAGTATTAAAAAGGAACAATAATCAATTTATAACCTTAATGAATGTTTAAATCTGACCTTTAATCTCCGCAACGAACTTCTTATTCTTGCAAAACTAATTCACTTTCACTTGAAATTACACATTCAGGAACTTTGAACACTATCAACACTAAATGCTTGCACTATACTGGAACTGGAAACTTTCTTCACCTTTTATTTTAATGGAATTAAACTGGAAATCGTTTGATTTTGGAAACTTTTCTTAGAATTTCTTTACCTCCTGGTTCTTTTTAGCATCCGTCTCGAAGTAATCAATTTCAACTATGTAGCAGAAGTACATATTGAAGTGTTACACCATAGGTCGATAATGCGTGAATATTTTACCTTTATTTATTTACTAATTAAATAATTCTCGAAGGACCAATTAAAAGTTTATTATTATAATGGTTGATTAAAAACATTACATTTTTTAGGTAACTTGAAGTTTAATTACATGTAGAAAAACACAACTTGAAGACGCACCTTCAAGTTCAAAGTATAAACATGAACTAACTTTACACACACTTTCTTAAGAAACATTTTACCTTAGTCCTGTTCATAAAACCCATTACCTGTCTTAGAAATTCCACAAACCCCTTTGTTAGAAAACATTAAAGTATTACTCATACATTCCTGGTTTACCTGAGACTGACGGCAATAGATTAAAACATGTGATAGGACCCTTTGCAAGTTGAAGGAAGATTGAAAAACTTTCACTGTGTTAGTCATACATTCGGTCTGCTAAATAATATGAACACTAATTTTAAACTGAAATATTATTTAATGGTTCGATTTCTCGAACACTAAGTAATAGTAACTTACCTCTTCTTGATTGATCCTTAAATTTCAAAATACTATAAAATATTAATAATAATTAGTAGCTTTTTTCAGAGATATATTTGTTTTATTACTAATAGAAAACTTAATGATGCAAAAAGTAATTGTATTTAAACCTGATGATTATCGTAAACAACTACAGGTGTAGGTTTTGCAATATTCTCAACAAAGGTTGATTGTGCGAAAGAGTAGTTGAAAAACTATCGGTTCAGCAAATGTCTAAGTGATGGAGGAATTGGGGCGTCAGGTTGCTTATCCTTCGCTTACCATTGAATATCGGTGTAATAGAGTCCAATTTTAGAAAAAA
>JARFIW010000017.1:0-234109 GCA_036346225.1 Platerodrilus igneus | reverse complement strand
TTTGGTTATGTAGCGACTTCCTATGCTGTTTCAAGTTAGATTTCGTATGGGTTGTGTGTTTTTTCACGTTCGACATTTGTTTGGTTACTTCCATAGTCAATCTAACGTTAGGATGTTCGAAATTGCACAAATTAGCATGGGTTTCGGAGGCGTGTAGATTATCCGCGGTGCTTGTGTACGTTATACAAGGTGTAGTTTTATTTTTACGAGCATGATCGGTTACAATTTTGTTTCGTTTATGACTACAATCGCGATTTGAGATATGTAATATCAATTTTTTTTGAAACAATATTAGTTTGAAGAAGCTTGTCTCGTTTATTTACACGGTTTGAATCCTTGAAATCTGGGTTTACGCTTACGTATGCACTGCCGCTGTGTAACTTAGAATCGTCGAAATATTTTATAGGACGTACGTTTTCTTCTCGCTCTACTTGATTAAGAGACTCAAGCTGTTCACCGATTGCAGTACAAACACGGTATAAACTCTAAACGTTTTTCAACTAATTAACCAGCATTATAAAGTGCATTATTTCAATACAGAATAACGCAAAACGGTCATCATAAGAAGCTTTAATTAAAACCTGAAAACGCACGTAACGAAGAGTTCAATTTCAACACTTTATGCAAAAGCATTAGCAAGTAACTTAGCAATTCCTATAAACTGAAACTAACACCTGTAAGTGCAATTACCTCAACGTACGTAACGAAGATTACATCCTTTAGTATTCAATTTCAACAGTAAAGTACAAAAGTAAGTAACCTCAGGTCATAACTACGCAACTCAGTAAAACCCAAGGAAGAGTATTAATTACGAGTTAAACGAACTGAACTAAAACAACGCTAAACGAGAATAAATCCATCCATTTAAGATTCCTTAAGAAACAAGAACTCAAGACGAACTAAAAGCTGCATAAAAACAATTAATCCAAGACTACGGTAATAAATTCAACATTATTGAATACAAATCTCGTGAATACATCACCGCATTGTGTAATTAAATATAAACAAACAACGACTACGATTTTAAAAATAACTCGACGCAATATAAACTTAAAATTAATAAATCCAATACTACAAGTACGAAATTAATCTCAAATTTTTACCAAATTCCACCCAATCCAAACTGAAAATTAACAAATTCAAATCAAAAATAACGCCGAAAAATAACAAAATAAACCTCAACCTTTACCAAAATTTTATTTACCTAATCTAATTGAAAAATTAACAAACCAAAACCGAAGTTAACGTTTCAAATAGCTAAATCAACATCAATTTTTACAAAACTCTAAGTTATCCAATCTAAAAAGGAAAATTTAAGAAACCAAAGCAAAAATAACGTCATAAAAAGGAAAATCATCCCCAATTTTTACAAAATCCAAAATTACTTAATCCAAAAGAAAAATTAATACATCCAAAGCATAATAAACGCTACAAATAACAGAACCAACCCCAATTTCTACAAAATTTGAAATTTCACAACCCAAACGGAAAATTAATAAATCCGAAGCAAAAGTAACAATACGAATAGCGAAATAAACCTTAATTCAAAAATTCAAATTTTCAAATGGACCCATACATAGACAACCAAACTTAATAAACTTAAATAACATAAATCACTTAGTATTACCATACATAGAAATACCCCACGCCAAATTCAAACTATTAATTGACACCGGATCATCAAAAACATTAATTAGCCCCAGAACCGTACAAAAACATTATTTAGATTATGTAGAAAGAGAACCATTTAAAATTAAAACAGCTCATCAAACGACACTACACCAATTCGTAGCCAATATACCCTTACCGAGAACATTTAATGTTAAAATGAAACATAAATTTTGTGTATTCGAATTTAACGATAAATATGACGGATTAATAGGAATGGACCTTCTAAGAAAATTAGAGCCAACATTGACATTAAAAATCGCTTATTAAGGACAAAATACGGAAAATCCCAATTAAATTTCAAAACACAAAGTTGAACAAAAATACACTATAGAACCCCGAACGGAAAGAAAATAAAAATCCCAGTAAAATCTAACAAAAATTTAGGAATAATAAATCATATGACATTTCAACAAGGAGTAGAAACCCCAACTGCCTTAGTACAAATAAAAGATTACTTTGCAACCACAACAATATTAAATTCAAACGACTATCCCGTAGAATTATCATTGACAGACCCAATTAACGTAGAAGAACCAAATTTTAACGAAATGGAAATAGACGAGAATTTAGAAAATAACTACAACCCAATAGAACATGACGAAATGTTAAGAGAAAATTTAACTAACATCCGCTTCAATACCGACATCAATCAAGAAGAAGAAAGAGCAATTAAGAACTTATGTTTTGAATACCGAGACATATTCCATTGTGAAGGAATACCATTAACATTCACCAACACAGTAAAACATAATATCGAGTTAACAGACAATAAACCAATCTTTACAAAAGCATATAGACTACCTCATGCAAGCCAAGAAGAAGCTGACAGACAAGTAGCAGACTTATTAGACCAAGACATAATCCAGCACTCCAATTCACCATGGAGCAGCCCCGTGTTAATAGTACCTAAGAAATTAGACGCAACCGGAAAGAGAAAGTACAGAATGGTAATAGACTACAGAAAGTTAAATGAAAAAACGGTAGATGACAAATACCCACTACCAAATATAACCAAAATTTTAGACAAATTAGGCAAATGCCAATATTTTACAACATTAGACCTAGCATCAGGATACCATCAGGTAGAGATGGAAGAAAAAGACATATCAAAAACAGCCTTCAGCACACCTAGAGGACATTACGAATACAAACGAATGCCATTTGGACTAAAGAACGCACCGCTACTTTCCAGAGAGTCATGGACAATATACTACGAGAATACACAATGAAAATGCCTTGTATACCTTGACGACATCATAGTTTATTCCACATCACTGGTAGAACACATAGAAAGATTGACAGAAGTATTCGAAAACTTAGACAAGCACATTTTAAAGTACAATTAGACAAAAGTGAATTTTACAAAAAGAAGTATCATTTTTAGGACATGTAATAACACCCCAAGGAGTAATGCCAAATCCAGACAAAACAAATGCAGTTCTAAATTACCCATTGCCAAAAACAAACAAAGAAATTAAAGGATTTCTAGGACTTAGTGGTTACTACCGCAAATTCATTAAAGGTTACGCTCAGATAACCAAACCTCTGACAAATTGTTTAAAAAAGGGAAACAAAATTGAACACACCCCGGAATTTATTAAAGCAGTAGACAAAATCAAAAACATATTAACTAATCACCCTGTATTAGAATACCCAGACTTTACAAAACCATTTATACTGACGACAGACGCATCGAATGTAGCATTAGGCGCAGTATTGAGCCAAGGAAAAGTAGGTAGCGATAAACCTATCAGCTACGCATCCAGAACCCTAAATGAAACCGAACAAAATATAGCACTATAGAAAAAGAGTTATTAGCCATAATTTGGGCAACAAAATACTTTAGACCTTATTTATACGGAAGAAAATTTTACATATACACCGACCATAGACCACTAGTATGGTTATGCAAACTGAAAGAACCAAATTCAAAATTACAAAGATGGAGAATCAGACTCGAAGAGTATGATTACGAAATTATATATAAAAAGGGGAATTTATAACAACAACGCAGACACTTTAAGCCGAATCCAACTCAATGCATTAGAAACGGAATCCATTATAGGAAACGTAGACGAAGCAGAAATAAGGGAAGATCCAGACGAGAGCGACACTATACATTCGACACAAAACGAAGAACCAAAAAACGCGATTAAAATTTTAAACGAAGCAATCGATATGAAACCCAATCAATTTATAATAACCGAAGTTTTAAATAACCCCAATCCAGTAAAATATACAAAAGTAGATAACAAAAAGATATATCAAATTCAAATAACTAAAGATGATAATGAGGAACAAATAATTAAAATTCTAAAAGAATACACCCCCGAGAAAAAACGATTTTATTTTTATTTCAATACCGAACATTTATACCAAAGATTTTCAGAATTATACATTAAACTATTCAATAACTCTGGACCTGAACTCATCAGATGTACTAGAAAATTAATAACACTAGACGACCCTGACGAAATAAACGATGTAATTAGAAATCAACACGAAGGAAAAACCAACCATCGTGGAATTAACGAAACAATAAAACAACTCATAAGACGTTATTATTTTAAAGACATAAAGGACTTGACCACAGATTTTATTAACCAATGCGAACTATGTGACAGAGCAAAATACGACAGGAAACCCCCAAAGATACCCTTAATGTTAACCAAAACACCCGACAAACCATTTCAAAAACTACATGCCGATACTCTAGTAGTAGAAGCGCAAAACTATCTGACAATTATAGACGCATTTACAAAAATAGGCCAAGCAATACCAATCACATCCAAAAATAGCATTGACGTGACCCAAGGATTTTACAATATTTCACATTTTACGGAACACCCGAATCAATCACTTTAGACAATGGTAGCGAATTTAAAATGAGACAATTCAAAACACTTTAGAACTACACAAAATAAAAATTCATTTCATAACGGAAAACCACCCTGAGTCAAACGGACTAATGGAACGATTACATTTAACCCTGTTAGAACAAATTCGATTATTAAGAATAAATTATAAAAAGGAACATATAACCAATTTAATGTCATACGCACTAATCGCCTATAATAACACTATCCACTCATCAACAAATTTTACACCCTTAGAATTAACCTTAGGACATTCAGATTCACGAAATCCCTATGACATACACTACAATAAAGAAGTATAACAACAATATGCAAAAGATCACAAACAAAAACTAAAAATAACTTACGACAAGGTAAAAGATAAATTAGAAAACGATAAAGAACGTATCACCACAACCAGAAACAAAAATACCGACTCAAATAAATTTTCAATAGGACAAACCGTATATGAGAAAAACTTTCAAAGCAAGCGACATAAAACAGCACCCAGAAATTTAGGACCATTTAAAATTAAGAAAATATCAGATAAAAACATAGCAGTAGTAGACAACGGTAAAATAACGAAATACATTCATTTAAAAAACCTAAGACACCCTGTAATTTCAGATGGACAATCATCACCCTTACCGTCAACCTCCACCCAGGTAGAACGGACAACCAAGTAATAATATAACATATAAAAAACAACCCCGGTATACTACCAATAAACTAGGCAGTATACAAATTACAATATTTATTCAAATAATATCCAACCTTACTTTAACGCAACAACTTTTAGCAACATTAAGAATAACGAAATAATATTTTTAATAGAAATCTAGATAGTAGAAAGTAACAATTATCAATATTATCATTTATTTGCTTTTCCAACAAAGGTTACTAGCACATACCAAGTAATCATACCCAAAACCAAATTCCTATCCCTAAATGAACTGAGATATGGTTATACAAACGAAAAATGTACTGAAGTAACACCAAGTCAATATTTATGTCAATCGATGACGACAACAACCATTCAAGAAGACAGCCCTTGTGAAGTACAACTATTAAAATTCTCCAATCACTACGAAAACTGTGAAACCAAACAAGTGCAAATAACTAATATGAAAATTCAAAAAGTTACAGATAACAAATGGATAGCCATTTTCCCAACAGAAGTAATAGCAACCATCCACTGCAACCAAGATGAAAATAACCAAGCATTAATGGGAAGCAAACTAATTACCCTCAAAGAAGACTGTTATGTGAAATTGAAAGATGAAGTTATCAGAGTTTATCAAGATCCCATAACAACAAAGAAACTCGCAAACCTACCGGAACTACAATTCAAGATGCAACAAGAAGACGAAGAAATAATTAAGAAACCTATGAAGCTAGAGCATCTAGACTTAGACGACCTCAACCACGCCGTGAAATTAGTGGAAAGTTATAAAGAACAATTAAGTGAACTCAAAACGCCAAAGTTACATTATAATAATATAAGTGTTTGGACAATTGTATTGATCATTTTAATAATTTTTGTAATCATGTATGTATTATACAAAATGTACCTTAGATATAAGAATGAAGGAAACAGTTCTAGATTTAAGGAAACAAAGAAAAATAAAGAAACGACAAGTATACCTGTAAAAATAATGAATTTTAAATGAAATTGAATTATGTATTTTATGTATTTAAAAATTAAGAAAAACCTTAATTTTTCATTTACGGTGGGAGGAGTTATGTATCCCCCAATTACATATATATATATATATTGATATATTGAATCTAATAGGAATTATTAGAAATTATTAAGTAAAAGTATAAGTTCAATGCAACATTGTAACACAAGGATAACCCAGAGAGGTTATCGACAGTTCATGTGAACGGACATGCAACTTTGCATCCGTGAGGGCAGTGATACTGCAGGTGGCAGGTCACAGGCGGTCAACAGACCGGAATTACTTAGAATTAAGTTGTTACATTGTATTAAAGTGTACAATTAAAGAGAAATGCAGACATGAGATCTGCAAGTTTTCACAGCCGTGTGAGGGGCAGGTTATTATAAAAGCCCGGGAGCTCAATGCCCGGCAGTCAGTCTTCAAACTCCATACTTCGTTGTTTGAGCTACTCACTAGTACAATAATTAATTTTTAGTATTATGTACAAGTTATCTAAATTTTAAAGAAATAAAAATGTGTTAAAGTTTCAACGTTTTTAAAAACCAGCTCCAAAGGCCCGAACTTTAACTCGCGTAGGCTAGTTATGTATCCCCAATTACCTATATATATTGATATATTGAATCTAATAGGAATTATTAGAAATTATTAAGTAAAAGTATAAGTTCAATGCAACATTGTAACACAAGGATAACCCAGAGAGGTTATCGACAGTTCATGTGAACGGACATGCAACTTTGCATCCGTGAGGGCAGTGATACTGCAGGTGGCAGGTCACAGGCGGTCAACAGACCGCAATTACTTAGAATTGTTGTTACATTGTATTAAAGTGTACAATTAAAGAGAAATGCAGACATGAGATCTGCAAGTTCTCACAGCCGTGTGAGGGGCAGGTTATTATAAAAGGCCCGGGAGCTCAATGCCCGGCAGTCAGTCTTCAAACTCCATACTTCGTTGTTTGAGCTACTCACCCAGTACAAATTAATTTTATAAAGTTATTATGTACAAATTAATTTAAATAAATGTGTTAAAGATTCAACGTTTTTTAAAAAACCAGCTCCAAAGGCCCGAACTTTAACTGGCGCAGTCGTAACGTATGTCAAAAGGGCACTGAGAATCCAAAAATCGGAAGATTGGTGACCAAGAATTTTAATTCGAAATTTTGGCAGAACCCAAACCAAGTTGGAGGAAGAACAAGCATAGTCTAAATCCAGCAACAAACCAAGTTGGACAAAGAACAAGAATCGTCTAAGGCCAACAAACAAACCAAGGTGGACAAGATACAGAATCGATCGAACCCACCAAAGAAACAGATGAAATTAATGTAAGTTCATTTCCATACCCTTTTTTTTATTTTTAAACCAAAAAATATAATTGATATATGCTAGTATTATAATTATTGTTTACCATTTATGTATCATTGTTTATGAATTTATTTTTATGAATATTGTTTTGAAAATAATTTCAAAGTGAATTATTTCCAAAAAACGAGACTGTATAACATTTTATGAAACTTGAATGTTAAAGAGACATTTTTCTTTAAAAAGCAAATAAGAATTGAATTTAAAAAGAGATTTTCTTCTTAAAAGTAAATGAGAATTAATATTAAGAGATTCTTACCATAATTAATAGAACGAACTCAAAATAATCCAAAAATAAACAGGCGCACATTCACAAACACCAAAATAAGAAACATCAATTACCGCGATTCAAACCCACGTTTCAATCCGATAAAATAAAAACACAGAACGCAATTCAATTTCAAAGCTAATTCGAACAAGCAGTACAGAACGTTTAATTAAACCATTGACCTCTATAATACTGAATAAATCACAAGAACATTCTGCATTAACTAAAAATACGGTAACTTAAAACCACCTAAGAAAACAAAGCTCGCATCTTTTATACACTTAGAACATCAGAGAAGTGCAATAACTTTCAACTTTCAGTACTAAAGTATAGCTTAACAACGCAATATCATTATTAAAATCGCTTTCAGAATCCTTGCACAGTACTAAAGAAATAACTTTAACCTTCTCGACTTTAACGACTCAATTTAACAAAATGTCCGAAGACTAGAAAATGACGGTTTTCTAGACTGCGATTTTAAACCCTGTATAACATTACAAACATCTTTAAAAACTCCAAAAACTCCTAAAATTAGAAATAGCAAAACGACTGTTATTGTTATAATTACATCGAGTGCTGTCCTCTGAAACGCTATTCTCATTCGTGCGATTTGTTCTTAGTTCCCGATTTTCTAAGTGGAAACCTGCAAAGAAATTACAATTTACGAAATTTTTAGGTAAATTGAAGATTTTAAAAAAGGCAAAAAATTCAGTGTGTTCTGGCGTTGTATGCGTCGATAGAATGTGACGTTTGTTTTTCGAGGAAAATTTACGTTTCTTTTTCTCTCTTTTAAATGTATCTCAATGAATTTTTTGTCTGTCTGTGGTGCTGTCACTAAAGTTAGACGTCGCCACTGCAGGGTTTAATTCGTACGGAGGTTTTAAGCCAGTCGGAATATTTGAATCACTACACAACGTATGTTTTCGAACGTATTTGTCTACAACACTGCTACGGTGTTTGTTCGCTTTTGCATTATCACCTGCATTTGTATCGGTAGCACTTTGGTTATGTAGCGACTCCCTATGCTGTTACAAATTAGATTTCGTATGGGGTATGTGTTTTTTCACGTTCGACATTTGTTTGGTTACTTCCATAGTCAATCTAACGTTAGGATGTTCGAAATTGCACAAATTAGCAAGGGCTTAGGAGGCGTTTAGATTATCCGCGGTGCTTGTGTACGTTATACAAGGTGTAGTTTTATTTTTACGAGCATGATCGGTTACAATTTTGTTTCGTTTATGACTACAATCGCGATTTGAGATATGTAATATCAATTTTTTTTTTTGAAACAATATTAGTTTGAAGAAGCTTGTCTCGTTTATTTACACGGTTTGAATCCTTGAAATCTGGGTTTACGCTTACGTATGCACTGCCGCTGTGTAACTTAGGATCGTCGAAATATTTTATAGGACGTACGTTTTCTTCTCGCTCTACTTGATTAAGAGACTCAAGCTGTTCACCGATTTTTCCATGGAACGGATTTTATTTATGTCGTTTCTTCATATGTTTCGAAGGTTCCTTAAATATTTCATTTGATGATTGTGTTCCAGCACTTGGCGAGTGTAATTTAGACCGTTCAGGAACAATTTCATTTTCATCCAAAGTATACGAACGCTTTCGAGTTGGATGGTCAGTCGTATCGGTATCGCCCAAAGACTCTCTGTAAGTACAATCGAACCCCATTTCAATTCTTTCAGATGGTTTACTATTCATATCGCGGTTTTGTTCTATTGTACATACAGGTGTGTGTGTGAAAGCAGAGCGCTCGATGATTCACCATGTTTTATTTTTCTTTTACGCATTTTTGCCATTTCGCATTTAATTGCACGATCGATAGCTGCGCTAAAATTATTTTCGCGCAACGCACCAGGCGCTGGCCGTGCTCGTGGCGATAACCCAATAAATGTTGCGTTTACGTTCGCAGGACGTTTAACCTTCTCGACTTTAACGACTCAATTTAACAAAATGTCCCGAAGACTAGAAAATGACGGTTTTCTAGACTGCGATTTTAAACCCTGTATAACATTACAAACATCCTTAAAAACTCCAAATTTTTTAAATTGTCGCGTACGTTGTTTGTTGAATTTTTTAACTACGACGTGATCGTCCGCAAAATACGGGTAATTTTTCCTTTTTTTGAACGGGATGCAGCTTTCGTCTTTGGCATCATGTCTAGTTCGCGCTGCAACTTCACGTCTGGCAGTGACATACCAACATTCCGTAACGAGCTTTTGTTGCGATCTCTTAGATTTAGAATTTTCATACAATTTATTGAGTTGATCTGCTATTTCTGGAAGTACAGTCAGATTATTATTCGATTCCGTTTTAATTATTTTAAGAATACTATCAAATGTGACAAACAAGTCGATATGTTTAATATCGAATAGTGTGTTGATACCGTCACACGCTTCTTGAAGTCTTCCCGTAGTTGTTGTAGAGTGAATGCCGTATTTCTGGATGTACGAACTAGATTTTTTTGGGGGTCGGCCTCTACGCGAGCGCGTAGGCTGCGAAACATGAAACTCAACTTTCCACGTAGATATGTTATCCATACTCTCGTGAAGCGTAACTCGTGCAATATCGTTGACAGTTTCAATGGCATTTGTCTCTTTGAAAGTAGTTTTTTTATTTACGTTAACGAAATATAAAATGTCTTCGTATACAAAAATTCAAAAGGCGTTTTTAAATGCATCTCCGGGTGAAAGCAATTCATTTCGATCTGGGACTGTGTGGAAGTGAGAAATTTCGTTACTATTAGCGTTTTCGTTGGCAGTTGTTACGTGTTCTGTAGGCAAAGGCGGCTCACATCCTTGCTCGATCTTCTCTTCTATCGTTTCGTTCTGATAAACTTGGAACTTTTTTAGTATGGCGAACAATTTTTTTGGAAACAAGATCTGGACACGCTTCTAAATCCACAGTACCAATGATGTTATCGTTTAAATCTATATTAGTATCAGTCGAGTCACACGGTCGCAGGTACATAACGCTGTTCAATCTGTTTAATTTCGTTAGCGCACAAATTTGTTGTGTCTGTTTTAAATGAATCGCTATCTGACGTTGTATTTTAATTTTCGATTGTGATGCGGTTTGGGAGCGTTAAGATTTCCGAAACCTTTTCCATTTACGCCCTTTACGAACTAAAACAAGGCGATCTACCGGTGGAACAAGAGAACGCCTTTCCAAACGTTTAGTTTCAATATTTTTGTCAAGTTTTATGTCAATTTCTTCACTAACGTTATCGGCGCGTGTTTTGTCAGAATGCGTTTTAGAAATCGTTGCGGATAGCTCTTCTTGAGATGAAGGTCGTTGAAATTCTTCTTGAACGTCGATGTTATTAGAGGACGTTATAAGGTTTTGCCTTACTAAGGGGTTATTTTCTTTACTCCTATATGGCTAGCTGAAAGGCACCAGGATAGATGACGAGGATTTCCCGAAGATGTAAAGAGCCCACGGTTAGTTTTGGTGGAAAATGGCTAGTAGACTTACGTTGACTTACTATGAGTAAATTAAATTAAGTATTTGTAAAAATAATGCTAGAAAATTAACTTGTTACAAGATTTCAAAGTGTTTATTTGAGTGATCACGCAAAATTGGTATTTCAGATGTGGCATTCGGTTTGGATCAATTTGTATCATCTCGTGGCCGAGAAGTTTCGGGTGTATGTGCGAGTCCATCTTCGTCTTGAGGCGATATGAGATTTGTGATAACATGCAAACGCTCATTCATTTCTGTTAAAATGTAAACGTATTTAGGAGTATGAAGCGTACCGATCTGTAAACTAGAAGCGTCAATTGCATTAGCCGTATCAACCCTCTCACATTTAGGCAACTCTTCGTTGTCGCTAACTTTGTGATCTACATCAACAACCTCTGAAAAAGTGCTATTTGGACTCCTTTCGCTAGTTCTAATCTGTTGGATATGGGGATCTACGTGAGTAGCGTTCTCTCCCCAAAGTTCAGTAATACTCTCGGTCTGCAAACTAGAAACATTAGTCGTAGGTACGGGTGCATTCGTCGTATTAACTGTCTCAGAACAAAGCAACCCTTTGCCGTTACTAACTTCGTGATCTACATCAACAACCTCTGAAAAAGTGTTATTTTCCTACTTTCGCTATTTCCAATCTGATGGATATGGGGATAAACCTGAGAAGCGTTCTCCTCTAGAAGTTCAGTAATACCATCGGTATGTAAACGAGAAACGTCAACTGCGTCGGTCGTATCAACCGTCTCACAACTAATCAACTTTTAGTCGATACTAACTTTGTGATCTACATCAACATTAGCCTCTGAAAAAGTATTATTTGGACTCCTTTCGCTAGTTCTAATCTGTTGGATATTGGGATCGACGTGAGCATTGTTCTCTCCCTGAAGTTCAGAAATACCATCGGTCTGTGAACTAGAAACGTCAATGGCATCCGTCGTATAAACCTTCTCATAAATAGGCAACTCTTCGTCTTTACTAACTTTGTGATCTACATCAACAACCTCTGAAAAAGTGTTTTTGGACTACTTTCGCTAATTCTAATCTGATGGATATGGAAATCAACGTGAGTAGAGTTCTTCTCTAGGAGTTCAGTAGAACTATCGGTCTGTAAACTAGAAACGTCAACTGGATCCATCGTACCAACCATCTCACAACTAATTAACTTTTCGTCGTTACTAACTTTGTGATCTACATCAACATTAACCTCCAAAAAAGTATTATTTGGACTCCTTTCGCTAGAACTAATCTGTTGGATATGGATATCAACATGAGTAGCGTTTTCCTTTAGAAGTTCAGTAATACTATCGGGGTGTAAACAAGAAACATCAACTGCATCCATCGTATCAACCGTCTCACAACTAATCAACTTTTCGTCGTTACTAACTTTGTGATCTGCATCAACATTAACCTCTGAAAAAGGATTATGTAGACTCTTTTCGCTAGTTCTAATCTGTTGTATATGGGAATTAACGTGAGTAGCGTTCTTCTTTAAGAGTTCAGTAATACTATCGGGTTGTAAACGAAAAACGTCAACTGCATCCATCGTATCAACCGTCTCACAACTAATCAACTTTTCGTCGTTACTAACTTTGTGATCCACATCAACATTAACCTCTGAAAAAGTATTATTTGGACTCCGGTCACTAGTTCTAATCTGTCGGACATGGTGATCAACATGAGTAACGTTCTCCTCTAGAAGTTCAGTAATACTATCGGTCTGTAAACGAGAAACGTCAACTGCATCCATTGTATCAACCATCTCACAACTAATTAACATTTCGTTGTTACTAACATTGTGATCTACGTTGATTAGCTGTGAGACGGTTGATACGTTGGATGCAGTTGACGTTTCTCGTTTACAGACGATAGTATTACTGAACTTCTAGAAAAGAACGCTCCTCACGTTGATCCCCATGTCCAACAGATTAGAACTAGCGAAAGGAGTCCAAATAATACTTTTTTGGAGGTTAATGTTGATGTGGGTCACAAAGTTAGTAACGACGAAAAGTTGATTAGCTGTGAAACGGTTGAGACAATGGATGCAGTTGACGTTTCTCGTTTACAGACCGACAGTATTACTGAACTTCTAGAGGAGAACGCTCCTCACGTTGATTCCCATGTGTAACAGATTAGAACTAGCGAAAGAAATCCAAATAATACTTTTTTAGAGATTAATGTTGATGTAGATCACAAAGTTAGTAACGACGAAAGGTTGATTAGCTGTGAAACGGTTGATACGATGGATGCAGTTGATGTTTCTCGTTTACAGACCGATAGTATTACTGAACTTTTAAAGGAGAATGCTACTCACGTTGATCCCCATGTCTAACAGATTAGAACTAGCGAAAGGAGTACCAATAATACTTTTTTGGAGGTTAATGTTGATGTAGGTCACAAAGTTAATAACGACAAAAAGTTGATGAGCTGTGAAACGGTTGATACGATGGATGCAGTTGACGTTTCTCGTTTACAGACCGATAGTATTACTGAACTTCTAGAGGAGAACGCTCCTCACGTTGATCTCCATGTGTAACAGAATAAAACTAGCGAAAGGAATCCAAATAATACTTTTTTAGAAGTTAATGTTGATGTAGATCACAAAGTTAGTAACGACGAAAGGTTGATTAGCTGTGAAACGGTTGATACAATAGATGCAGTTGACGTTTCTCGTTTAAAGACCGATAGTATTACTGAACTTTTAAAGGAGAATGCTACTGAACTTTTAAAAGAAAATGCTACTCGCGTTGATTCCTATGTCCAACAGATTAGAACTAGCGAAAGGAGTACAAATAATACTTTTTTGGAGGTTAATGTTGATGTAGGTCACAAAGTTAGTAACGACGAAAAGTTGATTAGCTGTGAAACGGTTGTTACGATGGATGCAGTTGACGTTTCTCGTTTACAGACCGATAGTATTACTGAACTTCTAGAGGAGAACGCTACTCACGTTGATCCCCATGTCGAACAGATTAGAACTAGCGAAAGGAGTACAAATAATACTTTTTTGGAGGTTAATGTTGATGTAGATTACAAAGTTAGTAACGACGAAAAGTTGATTAGGTGTGAAACGGTTGATACGATGGATGCAGTTGACGTTTCTCGTTTACAGACCGATAGTATTACTGAACTTCTAGAGGAGAACGCTCCTCAAGTTGATCCCCATGTCCAAAAGATTAGAACTAGCGAATAGAGTACAAATAATACTTTTTTGGAGGTTAATGTTGATGTAGATCACAAAGTAAGTGACGACGAAAAGTTGATTAGCTGTGAAACGGTTGATACGATGGATGCAGTTGACGTTTCTCGTTTACAGACCGATAGTATTACTCAACTTTTAGAGGTGAATGCTACTCACGTTGATCCCCATGTCCAACAGATTAGAACTAGCGAAAGGAGTACCAATAATACTTTTTTGGAAGTTAATGTTGATTTAGGTCACAAAGTTAGTAACGACGAAAAGTTGATTAGCTGTGAAACGGTTGATACGATGGATGCACTTGACGTTTTTCGTTTACAGACCGATAGTATCACTGAATTTCTAGAGGAGAACGCTACTGACGTTGATCCCTATGTCCAACAGATTAGAACTAGCGAAAGGAGTACAAATAATACTTTTTTGGAGGTTAATGTTGATGTAGGTCACAAAGTTAGTAACGACGAGAAGTTGATTAGCTGTGAAACGGTTGATATGATGTATGCAGTTGACGTTTCTCGTTTACAGACCGATAATATTACTGAACTTCTAAAGGAGATTGCTTCTCACGTTGACCCTTATATCCAACAGATTAGAACTAGCAAAAAGGGTCCAAATAATACTTTTTCAGAAGTTAATGTTGAAGTAGATCACAAAGTTAGTTACGCCGAAAAGTTGATTAGCTGTAAGACGGTTGATACGATGGATTCAGTTGACGTTTCTCGTTTACAGACTGATAGTATTACTGAACTTCTAGAGGAGAACGCTACTCACGTTGATTCCCATATCCAACAGATTAGAACTAGCAAAAGGAGTTCAAATAATACGTTTGCAGAGGTTAATGTTGATGTAGATCACAAAGTTAGTAACGACGAAATGTTGATTAGTTGTGAGACGGTTGATACGATGCATGCAGTTGACGTTTCTCGTTTACAGACCGATAGTATTACTGAACTTCTAGAGGGGAACGCTACTCACGTTGATCTCCTTGTCCAACAAATTAGAACTAGCAAAAGGAGTACAAATAATACTTTTTTGGAGGTTAGTGTTGATGTAGGTCACAAAGTTAGTAACGACGAAATGTTGATTAGTTGTGAGACGGTTGATACGATGCATGCAGTTGACGTTTCTCGTTTACAGACCGATAGTATTACTGAACTTCTAGAGGAGAACGCTTTTCATAACACTTTTTCAGAGGTTGTCTGTTGTCTGAAATACCAATTTTGCGTGATCACTCAAATAATAACTCTGAAACCTTGTAACAAGTTAATTTTCTAGCATTATTTTTACAAATACTTAATTTAATTAACTCATAGTAAGTCAATTTAAATATAATATTGTTGATTACAATATAAACTTTCGAATTGTGAGCATAAAATTATAAACTAAGCGGTGACAGAAAATGCCATTTGTTAGCGTCACTATAAGGGTTCCCTCCTTTTGATGATTGTAAGAATCGTAACTGTTGTCAGACGGCAGCATACGTCAATAGAACACTTCCACTTGAGCTGTTGTTAGAAAAAGTCAATTGGTCTTTAAATAAAAGAACATGGCGTTGCAGACCACATGTTGGAAGCACCGAAAGTTTAAGGTCGATTTTCAAAATGAAATCGTCTCGGCGAAACTCTTTATATGTCCACGCTTGGCATTTATTAGTTCGTATAAAACGGGACGTTAAATTGTTCTGATTGGCTTTGGGATAGCAGTAAGTATTACCGATTTTAAAGCCCTTATTAATTTAATATTTGCAGTGCAACTTACTATAATTTAAGAAAATTTATAAAAGTTATTTAGTAATTAATGGAAAATTTATTGGCAACTATTTGAACTTTTACTTTATATGGTAGTCAATCTGGCGTGGTTCATTTGTTCGATGCGAACTCCCTTAATGTTGTTAGATATTCAGTATCCAGTTTATTCAATTGTTTGGTATTGGACACTTCTAATTTGTAAATGCTGAAACGAGAAGATTCCAATTTATTAATTATCTTTCCGGGTATGGTCCTAATACATTGCAAGTATTCTTCTGATGCATTAACATCTAGTATGTAATTAGTGTTTTTTAAATACGTCAGCTGTAACTTTTGGCATATCAAACAAATAAGTTTTGGTTGTTCACGTGGAAATTTCCTAGTTCATTATGTGAATGACAAACAAGTTATTTTTAAACTTTGGTGAAAAGAATCTATGAAGCTTCACTTTTAATCGTCGTATTAGTACTAACAAAAAATGGTAGATGGCGATATAAAGATAGTAAAGGTTAACTTTCAGAATTAACAAAAATAAAAGCTATTTTAGAGAACTAAGTTTCATTTTGCTTTTCATTAATTAATAATTGGAATATTTTACCATTTAATGTGAAGTCTATGTAGTACTACCAAGACCAAATAAAGTTGTAATATAAATTTAATTAATTCAAAAACTCAAATTTAAACATTTTCAAGAATAAATTCTTGCTAGACTTTACTAATGTAAAAACTACATTACTCTATTTTTGAGAAATGCTGATTATTACCAAGTACATATGTACATATTTTTCATTATCATAATTTAGTCAAATTTTTAAAGATGATGGATGTTTTGTATATAATTTTAAACTGCAACTTAAAGGAATAGATATTCATTTTGGTCAAGACTATGATTATTAGTTGGAATGAATGAGGGTTGATTCTAATTAGTTATGAATTTTTGAAATAAATGCACAAACTGTGCTAGCCTTGTTTTAATCTGTTTACAGATGTAGCAGTGCATCTTTAAAGATCAATATCGAGCCATAAGGTATGAAAACTTTAGGGATTGTGTTCTCGTAATATTTTTGTATAGCGGTATTTGAGTATAGGTTTTCGCATTCGCCTTATACAAAAGACTCAAGTTGGGTCTTTTTAGTATACAAAAATTCGGTGGCGCCATATTCACTATATTCTGGTCGCAATCCAACCCCGACCCAAAGCTCATGTTCTACCCAGAGCAAATCGCTCGACTAGCGGCTTAGCCTTTGGAGGTTTTCTTATCTACGAGCCATTTTCCACCAAAACTAACCGTGGGCTCTTTACATCTTCGGGAAATCCTCGTCATCTATCCTGGTGCCTTTCAGCTAGCCATATAGGAGTAAAGAAAATAACCCCTTAGTAAGGCAAAACCTTATAACGTCCTCTAATAACATCGACGTTCAAGAAGAATTTTAACGACCTTCATCTCAAGAAGAGCTATCCGCAACGATTTCTAAAACGTATTCTGACAAAACACGCACCGATAACGTTAGTGAAGAAATTGACATAAAACTTGACAAAAATATTGGAACTAAACGTTTGGAAAGGCGTTCTCTTGTTCCACCGGTAGATCGCCTTGTTTTAGTTCGTAAAGGGCGTAAATGGAAAAGGTTTTGGAAATCTTAACGCTCCCAAACCGCATCACAATCGAAAATTAAAATACAACGTCAGAAAAATGTCGATCGTGAGGACCGTCGTCTTGATAGCGATTCATTTAAAACAGACATAACAAATTTGTGCACTAACGAAATTAAACAGATTGAACAGCGTTATGTACCTGATCGACCGTGTGACTTGACTGATACTAATATAGATTTAAACAATAACATCATTGGTACTGTGGATTTAGAAGCGTGTCCAGATCTTGTTTCCAAAAAAATTGTTCGCCATACTAAAAAAGTTCCAAGTTTATCAGAACGAAACGATAGAAGAGAAGATCGAGCAAGGATGTGAGCCGCCTTTGCCTACAGAACACGTAACAACTGCCAACGAAAACGCTAATAGTAACGAAATTTCTCACTTCCACACAGTCCCAGATCGAAATGAATTGCTTTCATCCGGAGATGCATTTAAAAACGCCTTTTGGATTTCTGTATACGAAGACATTTTATATTTCGTTAACGTAAATAAAAAAACTATTTTCAAAGAAACAAATGCCATTGAAACTGTCAACGATATTGCACGAGTTACGCTTCACGAGAGTATGGATAACATATCTACGTGAAAAGTTGAGTTTCATGTTTCGCAGCCTACGCGCTCGCGTAGAGGCCGACCCCCAAAAAATCTAGTTCGTACATCCAGAAATACGGCATTCGCTCTACAACAACTACGGGAAGACTTCAAGAAGCGTGTGACGGTATCAACACACTATTCGATATTAAACATATCGACTGGTTTGTCACATTTGATAGTATTCTTAAAATTATTAAAACAGAATCGAATAATAATCTGACTGTACTTCCAGAAATAGCAGATCAACTCAATAAATTGTATGAAAATTCTAAATCTAAGAGATCGCAACAAAAGCTCGGTACGGAATGTTGGTATGTCACTGCCAGACGTAAAGTTGCAGCGCGAACTAGACATGATGCCAAAGACGAAAGCTGCATCCCGTTCAAAAAAAGGAAAAATTACCCGTATTTTGCGGACGATCACGTCGTACTTAAAAAATTCAGCGAACAACGTACGCGACAATTTAAAAAATTTGGAGTTTTTAAGGATGTTTGTAATGTTATACAGGGTTTAAAATCGCAGTCTAGAAAACCGTCATTTTCTAGTCTTCGGGACATTTTGTTAAATTTAGTCGTTAAAGTCGAGAAGGTTAAACGTCCTGCGAACGTAAACGCAACATTTATTGGGTTATCGCCACGAGCACGGCCAGCGCCTGATGCGTTGCGCGAAAATAATTTTAGCGCAGCTATCGATCGTGCAATTAAATGCGAAATGGCAAAAATGGGTAAAAGAAAAATAAAACATGGTGCATCATCGAGCGCTCTGCCTTCACACACACACACACCTGTATGTACAATAGAACAAAACCGCGATATGAATAGTAAACCATCTGAAAGAAATGAAATGGGGTTCAATTGTACTTACAGAGAGTCTTTGGGCGATACCGATACGACTGACCATCCAACTCGAAAGCGTTCGTATACTTTGGATGAAAATGAAATTGTTCCTGAACGGTCTAAATTACACTCGCCAAATGCTGGAACACAATCATCAAATGAAATATTTAAGGAACCTTCGAAACATATGCAGAAACGACATAAACAAAATCCGTTCCATGGCAAAATCGATGAACAGCTTGAGTCTCTTAATCAAGTATAGCGAGAAGAAAACGTACGTCCTATAAAATATTTCGACGATCCTAAGTTACACAGCGGCAGTGCATACGTAAGCGTAAACCCAGATTTTAAGGATTCAAGCCGTGTAAATAAACGAGACAAGCCTCTTCAAACTAATATTGTTTCAAAAAAAAAAAAATTTATATTACATATCTCAAATCGCGATTGTAGTCATAAACGAAACAAAATTGTAACCGATCATGATCGTAAAAATAAAACTACACCTTGTATAACGTACACAAACACCACGGATAATCTACACGCCTCCGAAGCCCATGCTAATTTGTGCAATTTCGAACATCCTAACGTTAGATTGACTATGGAAGTAACCAAACAAATGTCGAACGTGAAAAAACACACAACCCATACGAAATCTAACTTGAAACAGCATAGGAAGTCGCTACATAACCAAAGTGCTACCGATACAAATGCAGGTGATAATGCAAAAGCGAACAAACACTGTAGCAGTGTTGTAGACAAATACGTTCGAAAACATACGTTGTGTAGTGATTCAAATGTTCCGACTGGCTTAAAACCTCCGTACGAATTAAACCCTGCAGTGGCGACGTCTAACTTTAGTGACAGCACCACTGACAGACAAAAAATTCATCGAGATACATTTAAAAGAGAGAAAAAGAAACGTAAATTTTCCGCGAAAAACAAACGTCACATTCTATCGACGCATACAACGCCAGAACACACTGAATCTTTTGCCTTTTTTAAAGTCTCCAATTTACCTAAAAATTTCGTAAATTGTAATTTCTTTGCAGGTTTCCGTTTAGAAAATCGGGAACTAAGCACAAATCGCACAACGAATGAGGATAGCGTTTCAGAGGACAGCACTCAATGTAATTATAACAATAACAGTCGTATTGCTGCTTCTAATTTTAGGTTATCTTTAGGTCTTTCGCAAGTTTATCGACGGCTAGGAGTTCTAACGGATCGTTTTGGTAATGCATCGCCACCTTCACCGATCGACGTTGTTTCTTATGTTCTTCAATACGATTTCATAGAAAATTATATGTCGTTAGCGCCCTACGATGGTCAACGTGCGCACCACGTAAACATTCCTATGGTAATTATAATTGATAAGATCGATAACGTAGACGCATTCGAAATTGCTGCTAAAATCGTTACTCCGAAAGAAAGGGTTGGTATTTTTAATGCAATCGTTAACAGTAACTCCTTAGATCGTTCACAGCATACCTATATTTTAAATTTTTTAATTGTGACCATGTTAGTTTCAGGATTTCTTCCCGAAGTAACGTAATCAATGTGTTGCTTTCGCTAATTGACGTAGACGATCGTCGATATAATTTGAACAATGCTGTACAACAGTTTCGAACTCGTGTTAATCGTTGGTGGTATAACCCTGAACCCGACTTTAATCGAAGTGAATATGAAATAAATAGTTTTAAGAAGACAGACGATGCTCGAACTGCTTTGACACAGTCATCCCGCAAAACGAGACAGAAACGTCCCTGGAACGATATCAGCATCGAAGATGCGGTTGAAACTGAATTATACGGTAAAAGATTTGCTTTCGATAAGTGCAAGCTCTTCGAAATTGAGACAAATGTCAAAAGTTGTACTGCTTTAGAGCGACCTAAGTTTGACTCAATAAATTCAGGCTCGTACAAAATGGCCGATGGTAAAAATGAACGTGAGATTATGCTCCGAATAAAAAGACCAGCATACGATTTTGAACGAGAACGGAAACGACTGTGTCGCTGAGCCTACTTTAGTTCGTGGCACACGCAGTGGATGTGGAAATGGCATCGAAAACTCGCATACAAACCCAATACATTATATGGGACTCGTTTCTGATACGAAAACTATAAACCTAGCGAAAGCACCTAAAAACCTCTATATTCCCAAAATAAACTCGAATAACAGAAAAATCCAAGTTGCGAACGATTTTACCTTACAAAACATTGGGAAAAAAAAATACAACGAAACTCTCGAACCCGATGGCAGTTTGGATTTACTAAATTGCAGACGTCGCAAACCTGAAATCGCATTTACTAACGAATACAAAATTGAAATAGCGTTGGATTTTAAATTTAGAAAGCGTAGATCGAGGTACGATCGGCGTTCCGGTGCAATCAGAACAAAAGAAGAAATTGTAAAACCGATACGTCCTGCAACGCTGGGCATTTAAGTGCTATTGAACAAATTGAAATATCTAATTTCGAAACGGATAGGAGTGGTTCGAATGGCAACGTCTTATTTTTAGGACCGACTCCGATAAAAATCAGTAACGAATACAAAATGCCAGCTATACCTAATTCAAGCACCTTAAATACTTGCGAAATCGAAACCGACTGCCGTTAAGATGCGTTAACATATTCCGATACCAATTTGGAAAGCGAAAACGTTAGAAAGCTGTTCGAGAGCTGTAACAAATCAGAAATTGTTCTTCAACGACCTGATAACGTAAATTTCGACTTTGATAAAAAATGTAATGTTAAGCATGTACCACGTATTGATTCGGAGCAAAGCGAAAAGGAAAGTTCGATCACTTCGAAGGCTGCAAATTGTATCGCCGAACTTGTTCAAGTTAGCAGTTGAAAAATTTTGAAATGGCTGTGGCTCTTGACCGCAGCTACATAAGTCGTTGGAACATTTTCAAACGATGCGGACAAAAAAGCTTTACCGCTTTATTAATATTTAACATCGATTTTAATATATAGAGAAAAGTAATGTCACAAATTGTATTTTGCTAAATGGATATTTGGCAGCCCTTGGCAGCCTCAATTTTTTGCATAGAAACTTGCAATTTTTTGCGATGGCTGCCGTCGGTCATAGTGCATTGAAATTACAAAGTGCGAACTCGATAGGGTCAAAAATAAAAAAATTTTGACCGCAGGTATATAGCTCGTTGGAACTTGTTTCAAACGATGCGGATAAATAAGCTTTACCGATTTATTGATATTTTACATCGATTTTAATATATAGAAAAAAGTTATGCCACAAATTGTATTTTGCTGAATGAATGTTTAGCGGCTCCTGGCAGCCATAATTATCTGCATAGAAAGTCGTATTTTTTTGTGTTGAGTGCGGTCAGTAATAGTGTATTCATATTACAGAGTTCGAACTTGATAGGCCAAAAATAAAAAAATTTCGAAAAATTATAAAATGGCTGTAGCTCTTGACCGCAGCTATATAGATAGTTGGTACTTTTTCCAAACGATGCGGACAAGAAACTTTGCCGCTTTATTAATATATAAAATTGATTTTATTATTTACAAAAGAGTTATGCTGCAAATTGTATTTTGCTGAATAAATGTTTGGCGGCTCCTGGCAGCCATAATTATCTGCATAGAAAGTTGTAATATTTTGTGTTGAGTGCGGTAAGTTATAATGTATTCATATTACAAAGTTCGAACTCGATAGGGTCAAAAATAAAAAAAATTTGAACAATTTTGTAATGGGTGTGACTCTTGACCGCAGCTACATAGCTCGTTGGAACTTGCTTGAAACGATGCGGACAAAAAAGTATTACCGCTTTATTAGTATTTAACATCGATTTTAATATATAGAGAAAAGTTATGTCACAAATTGTATTTTGCTGAATGGATGTTTGGCGGCTCTTGGCAGCCACAATTTTCTGCATAGAAACTTGCAATTTTTTGCGATGGGTGCGGTCGGTCATAGTGCATTGAAATTACAAAGTTCCAACTGGATAGGGTCAAAAATAAAAAAATTTTGGAAAATTTTTGTTCTTGACTGCAGGTACATAGCTTGTTGGAACTTGTTTCAAACGATGTGGATAAAAAAGCTTTACCGCTTTACTAATATTTAACATCGTTTTTAATATATAGAGAAAAGTAATGCCACAAATTGTATTTTGCTGAATGGATGTTTGGCGGCTCCTGGCAGCCATAATTATCTGCATAAAAAGTTGTATTTTTTTGTGTTGAGTGCGGTCAATTATAGTGTATTCATATTACAAAGTTCGAACTTGATAGGGCCAAATATAAAAAAAATTTGAAAAATTATAAAATGGCTGTAGCTCTTGACCGCAGCTATATCGCTAGTTGGTACTTTTTTCAATCAATGCGGATTAAAAAGCTTTACCGCTTTATCAATATTTAAAATTGATTATATTATTTACAAAAGAGTTATGCTGCAAATTGTATTTTGCTGAATGGATGTTTGGCGGCTCTTGGCAGCCATAATTATCTGCATAGAAAGTTGTATTTTTTTGTATTGAGTGCGGACAGTTGTAATGTATTCATATTTCAAAGTTCGAACTTGACAGGGCCAAAAATAAAAAAATGTCGAGATATTATAAAATGGCTAAAGCTCTCTGCCTGCAGCTATATAGCTAGTTGCTACTTTTTTCAAACGATGTGGACAAAAAAGCTTTACCGCTTTATCAATATTTAAAATTGATTTTGTTATTTACAAAAGAGTTATGCCGCAAATTGTATTTTACTGAATGGATGTTTGGCGGCTCCTGGCAACCATAATTATCTGCATAGAAAGTTTTAATTTTTTGTGTTTAGTGCGGTTAGTTATAATGTATTCATATTACAAAGTTCGAACTCCATAGGGACAAAAATAAAAAAAAATTTGAAATGGCTGTGGCTCTTGACCGCAGCTACTTAGCTCGTTGGGATTTTTTTCGAACAATGCAGACAAAAATGCTTTACCGCCTTATTAATATTTATAATCGATTTTATTGTTTAAAAATAAGTTATACCCAAAATTGGATTTTGAAGAATGAATATGTTTGGCGGCTCTTAACAGCCACAATTTTAAGCATAGAAGGTTGTTATTTTTTGTGTTGGGTGTGGTCGGTCATAGTGTGTCGATTTTGCAAAGTCAAACTCTACAAGGCCAATAATAAAAAAGTTTTGAAATGGTTGTGGCACTTCACTTGAGTTGCATATCTCGTTGCGACTTTTTACATTATGCAGATAAAAAGCTTTGATTTTTTATTGAGATTCAGATTCAATTTCTATGCACACGCAACATCTATTAAATGACAATTTGGTAAACTGAATATATTTTGTTTACAAATTATATTAAACCTTGCTTCCTTAATAATATATTTAGAAAGGTACATTAATATAATCAAAGGTGTCACAAATCAATATGTATTTTTTATTCAAAGGCCATAGCAAAGATTTAAAATAAAAATATATACATAATGAAATTAATGAAGACTGTTAAATATATTCTGTAATATATAAATTAATTCTGTAGAAAATTATTCGTTTTTGCTCTTTGCGCCATCTTTGTCGAACTTTTTTAACCATAACTGTAGATTTCTGTAAATTCTGCACATGCGCAGTTGTTGCAAATTAACAACTGGTCAATGTACACGGTGGTGGCACTCTATAGACGAATCTGTTGGAGCATTTTAGTATTAATACTATCCGAATAGATGGCGCCCTTAAATTTAGCAGTAATTACCGATTGTCGTTTATTTAACATTTTATGGTTAAAATTATTGTTTATGTAACGGTACGAGCGTCTCGCGGCAGTAATGACATGGCTGCAATGATAGATTGGGTTACTGTTAGAAATGGATATTATTATTAAAAAACACAAATCAACTTAACACGCATATCAGAACAGTTGTTCTAAAACTATTGCAAACTGTTCTGATATGCGTGTTAAGTGATTTGTGTTGTGTGTTTTTTAATAATAATATCTATTTCTAACAGTAACCTAAACTGTCATTGCAGCCATGTCATTACTGCCGCGAGACGCTCGTGTAACGGTAGCGTCGTAATTTAAAGATTGTTTAACTCAATTTTACAATTGCTCTATTAAAAAAAATTCATTGTGAATTATGATCTTGATTATTAAGTTTTTAAATATAAGCAGGTGTGTGATTGAAAAGAAAATATTAAATTTACCTAATATTAGATTAGTGTTGTTTGTGTTTAAGCTTCATTTTTAATGTCTTATTAAATTCTGAAATGAAATTGGCAAATATTTATTGCACAACTTAAAAATTTACTACAAGAACTAATATCTTAAAAAGTTTAAGCTTTTGTGTTTGTTTATATAGACTTCTGTAAAAAGTACTTTTTTATTCATTTTACTGCAGTACATATTAGTAAAATAATGGGTTAACTATTTTTAGCTGTATCATGGATTATTGTTATATTCCCTTGCTGCGTGAGGGGTTGTGGAAATAAGAATACCACTAGACATAGGTTTCCAAATCCTGAGAAGAACAAAGTACGTTTTGATGATTGGTTACAAGTAACATCAAAGTCAAATTTACTTAAACTAGATCCGGCTCCAGTTTATCAAAACTATCGCGTGTGCCATGAACATTTTACAGTTGATCAAATATCATCTAATGTGTTTCTTAAACGTACCGCAATACCATCACGGAATTAACCACAAAATGAAGGTTGGTTACTGAAGTTGTAGTCATAACTTTTTAATTTTTATTTTTGTGTGGAATGCTAAAATTAGCAGTACTATAAGAATATCATTAAAGTTTGTTATTTCAGTTAAATCGTCAATTCAACATAATGCGAGTCTTGCAAGTACATCTACAGCTCCTGCAGCTATTGTGCATGATGGTGAGCAGTTTCTCTTACTAAATTTATATAGAAATTATGGGCAAGTGTCATGAACGTGTATGTAAAGTTTGTGAGATAGCTTTTTTATGTATAGTATTGTGTCTACCAAAACTTTACTGTTCGTCCAAAAAAAAAACCTAGAAAAATTTCCAGAAAACTTGTAACTGTCTGTATAAATTCCTCGGAAAATATATGTTTTCTTGCAGGTGATCGTGTTTATACTAAAATGGCAGAGCTGCCTTGTAGTCCTACAAGAAGCCGATGCACTACACCTGTTGCTATTAAACGCAAGTCATTATACTACTTATAATTTAAGTGTATAGATTGAACTTTTACTAAACTACACTTAGTTATGGGGTTAGATTGATATTTACAAGCACTCTTCACAGGAATTTGTATAATTAGTACAATTCAGAAACAGTAGTTGTTATGTTGTGGTGGATGTGAATATTTATTGCATTCACTCACACATACTCTGATATAGACATTTTCTGAAAACCGTTGTTGTAGATTTCTAATTGATATAATTAATTGCAGCCACTCCTAGTAGTCTTCTCCATTCTGTAAATATGTCTCGTGCGATTAACTTAACACCTAAAGCAAAAACTTTATATCGCACTGTTAAAACTTAAAAAAATGTGGCATCTGTGTACCGTAATAGAAACACATCTCTTAGAAAACGATTGCAATTGGCGAAGAAACATTTGCTTTCTTTTGATCCTACAAATCTGGGAATGCACAGGGAAGCTTTCAACTTTTGTATCCAGCAGCTGACACGCAAGATAACGAAACCCAGGGGAATAAGATTCACTTTGAATGAAAAAGTAATGTCGTTAGCTCTTTATAAGACATCGGGTCCAAGTTATTGAATGTTAGCAAAATGGTTTAAACTTCCTTCAAAGAGAACACTGATAAGGCTATTGCAGAAAATACCCCTTGCTGATGGCATTCATCCAATTCTGATGGAGATTTTAAGAATGTCCATTGTGCATTTTAAAAAGCATGAAAAGTTTTGTATGCTAGTTTTTGATGAAATATCTCTTAAGCCATATGTTACATATAAGAAGCATGAAGATGAACTTGTAGGAGTGCAAAATGGGCAAATAATGGATCATGCATTAGTATTTATGGTGCGCGGTATAACACGGAAATGGAAGCAAATGGTTTGTTATACTTTCTGTAAGTCGACAACAAAACCGCAAGCTATCAAGAATTTGCTTACAGTCTTTATAAAGGAATTAAACAAAACAGGTGTGAATTGTAATTGAATTTTTTTAGATAGAAACTCAGTATTCAAATCTGTGTCGTATTGCTTTGTTAATTACAATTTTTAAGTGTGTTTCAGTTTTCTTATTGTATAATGTTTACAGGTTTAAAAGTCCTGGCCACAATATGCGATCAAGGAACAACAAATAGGTCTGCTATAGAAGGAATAGTTGCTGATGCTCGATCAGTCTACTTAAAGAAGAATGTTATTCCAAAAAGACGTATCCTATTCGATGACTGCGAAATCATACCTCTTTATGATGTTCTTCATTTAATTAAAGGAATAAGAAATAATTTGTTAAAGAAAAATTTACTTTGGAAGTTTGATGATGGCATTCTTACTGTAAAGTGGGAGGATATTGTTAATGCATACTACATCGATGCATGTAGTAAAGATATTCGCTGTCTTCCAAAAATAACAGACTTCCACATTATTGAAACAAAAATGAAAAAGATGAAAGTTTCTCATGCTTCGCAAGTGTTTAGTCATTCCATGGCTGCAACAATTAACATCATGGCTCAAAATGGTAATTATTATTACTGATGAGATCTATTAAGCAGTATTGAAAAAACATAAAAATTTGGTCCTTCATTCTTCACATTATCTAATATGTTGTTACAATTTGTATAAAATAGTGGGACATGTATTAGTTTGAACTTAATATGAGTCCTTTTAACATTGACATTAGTTTGGCATAAATGTATTTTGGCTTTTATATGGGATTGTAAAACCTTGCTTTTCGATAAGATGTTGTTTATATTACTCAATCAGAAAACACGAATTTCTGATAAGCTTTGACAGTTCTGATAAGGTATAGACAAGTACTGAAATACAATTGTGAAATTTGGTATGGAATTGTTCAATAATTCAATATCAAGCAAAGCAACAAGCGTAAAATTATTTACAATTTTATATCGAATGTCACAAAATTTTGTGTACAACTTTACGTTTATTATCTGTTATCTATTACTAATGACTGGAATAAGTAAATACTTAATTCCTAATATGGAAATTATATTTTCTGATTGAGTAGCATGGATTATTGTTTGTGCAAAATTTGTTAGAACATGAAACAATTAGTTATAAAACACTTAAAGTAGTTTTGTTTTGAACGTTTTAAGAGCATGCGTATTTGATGTTTTTTTATTACAATTAGTCTTGGAAAACGTTTATATATAGCATATAGCTTTATGAAACTAGTATTTCTTACAATTTTATTGGTTTTCATTTGCAGGTGCAACTGATGTAACTGGCAAGTATCAACTTACAAAGCGGGCGAAAGAAACTGCTAAAGTGATTAAATTTTAAGATACCCTGTTTGACAGTCTAAATGGTGGTACAACAAAATGTAAGCCTGGAAAGCCACTAACTGGAGCAGTATGCCGATATTCAAACCATCTGAAATTTTGGCAATAATTGCGTACAAGCTTACAGAACATGTTCTTCCGAAAAGAGGGTACTCGGGAAAAAATTATACCACCATCGTTAAAAAATTTTATATATACCCTTGATGGCTTTATTGATATTGCAAATGTCTTATTTGCTAATGGAATAAAGTACTTTTTGGCAAGATCCTTTAATCAGGATTCCTTAGAAAATTATTTTGGACAAATACGGCAGCACAGAGGAAGGCACACTACTCCTACGTGCGAACAATTTACAGATTCTTATAAAGCTTTATTAGTTCGAAATATTGCAGGTGTTCATTCAGTGGCGCCAAATTGTGCAGAAACATTAGAAACATCTTTGCTGCAGTTAAGAAATCTTCTTTTTTTTGATGCAACTTTTAATCAAGAATTCAAATTAACCAAAATGTTAGAAAATTCATCAATTGATAGAGGACTAGCGACTGTAGGAGATGGTATGAGAACGGCCTATAAGTAAGTCCGCAATGGGTTATGTAGCAGGTTTCATAGTCAAAAGGTTATTAAGAAATATTCGTGGGAGCTTTGTAAAATACATATGTTAAAAAATACAACTACAAATAAGTACAGAATTTAGTTTTCTAATAGAAGCTAAAGAACTTCATCATGACCATTTCAGTCTTTTTTATTGTAATGACTTATTTGTCAAGTGCATATTTAAAACTTACAATATAGCTAAGTTTATTCTTTCAAATTGCATCATTGAGAAAGATATTTGCAAAGTTATTTCAACATACGTCAAGAGATATGTTGTATTTAGTTTTATTTGTATTCATAAGGATGAAATAGTGAATTTAATTATTAGATTTGAAATTAATTTATGTGTTTTCAATTTTTGTAAAGCAGTTAATTCAATTATGACCGGCAAAGATAGTAGAATATCAGCAACTTGCTGCAATTTGTATAAGAAAGCTTTAGAAATTAATAAGTTTAAGAACTAGATGTAAATATAGATTTCCATTGGATTTTTTATTAGTAACTATATTACAATTTTCAATGTTACTGAAAATTTGAGAAACTTCATGTCAAATAAATATGTTAGAAATTTTAGTATCGGTTTTAAGCATCACAACATATTTTTATAGTTATAGAGAACTGTGGTAACAATTGTAATGATAGAACTTAGAACCTGATTAATGTATATACTGTAAGTATACATGTAGATGTATTTAAACAAGCAAGAGCACTGCATAAAAATTGGATCAGTGACATGCAAGTTATAAGGAACATCTGGATATAATCATATAACAGAATATACGTGTAGGCTTCCATGTTAGTAGAAATTTTGTTCGATTCATTATTGCATTTCTTTCTAGATGCAAAATTGTGTTAATAATAATAATGTTTATTCATAATTTGTACAGTAATTCGTAGAACTGATTCATGAAATCAATAAACAAGCTCTCACAAAAGCATTAGCTTTTACATGGCCAACTGCCTTTAAATATAAATTGGTAGTTTTTGATTACTGATGTTGTATTGGAAAATGATTTTTTTGGTTATTGATAAAAATCAAATATAGTTATAACAGAAAAACTTTCTTGCTGGTAACAAATGATAGTCAATGTTTTTTTTGTATCTAAGTATATCCGAGCGATAGCTCAAATAATACGATTTCAGCTTCTCTAACTGTGCTTTTCTCAAGTGTTTGTGTTTATATTATAGACATCATTTATTAAAAAGTAGATTACAATAAGAAACAACTATCTGGAAAATTTTAACACTAATTACAGACACGAGATGCCAATCTGTTCCATTGGTCTGCTTGTAATAGGTTTGCAGTACGTCAATTTTTTTGTGTCGTTCATGTCAATTTTTACCTCTTATTTAGGCGTTTTCAGTGATTTCTGTTTCTTAAATGAGAACACCGAAATATTGTTTTGTTAGGTTGATTTAATAAACATGTCAACCTTTTTTAATATGAATTTATTGTACTTCTCGTCTGGATATGCGGTTTTTTTAATAATATCCCTAACTTATGAAATGCAGTGTATAATGTTGAGTAATAGGATAGGTGTCAAGATTACAAAATCATGAAATTCTACACTTCGTTCTGCATTTTATTAAACATAGTTTTAAGATCTTAAATATCTTTAAATTTATAGAATGATGCAAATGTTTTGGAAAAAAATTTAAAATTCTAGGTGTATCAATCTAAAACATAAAATCTACTGCATTTTGATTTAATAGTTAGTATAGTTGATCTAAAGAATGTGCTTTTCCTACTGGATGTAATCTTTAAGAATTTTGTTTGTAATATTTGAATCTTCGATGATTGTTTGAACAAGCATTAGGTTTAAGTTTTATTACTTTGCAATGCATAGAACAGATTTAGTTTTTTAAATTTGTATATCCATGATCTGTATTCTTTGCATTTGTCATACTTAAAATCAGTTTTTTCCATACATGTATGTATAAACCAATAATATATTTTTTGGAAAAATTATGTTTTTCCTTTCTGAAAATACCTAGTTGATGCACAAGTTTATATTTTCAGTTTTATTAAAAACCTACATGCATACATAAAATATGTATGTAGTTTTTGTTTTAATGAAATAGGAAAAAATAAATTTTTGTATCAATAAGCTTTAAAATCAATTTGAAGCGCTATCTTAAATATGAACCATAGCAGGGTTTTTTACCTTTTAAGTACTGTGTATATACAAACCATTTCTATAATTTCATAGTTAGTATTAACACTATTCGCCCAGATGGCGAAAAAAGACGCGAACAATTTATAAACAGGAAGTGGCACATCTATACTAACTTATCTAACCTATGTCAATGTAAATTGCTTAAAATTTTGCATAATGGTAAATAAATAAGAATCTACATAGTTTTCGTTATTACATGTGTTATTAATAGATGCGGTCAAGTTGACCGCATTGTTCAATGTTAGTTTTATGAAAATCTGATCACTCCAAGGCTTAATAATCCCCGTTATGCAAATTCCTGGATGTATTCAGCAAATTAGGAAGACCCGAAACAATCTGCGGTATTGTAAAAATAAGGACATTTAAAACAGATAGGTCTAATTGCTGTTTTGCTACTGACATTGTTAAAGTCAAGTACCAACGGGCACATTTAACTGTCGCTTTACAACATTTACAAGGTTTTATTAAATGAATGGATGAATACCGAGAGATTTGGCGCTTAGATTAAAGTCTAGAATTCAGCTGTGATGCTCTAAATTTTCCCGTAAGGAAAGATTGTTTTAAACTAATATAAAAGCTCAAATAATTATTGAGAAAACTAACAGAGGGGCAAAATTAGTAGAAGCAGCCCTGACTGAAAGCAATTAAACGTGTGCATAATAGCGACATTCCCAAAATATATAGTAGGTGTACTTACATAAATTTATCCAAGCTGTCAGTAGCTAATGATTGTGGCGTAGCAATTTGTATGTAAAATTTTATTCACCTTGTTGTCTATTTCAGGTCTTAACCAATTCAGTACTGATTCTAATATGGAACACACTATTTATAATTTATACATATGCAAGCGTATTGTCACCATTCACTAAGATTTTACTTGAGAAACCGTACGTACAAAAAATTAATTATTATTATTAAACGACTATATACGATAAACACGCACGTTCAAATGCCTCGTTTGAACTTTGAACTAAAACTTTCAAAAAGGGTCGAGCGGACAGACAATAGAAGCATCCCTTCGAAAACAGCACAAGCCAATGGGGTTCGTAGTTTGAAGCTCTTAAAATGTAACCTCAGCAAAATTATTAGATAAAAGACAACGCTTGCGGCACGAGTTATTCTGTAGAGGGGAGCTGTTGCCATGACGATGTAAGTTCGATGTGTACGAGTCGATAGCGACAGATGTCCTTCTTTTAGAATTGAACCTATAAAGGTGATTTTACAGATTTTTAATTGTTAAGTAAAGCGAAGAATGAATATCGGTTACATCATTAAAAATTTCATTATAGATTTTTAAGTATTATGTTTTAATAATAGTAGGAGTATGCAATTTTATACGAGGGTAGTTTGAGAATTAATTAATTCACTACATACAGTCGGGACAACGAAAAAAGGCAAGTCACGTGATCAATCGTATTTGTATGAACTATTGTTTATGCACTTTTTGAGTCAATCGGCCATCTTAAATACTATATTTATTAATTTCACCTGGAAAAACAGCGTTAACAATAGGTAGTTATTTTCTTAGAGCTTATACATTCTAAGATTTGATTACTAGTATTTTATATTTCTGATTAGCTAGCTGTTGCATACTGTCATGCTAAGGTAGACAGCATTGTCTCCATTATTCTGGTAGTTTGGGGGAAAATGCAAAATACATCTTTCGCTTTAGGGCATGTCCTTTTCGCTAATGTATGAGATTGAAATTTCAAAATGTAATATACCTTTAGGCAACAAATATGATGCGCTAAATAAAAATTGGGAATATATATCAAATAACATTAAAATGACGGTTACTGTTATTTAGTGTTGTATTCCGCTTTCCAGATTATTGACAACACTATAATAAGTGCATTAGAGTACATAAAAAAATTTTGACAAATAAAAATGACAGCAATGTTTTATTTATTTTATTATTCTGTATTGATTATCCATTAGGCTTAAACACAATAGTACAAATTTAGTTGTCATCGTAGTTGTCAATAAGGGAACAGGAATCCCTATTTACAGATATGCTTTCCAAAATTTCAATCGGTTTTGAGGCATTAATGAAGCCAAATTATTTAATACTAAATCTTTTCCCTCTTGCATAATTCCACGAGGTTTTTCTATAGATTTTGGTTCTGTTAATCCTTTTTTAATGTACTTCGGTTGCAAAAAGTCAGTTCATAACTTGTAGTGGACAAGATCTAGTTTTGTAAGTTAAACTGTATTTTCCCCTTTCTGCCGTTACTTCAACAATATTTTTTAAGTAAGGTTTAGGCTTCATATGTTGAATTTTATAAGTAAAAGTTCCATTCGGCCACAGAAATCAGGTACCGCCATTTCCTTAATGTCCACTTTTCCAGAATTTGCAAATTGTACACAGGTCCTAAAATCCTTAAAATCGTAAACTTTCTTTCTTTGTTTCAAAGATAACTCCACCTGGTGGTGGAAGCTATCTGCTGCCATGTAGGTGTGCCCTGGCTCAAAATAACAAAACACAATTTTATTTGCTGATATTTCTGTCAAATTAATAATGTAAAAAAGGTAAGTGAATAATGTCCAATTTTTATTTTGTCCACTACAATTGTCCATCCAAATAATAATTTCCCACATGTCTCGTGTATGTAATAAAAAAGCATGAAAAGTATTGTTGGAATAAGCTGTAATACGCCCCTGTGTTTTGCTATTTTATATCAACATTATAATATCCTAGGTACGCACCTGCAGACATTAAGAAGCAGAGTGTGCACATTGGAGTTGTATTAAAAGTTCAGTTATTTTTAGTAGTAGTGTAACAATTTTTTTTGACGACTGCAAATCACCTAAAGTTATTCGTTAAATACATCGTTTTGTCTATTGAAATGAACAAGTAAATAACGTTATGCAAATAAATATTCGTATTGGGATCGTGTAGCCCAATTATGATACAGAGATTATTCTCTAGTGCTAGTTTGGTTGCTATCAACAGGCGTTGGAAGTTTGAATAAATACCTCAATGTCAAGCGACTTTGAAGTACTTGTGCACAGTGTACCAACCAATCAGTCTGGCATAAGCATTTGATAAAGACACACGATGCAGAAGAGCAGTGTTCTAGCCAACAATTTGCGCGTGGCCTTACGCCTAGACGTTTAATTCAAGTGCAACATGCACTTGAATAAGTGTTCTTAATAATGGTAAGCACATAGATTTAATTTCTAAAACAAACTAAATAATTTTGTTATTGCGCTCTTCATTTTATCATAATTCTTTTGAATTAATCTGAACGTTCTTCAATTAGCAACAATTATTTCCAGTATTACATAATTTTCTTCAGTTTACATAATTTACTCAAGTATACGATAATCCTTTAATTGCCATGATGTTTTATTCGAAAGAGAATGCAGTTGAAAGATAACGAGAGAAATCTAGTGGTAACTTTTTATGTGTTTAATGTAAAACTTTTAATGAAATAGCGTATATACGCGTAATAGTTTTTCGATAACAAGATATCCGACTCTGTTAATTTTTGTTTTCTCAAAATGATAAAACGTACTCCAAGAATCTATAGGAACACTGTGGCACGATTTAAATAAAATTAAATAAAAACCCTTAACCACAAAAAATATTTAAATTACTAGATACGTATTTCGACCACTATGTGGTCATCATCAGTAGAAAACCTGTAATTAAAAAAAAAAAATTTGAAATCCATTTCAAAATTAGATGACAATTCAAAAAACTTTATTAGAAACGCGTGCAAAATTCAACTTTCGAACAACTTACGCACTTGCGCAAGGAATGCCTTAGAACAAACAAGGAAAGATCATCTGATTATTAAAGATTTACGACAAAAGAATTGTTATTATTTAAAGGCTGATAAGGGGAATAGGTTGGTTATTCTGGATAAACAAGACTATGTTGATAGAGTAGAGACTTTGCTGTCTGAGGTCCTTACAGACCAATAGTCAAAAACGTAAAATGAAGTTCCTTTAAATAAAATGATTAAATCAACAGAGTCTGTTTTGAAAGAATGTCCAAACCTAATTTCGCCCACACTAAAATTAAAATTAACAATTTCAAATCCTGAAATGCCAAAACTTTACTGTTTACCAAAGATTCACAAAATAATAAATCGATGAGACCAATAGTTTCAGGTATCAACTCACCGACTTACTATTTATCACGATGGCTGTCAAATGAATTTAAGAATTTAAAGTTTAATAGTTTGTCTGTACAAAACTCTTTAGAGTTCATTAATAAAATTCAAAATATCACATTAGAAGAGAACGAAATCTTAATTTCATTTGATGTCAGTTCATTATTCCCTAGTGTTCCAATACCACGTACTTTAACATATTTAAAGGATGTTCCTATAGATAGTGATATTGATGATGATAAAGTTGAGGACTATATCAAGCTTGTTTCGCATTGCATGTCCCAGAACTGTTTTCAATTCAACAACAAGTTGTACGAACAACATGAAGGTACAGCAATGGGAAATAGCTTATCACCTTTCATAGCAAATTTATTTATGTCTCGTTTTGAAACCGAGTTAAAAGAAAACTCCAAATACTTCCCAAGAATATGGTTAAGGTACGTGGATGATATTTTGCAGTTTTTGACACATCTAAATCAAATGTTGATGATTTTCTTAAAAAATGAATTCAAAATTTCAAAGCATAAAATTTACGTATGAACTAGAGAATAATGGACAATTACCCTTTTAGATACATTAGTAATTAGAAATGGTAATAAATTAGAATTTGACATTTATAGAAAAGAAACCAATGTAAATCGCTTTATTTTGTCTTCCTCTAATCATAGCATACAACATAAGTTGGCTTCATTTAACTTTTAATTAATAGATTATTGAATTTCCTTTAAATAAAACAGATTTAATAAGGAATTTGCTCTTATTAAACAAATAGCGAATTACAATGGTTTCTCTTCTGATATTATAGATAATATTTTAGAAAGTGTAAAATAGGATCAACATTCGTAAATCAACGACTTTGCAATCAACCACCTCTAACGATAATGTTAAATATGTTAAACTTCCGTTTCACAAAACCACAAAGGGTCTTGATAAAATATACAAACAGTGTAATTTCAAAATTGCTTTCACTAATACTAATAAAATTAAAGATTTGCTAGGTAATCCAAAAGACAAGGAGAAAAAATTGCAAAGGTCGGGGATTTATGAAATTAGTTGTGCAGGGCCAGGGTGTTTTCAAAAATATATTGGTCAGACCAAGAGGAATATAACAACAAGATTTAAAGAACACATTGCTCACTTCAAATATGGTAAATATGAAAGGTCTCAGGTCGCCAAACATATATTTGAAACCAGCCACCCCGTTAAACTAGAAAATGTTAAATTGTTAAAAGCGGTACCAACGTTTTCCTCCTTAAATGTCTATGAATCAATTAAAATTGTTAAACATAAAGGACCCCTCTTAAACACCGATAAAGGGCCAATAGAGTCATCTGCTTTGCTTTTCTTATTGGTCAACAACCAATGAGAAAGCAAGATTAAATTGGTTCCGCTTCAGTAGATTTAGAATTAGTATAAATTAAGTAGATTTAAGTTATAATGTCACAATTCACTTGTTTGTTGTTGAGAACACCAGCCTGCGGGTGAGGAGAATATCCTCGATAGTGTTTAAAGCAACAATATAGTAAATTATAGGTTGGGAGGGTTCACTTCAGCCTAAGTGGTGAGGAGAATATCCTCTGAAGTGTTCCAGAACAACAACTAATTTTTTTTTTTTTAATTACAGGTTTTCTACTGATGATGACCACATAGTGGTCGAAATACGTATCTAGTAATTCAAATATTTTTTGTGGTTAAGGGTTTTTATTTAATTTTATTTGTACTCCAAGAAATTCTAATATTGACCTCGTAACTTGTTAATATTAATTTCAATTAGTTTATAAAATTAACCTCAATGCTTGGCTAATTTCCGGTATTTGCAATTAATAAAGTGCATAATTACGGTCAACATAATTGTTTTGTAACCAATGGAATGCCGTAAAAGAAAAACAAAGCATTTTGGATAGCTGCTGGATTGAATTTGTTTTTTTCATTTTGCAAGGAAGAAATACACTTCAAGTTCGTATAATTGGGTCCAAGAAACGTACAGTTGGCTACATCACATCATATGGAAAGCCGACGTCATTTGTTTGTTGAAGCACCGTACGTATGCACATCTGGTTTAGACAAAGTAACACTATTACATAAACAAGAACATCACTGTACAAAGTAAGCCTTTTTTATTAGTTTCACATGACGTCCGCATTTGGTCAACATTGATACAAAGCAACATATTAAGTAAACATTGTGATGACTTACGATTCTTATTTTGCATAGCAATTATAAAAGACTTCTGATGGTTTGTATTTATCACCATTTAAATCCAGGGTTCTACCTGTTATTATTACGAATAAACTTAAACACCCTAATTCAGTTCCGAATAAAGTTTTTATTTATGTGTAATTATACTTAAAGCAAATATGAAAGTTAAATTATTAGATTCTTGAAATTTCCATATACACCTGTAAATCAAATAACAGATCTGATATATTGGGCACTGATTTGAAATAGCTTTGTAACAAAAAAAGAAATGCTTAACACGTTTTGATATTTTGTTTGATTTTAATATTCTACAACTGCGTAAAAAAAATTGAAGAACAATTTTGATGTATATATTTTGCACATACGACCTTATACCATAGAGAAAGGCAATATTTGATTAAAGAATCATCATTTAATTCATTTAAGTAATTGTTTTATTTTGACAAGTGAGTTCAACGATAGGGTAATTGAATCAAGGAGTAAGAGGCATAAATACCTTCCATATATTAATATTTATAGCTTGCATTTGACTAAGGAGCACTGATAGTACTTTCAAAATTTGATGCCTAATATTTGTGTCTATAAAAGTGTGTACATAATTGATATTTATAGCTCTTCTTTTTATGAGGTAACGAGAGTACACCTCTTGTGCCCTCTTTTGCTAATTTAATCCTATTTTCTTTACAGCTCCTGCTTAAGCAGTAAATACCATATTCCTCTCTAAGGACTCCCAAGTCCCCCTTAGGAAAACTCTGTGTTTAAAACTTAATGACTTGGTGGTGCCTTCCTCATACCCCTATTTTGGTATAAGTTGAATCAGTAAGTAAATAATGTTTTGTAAAAAGAACCACGACCAATCCTCACAAGCTCTATCCAAGAAATAGAACCCTAGCATAGTCGGAAGATAGTTGAGTTCCATCATCTTAAGGAAATTCTTCCTTAAGTTCACGGGTTTCATCAAACAATATTAAAGAACCCAGGAATAACTTTAATTATTTAATTAATTAATTAAATAAAATAAAGTAGGTAAGAGTAGGTTGGATATTCGTGATGTGTGACAGTTTTACTGGCAATGCTTTTACTTTGTATTTAAATGATAAAGATAAGTAATATAAAACATTATGCCTCCAATTGTGTATTATTGCTTTATTAGACAGAATTTAACAAGTACTTATTAAATCTTCCCTTTTTCGCCTTGATATGGCTTCATGCCACAAAATAGCGAACGGCTTTAGATTTTGTTTTTTTTCCAACTGGCACAAAACTGTCGTTGAAAACTATCAGTTTTTTATAAAAGAGCGCCTTCTTAAATATATCAATGCGTGGAAGCATTATAACTTTCCCGAGGTCGGCAGAAAAGTAAACTATGTTCCTGTCGTAGTTGAATTCGGCCGTCTTCTGTATATTGATTACGCGCTATTTTAGCCTTGTTCATATGTTTTTCCCATCGAACGCAATCGTCACTGATAAGGCTAGATTTTTTAGAAGTGCATTCTTCTGGATTGTGTAATTTCTTTCTCTTTTTACAATCCATTTTCTATGCAACTCTGGAAGGACAACACAAAAAAAATAATTTTCAAACGTAGTGCAGCGATACAGCTTACCCAACCTCACTGTGCGCTACAGTTGTATCAGCTCTTTGAAATCAATTTTGAAGACATTAAGCTTAAAATCTATCTTAGCTGTGTTAGTTTAAGCATTTTTGTTTTTATGTGCTTTTTTTTATCAGAAACCATAAAACAAATCTAAAATTTTGCATGTGGTGATGGTACCAATCTAACCAAGACTATAAAACGGGCTTTAAGGAAAATTTAATTTAGTTGATTTTTTTATGTAAATAATAATATTTTCCCCATATTTTTCACATGGTTATATTTTGCTTTCAAAACTATATGACAAAATCAAGAAATCATCATTCTCATTCACAAAGTTAAGGTACATACATTTTAAACGATGTGGTAAGAATTTCATGTCTGCATGACCATTATGATGAATAAGGCAAGTCTACCTAAAGTTAAATAACACAACTTTCAGTAAATTGCAATAAAAATGTAGATCTATTACCATTAGTATTTATTTATAGGTGTTGCTGCTGATGAATGATATAAATACTGTTTTCAGCATGTTTCTCCCCAAATTTGTCTAATTTTGTACATTCCAAATCCAACAAAAAGAAATCATATCAATATACGCATTAAAATTTAAAAAAAAATCATTATGCTAGTAGAAATTTAAAAAACCGCGATTTAAAAAAGCCCCTTTAATGATGGAATATTCTATATTGTAATAATTAATTTGCTACAGTTATTGCTATTAGAAGAAATGCGCATGGCGAAATTGGGTGAGTTGCTATTTAAATCACTAGTATCACTATATAAAGAATAGACCGTAATCAGAAGTCCAAGTTGGTCAGTTGGTGTAGTACCTAGTTATTACTTATGGCGTCTAGAGTCATAATTATTACTTGCCGCACTATTTTCTACCAACTGTGCACCAAACATGTTACCTTTACATACCTAGACTTTCATAGAATAAAATATTTTGAAAATTTCAAGTGAGCATGGCATGTTTAGATACCATGGGGATTATTGATAGTTTGTGTATATCAAATATTATAAGCTAGCCAAATCTAGCAATAAAAAATATGTAGCAATGACATCTATTTACATTTACATATCACACCTCCGGAAGAACAATGACGCAAGTGCAAATTTAAAAATTTTTTAATCGAATTCGTCAAAAGCCTCAAAACTCATCCTTATTTCCAGTAGAACAACAACGTAAATATAGGACTCTCAGATTCCGCTAGATGGAAGTTGCGTCATTGTTCTATTTGCTACTTTTTCCGCCAGAGTTCGAATGAACTACGACGTAACTGTCAGTTATGTTTTCAATTCCGATTATAAAACACGTTTCACACCGCTAGAACGACGTAAGTGATATTCCTTACCACTTTAAAGAATTTTCCTGATACTTCTAGCATTGGTGCAACCAGGATTTTATCGTGGAGGGGGGGGGGATGCAATACAAAAGTAAATAACTGTACACCTTAAGTTGGCTATAGTCAGTTTTCAAAAATAATGACTGACTACACGATCATGGTTAGAGGTCAACTAACAACAACTGCTTTCTACAATCGCAAATGTGAAGGTAAAAAACAAATAAGTGTCCGGAAATTAGTTGTTTGTAGAATTATTGGTAATAAAAGTGTATTAAAATTATTTTAAATGTAGTTGTAGTGTTCTCTTTAATGTATCAATTGTCCTTTTAATGTGTTTACTAACTAGTTATAAACAATAATTCCGTTCATGTTAGTGCCATATATCCTGATGAAGAAATAAACTTATTTCGAAAGCTTCATTAAGAACAAAGAGTGCTTTTTTATGTGACCGCTATACCTGTTAACAAATCCTATAATAAATATATATATATATATATATATATATATATATATATATATAAATAGTTATTAAGATAAAATGAAAACCCAACTTTGTATTTAAAGTTGAATTACCATTTCAAATCGAACTAGTAATTGAAAACCACTAAAAGAACGGCTACAGCAGGACTTGAACCTGCAACCTCTGATTTTCCGGATCAGCGCTCTAACCAATTGAGCTATCTAGCCTAATTGTTTAGATGATGTTATACGTAATACTACTGAAGCTTGGCTCTTGTTAACGATTTTCAATTACGTCTTGCATTTAAGGAAATTGAATCTAGTTATATACATAATTCATGTACTAATAACTTGATCATCCCATTTTTGCAACGTTCGGAATAATACAAACATGTAATTATATTATTATTAATAGAGAAGAATAATCCACATTTGGAATGCAAATGAATGCTTAATTTCCTTAAATGCAAGACGTAATTGAAATTCGTTAACAAGAGCCAAGCTTCAGTAGTATTAAGTATAACATCATCTAAACAATTAGGCTAGATAGCTCAATTGGTTAGAGCGCTGATCCGGAAAATCAGAGGTTGCAGGTTCAAGTCCTGCTGTAGCCGTTCTTTTAGTGGTTTTCAATTACTAGTTCGATTTGAAATGGTAATTCAACTTTAAATACAAAGTTGGGTTTTCATTTCATCTTAATAACTATTAATATATATTAAGCATTCATTTGCATTCCAAATGTGGATTATTCTTCTCTATAATAATAATATATATATATATATATATATATATATATATATATATACATTTATTGTTTTTGCATTATGTATATCGCTACAGATTAAAATCAAGTCGACGAGGGCCACGATTCTGAAGTTCTTGAATAACTTCGTCAACGGATATGCCAATTTCTCGATGTATATTTAAATGTGCTAAACCACTTAACCTGTTTTCCTTCATAGTATTTCTTAAATATGTTTTCGTTCGCTTTAGTGTTGAAAATGATCGTTCAAGTGTACTAGTCGAAACAGGAAGCGTGCAAAACATTTTGAGCAATTTATATATGTTTGGATAATAGTGTTCATTGTAAATGTTTGAGCAGTCTATGGCATTTCTCTTTTCATTTGGTTGTTTACTCAAATCTTCTTGTCACATTTCAAATTCAGCTTTAAGGACTGGTTGTTGCATTCCAGATCGTTTTTACAAAATGATGCTAAGCTAATGAAATCGTCTGTTCGTACAGAAATATTTTGTTGAGATGATATGCTCAAAAGGCTGGAAAAATTAACGAGTACTGTTTTGTGTTTTTGAAATCTATCAGACATTTTATTCAAAAAGAGTCTACCCAGAGTAAAAATATAGCTCTTCTGTAATATTCCTCTTCATTATTAAAACAAATGTTGCAACGTCTTGTTTGTGTTAAAGTTATTCTTGGTACAGTAATTGTAAAACCTAACAATTTGCTCATTTCCGAAGCTTTCGGTTATAAGAATTTAAATGTTGTTTCGGCATTATCCCTTATTTTTTGTATAGAAGTAATAACAACTTGAGCCTGGTCGATAGTCGTGTGAAGTTCTATGTCTGCACGCTGAAGATCCTTACTTAAGTTAAGTGTGTAACCGAATGAACACTCCGCACACAGTAATGCTATTATAAATTCGGATTGCTTAATTGAATTTATTAAAATGAATGCGTCAGATGAAGCTTCTTTATCATTCCAAGAAGTATGAATTTTTTCTAAGGCATCAACAATAAACAAAAGTAATTCAATCGCAATCAAAATTGAGTCGTGCCGTTGTACCCATCGAGTTGGACATAGTTGTTTTAATTTTTGAGTTTTGGTCGTATTTTTAGAATTAGAAATATGCCTTTGCAGCACTAGTTGTCTTTTTGGATAGTTAAAAAATTCTAAATCTTTCCAACTATTGCAGAGGAATTTCTAATAGAAAAACGGACACGGAATCCGAAATGACTAGATTGGAGTTGTGTGATACGCGATGAACGTAAACAGCTGTTGGGTACTTTTCTAAAATTCTGGCTTGAATTTCTTTAAATTTGCCACTCGTAGAAGCTGCTCTGTCATAACCTTGCGCTCTTAAATAATTAACTTCTATGAGACAGTCTTGAAGGCTAGTAATGATAGTTTCAGCAAGATGAGCACCAGTTGTATTTTCTACCGGAATAAATTTAAAAAAGTTTTCGCAAATTTTGTATTCTTTTACATCTTTTTTTTACATACATAACACAAGTGTAAATTGCTCTATATTAGAAATTCGCTACTTTCGTCGGCCTGTATAGAAACACATTTAGCAGCATTTACTTCTTTGGATATTTTTCGCATGATTATTGATCCGCACGAATCACTAAGCTTCGTTTTGTACTTTCCAGCTTATGTACGTGGCATTTCGTCCACTTCCAGTTAAATGTTGTTTTCAAATATTGATCGCCAGCATCAATGCGAAATCGTAATAATGCTCGAAAATTCCCCTCATTTTCGGCAATCTTCATTTACATCAAAAATGCTCGAATCTCGATGACCTCGTAAGGATAGTCCTTGACGTCCACATAAAAATTATGGTTTTTATGATAGAACATATTTTGAATCGATTCTCAGCCGCTTGCACGTTTGAAGCTCTATCAAGCATTCTATCAATACGTGTACTATTGCTCGCCATAATTTCAACAAAAGTTTTTGAACAAAGCACTGCTGCTCTGTGGTATTCAAAAACTTCATGACTATCAAAACGCTCCGTAGCTTTCCTCCACTATTTAAAAGCTGTGTTAACTAGTTGACCAGTTGCTTGTGATGCAGGCGTCGCCGTGGATCAATGTAGTAAGCGTAAGACTACGGATTCCAAGGTCCTGGGTTTGAATCCCGACACGGCCGACTGGTTGAAAAATGGCAGGTGAGCATTTTTCACAAAAATTACGCCCTCGTTCGGATGAGAGGTTAAATGGAGGTCCCTGTGTGAGTGTTGTCACGCACGTTAAAGATCCCTACCTTGCCTGTAACGGCAAGGGTTCGGCAAAATTCTAAATTTCCAGGCAACAAAAACTCGCCTCCTGGCCAATGTAGTACCTTCGGGTGGAGCATTGGAAATGTAAATGCACTGCTTGTGATGCACCAATATAGTACCTTCGGGCGGAGCATTGGGGACGTGGCCGCAAGCATAGCGGCCCTTAATTAAATTATAATGCTTGTGGTGCACTCATTCCAACTTCCTGATTAGCAAACAGAACACAAAGTTTGCAATACACACCGTCTTCAATTTGAGAATAAACCAACCATTTGTATCTATTAAGCCATGAGTAAGTAAATTTTCTGCTTTGTTTACCAATTTGAACGACGGGAAATTTATAGTTTTCTTAGGGGAACCCACACATTTGTCAAAACTTAATATTTTTCTTTGTCCTTTAAAATTTGTCCTTTAAAATTAAAAATATCCATACTAGAGCAAGATACCGGAGTAGATGCCTTGAACGCTAACTGTGGCGTAGCATAAGATGACGTAGAAGCTACTGGTAAAGGTTTTTTCAATAACACTTCAATACCGCTATTAAAGTCAGATTCGCACTTTAAATCAGTCGCCTTTTTCTTAGAAGTAGAGGCTGCGCTAAAAAAATCTTGAATAGTTCTTTTCTTACCAACAGGTGTAGTTTGGCTCATTTTGAAATGTTTATAGAATGCACTAGGTTAAAATAAAACTGATCCCGTCAACTTAATCAAACGGCAAGGGTTCGGCAAAATTCTAAATTTCCAGGCAACAAAACTCGCCTCCTGGCCAATGTAGTACCTTCGGGTGGAGCATTGGAAATGTAAATGCACTACTTGTGATGCACCAATATAGTACCCTCGGTGGAGCATTAGGACGTGGCCGCAAGCATAGCGGCCCTTAATTAAATTATAATGCTTGTGATGCACTCATTCCAACTTCCTGATTGGAAAACAGAACACAAAGTTTGCAATACACACCGTCTTCAATTTGAGAATAAACCAACCATTTGTATCTATTAAGCCATGAGTAAGTAAATTTTCTGCTTTGTTTACCAATTTGAACGACGGGAAATTTATAGTTTTCTTCGGGAACCCACACATTTGTCAAAACTTAATATTTTTCTTTGTCCTTTAAAATTTGTCCTTTAAAATTAAAAATATCCATACTAGAGCAAGATACCGGAGTAGATGCCTTGAACGCTAACTGTGGCGTAGCATAAGATGACGTAGAAGCTACTGGTAAAGGTTTTTTCAATAACACTTCAATACCGCTATTAAAGTCAGATTCGCACTTTAAATCAGTCGCCTTTTTCTTAGAAGTAGAGGCTGCGCTAAAAAAATCTTGAATAGTTCTTTTCTTACCAACAGGTGTAGTTTGGCTCATTTTGAAATGTTTATAGAATGCACTAGGTTAAAATAAAACTGATCCCGTCAACTTAATCAAACGGCAAGGGTTCGGCAAAATTCTAAATTTCCAGGCAACAAAAACTCGCCTCCTGGCCAATGTAGTACCTTCGGGTGGAGCATTGGAAATGTAAATGCACTACTTGTGATGCACCAATATAGTACCCTCGGATGGAGCATTGGGGACGTGGCCGCAAGCATAGCGGCCCTTAATTAAATTATAATGCTTGTGATGCACTCATTCCAACTTCCTGATTGGAAAACAGAACACAAAGTTTGCAATACACACCGTCTTCAATTTGAGAATAAACCAACCATTTGTATCTATTAAGCCATGAGTAAGTAAATTTTCTGCTTTGTTTACCAATTTGAACGACGGGAAATTTATAGTTTTCTTCGGGAACTCACACATTTGTCAAAACTTAATATTTTTCTTTGTCCTTTAAAATTTGTCCTTTAAAATTAACAATATCCATACGAGAGCAAGATACCGGAGTAGATGCCTTGAATGCTAACTGTGGCGTAGCATAAGATGACGTAGAAGCTACTGGTAAAGGTTTTTTCAATAACACTTCAATACCGCTATTAAAGTCAGATTCGCACTTTAAATCAGTCGCCTTTTTCTTAGAAGTAGAGGCTGCGCTAAAAAAATCTTGAATAGTTCTTTTCTTGCCAACAGGTGTAGTTTGGCTCATTTTGAAATGTTTATAGAATGCACTAGGTTAAAATAAAACTGATCCCGTCAACTTAATCAAACGGCAAGGGTTCGGCAAAATTCTAAATTTCCAGGAAACAAAAACTCGTCTCCTGGCCAATGTAGTATCTTCGGGTGGAGCATTGGAAATGTAAATGCACTACTTGTGATGCACCAATATAGTACCCTCGGGTGGAGCATTGGGGACGTGGCCGCAAGCATAGCGGCCCTTAATTAAATTATAATGCTTGTGATGCACTCATTCCAACTTCCTGATTAGCAAACAGAACACAAAGTTTGCAATACACACCGTCTTCAATTTGAGAATAAACCAACCATTTGTATCTATTAAGCCATGAGTAAGTAAATTTTCTGCTTTGTTTACCAATTTGAACGACGAGAAATTTATAGTTTTCTTCGGGAACCCACACATTTGTCAAAACTTAATATTTTTCTTTGTCCTTTAAAATTAAAAATATCCATACTAGAGCAAGATACCGGAGTAGATGCCTTGAACGCTAACTATGGCGTAGCATAAGATGACGTAGAAGCTACTGGTAAAGGTTTTTTCAATAACACTTCAATACCGCCATTAAAGTCAGATTCGCACTTTAAATCAGTCGCCTTTTTCTTAGAAGTACAGGCTGCGCGAAAAAAATCTTGAATATTTCGTTTCTTACCAACAGGTGTAGTTTGGCTCATTTTGAAATGTTTACAGAATGCACTAGGTTAAAATAAAACTGATCCCGTCAACTTAATCAAACGGCAAGGGTTCGGCAAAATTCTAAATTTCCAGGCAACAAAAACTCGCCTCCTGGCCAATGTAGTACCTTCGGGTGGAGCATTGGAAATGTAAATGCACTACTTGTGATGCACCAATATAGTACCCTCGGTGGAGCATTAGACGTAGCCGCAAGCATAGCGGCCCTTAATTAAATTATAATGCTTGTGATGCACTCATTCCAACTTCCTGATTAGCAAACAGAACACAAAGTTTGCAATACACACCGCCTTCAATTTGAGAATAAACCAACCATTTGTATCTATTAAGCCATGAGTAAGTAAATTTTCTGCTTTGTTTACCAATTTGAACGACGAGAAATTTATAGTTTTCTTCGGGAACCCACACATTTGTCAAAACTTAATATTTTTCTTTGTCCTTTAAAATTAAAAATATCCATACTAGAGCAAGATACCGGAGTAGATGCCTTGAACGCTAACTATGGCGTAGCATAAGATAACGTAGAAGCTACTGGTAAAGGTTTTTTCAATAACACTTCAATACCGCTATTAAAGTCAGATTCGCACTTTAAATCAGTCGCCTTTTTCTTAGAAGTACAGGCTGCGCGAAAAAAATCTTGAATATTTCGTTTCTTACCAACAGGTGTAGTTTGGCTCATTTTGAAATGTTTACAGAATGCACTAGGTTAAAATAAAACTGATCCCGTCAACTTAATCAAACGGCAAGGGTTCGGCAAAATTCTAAATTTCCAGGCAACAAAAACTCGCCTCCTGGCCAATGTAGTACCTTCGGGTGGAGCATTGGAAATGTAAATGCACTACTTGTGATGCACCAATATAGTACCCTCGGGTGGAGCATTGGGGACGTAGCCGCAAGCATAGCGGCCCTTAATTAAATTATAATGCTTGTGATGCACTCATTCCAACTTCCTGATTAGCAAACAGAACACAAAGTTTGCAATACACACCGCCTTCAATTTGAGAATAAACCAACCATTTGTATCTATTAAGCCATGAGTAAGTAAATTTTCTGCTTTGTTTACCAATTTGAACGACGGGAAATTTATAGTTTTCTTCGGGAACCCACACATTTGTCAAAACTTAATATTTTTCTTTGTCCTTTAAAATTAAAAATATCCATACTAGAGCAAGATACCGGAGTAGATGCCTTGAACGCTAACTGTGGCGTAGCATAAGATGACGTAGAAGCTACTGGTAAAGGTTTTTTCAATAACACTTCAATACCGCTATTAAAGTCAGATTCGCACTTTAAATCAGTCGCCTTTTTCTTAGAAGTACAGGTGCGCAAAAAAAATCTTGAATATTTCTTTTCTTACTAACAGGTGTAGTTTGGCTCATTTTGAAATGTTTATAAAATGCACTAGGTTAAAATAAAACTGATCCCGTCTACTTAATCAAACTTCTTTGAAAATAACTCCGAAAAATGTCTTATTTAAATACTGCCACTTATTGTTTAATTATAACTCTTTCTCAACAACTAAATCTCTATATTAATTTAATTAAAATCTTAATTCAACGCAAACACACGCAAAGCAGTTGAGTTGACGAATGATGTAACACTTTCCCATTACCGGGACCGAGACCACAATGAAATCTAGTGCGAGCGCCACAGGGAGCCCGGAAGCTGGTGGGGTAGCATTTTCTGTTCTGCAAGTTTGTGGGTGATAAGAAAAGGATAACGGGACGGCCACCGAACTATGAACGTTCGAATAAATTGTTTGGTGGTGTGACATGTGACCTATGTAGCAGGTAAATATAACAGTCTCATAAAATATAACTACCAGAAGCGACACTCCGGGTAACATTTGAGAGAACATCGACTCCATTTTTGATTGTTGTATTTTGGAACAAAGTTTGAATTTAAACTTATGTGATACTGATACTCTATTTAATAATATTCAGCAACTTTTAATGTGAACCAAATGCAAGAACTTTAAGAATCAATACATGCAAAGTGAAGTAGTGTTAAGGTCATTTTTACAAGTTTAAATTCAAAATTTTGGGGTAAGATAACTATTTAAAATATGATGCATTCTCCCAAGTTTACCTAGTTTTGAACATGATGTTCAAAGGCATCGGCCGAGGGTGTCGTTTTTGGTTTGGTTGTTTTATTACGTGTTACGTTAGAGTGAATAGGTGAGCACTCCAACGTATAGCTGTATCTCAAGTTTGCACTTTTGTAGTTTACCATCTTGTAGAGGTCGCTCCTATAGTTAGTGCAGCGAAGGTTTTAATTTTATAAATTTAGTATTATTCTATCTTGTGTAGTTTTTTCAAGTACGCATAAAAGGTATTCTATAAGTACAAATATAAAGTACCCATATAGAAAATAATTCATGCAAATATATTTGCTTTTAGCACTAAATATAATATGTATTATTAATAGTTGAAAGTTCTTGCTTAAAAGACTAATGACTCTGAATTAATAGAACTATTAAATTTAGTGTTAACGCAAAATTATATAATGCAGGAGTTGGTAAAGTTGAAATTCAATTTAATCGGAATAGAAAAAAGGCGCCGCTGGTCAGTGACGTCTTTTCAAAATACGGTTTCACAATTTTAAAGTGATGCTTTAAAAAAAAAATACTTGAATCTGGGGGGTGGGGGGGCTTTAGCCACCCGTAGTGAAACAACGACGCAAATGTAGATATTGTCATAGTTGAAGTGTAATTTAAAGGATTTTTGTTCGACTATCAGTGAAACAACAAGGTAAGTGTTGATTATGTCAATGTTGACCTATAAATTCTATTTTTTCGAGTCAATGTTCCCTCGCTTGTTTTACATTGTCTATATTTATGACTATGTGCAATAAAATATTTTCGCTTTATTATAATTTCTTCAGGACATACCTACAATAATGGCTACCCGAAGTGAAAAGCTTGTAAAATTGGTCTTTGAAAAATTACATGGTACGAAAAAACCTGTAGATGTTAATGTTGTAGTGGAAGTAGTAGAAAATTTTAAATTTGTGACAATGCCTACAGATAGCGCTATTAATAGTAATATTATTATTATGAATTCTGATGTATTACACAATTCTACGAACAATGGTGTTACGCTAAAATTGGTAGATAATTCCAACATTACAACCAAATCTATAGACAATACTACTACTATTGTAGCGAGCTCTGAAGTAGCATCTAATTCTTCAGTTACTTTTGAAAGCTTCATTAGTTCAGTCGATAGAGCAACGCCGTAGATCGCATTCGATAGGTAAGTCAATAATACGTAGAAAAGTATTTTACGCAAAAACTAACCATTTTTGAACTTTTTAGATGTTTTAAGCGATTTGAGTGATATCGTATTGCACGTGAGTTCATTGCCTATTAGTATGGTATGATGTCTGTTAATAAAGATAATTCGTATACTGCTACAAAAACTGGAGAAATGAAACTAAATTTGCCGCGAATTTCAAATGTAAAATACAGTGAAGTAATAAAATCGTAAGGTGAAGTTGTTTTTGAGGAAGAGGGCAGTGTGTATTTACCATCAGAATCAGAAAGCAACACATCTGAAAATTGTTTATAAAATTAGTCATTGGTAAAATATTATAGTAAACACGGCAATCACAAAAAAATCGATAATGAAATATTGGATTCAATAAGAGCTCACATAAACTCTATATCTAGAGTAGAGAATCATTATGTCAGAGCAAGCACTTCTCGAGAATTTATAGATGGTGAGCTATCAATCGCCGAAATGCATAGAAATTATGTGCAAGAACAAGATTCTGCTAACAAAGCTGTGGGAAATTATGATACATATGCATCTATATTCAACTTTGAATTCAACATAGGATTCTTCGCACCGAGAATAGACCTGTGCGATCTTTGTGAGTCCTATAAGAACTCAAAATTAGCAGAAAAGGAAAAGTTTGATAATGCTTATCAATCACTCCTAAAAGAGAAAAAGCTAAGTCGTGAAGGAAAGGCCAGAGACAAAGAGGAGATAGAAAGGGCAGGATCAAAATTAGTTTTAGCGACTTACGATTTGCAGGATGTACTTCCAGTACCAAAGGCACAAAGCTCAGCAGTAGGTCCTCTGTTGCGAGTCTGGAGCAGATCCTTCTTACCAGGATTCTCACAGCGGATCCTCTTTATGGGAATTTACATGTAAATTCCCATAAGGAGCAGTGTAAGAGAGGGATTTTCTCCTTGCTCCCTCCTTGCCCTTCTTGCTCGGACACCCCCACATCCACCATTTTGTTTTTAATTCTAAAGATATTTCCACTGCGTTTGGGGCTCGTTGAAAAGGTCCTGTGCGAGAATTACAGATCCGACAGAATGTTTACTTAAGCGCACCCCAACCCGAAATTCTTTTAAAACTAAACTGCAGAAACGCGAATACTAACTACACCATGCGTGACAACTCTAAACTTTTCCTTAGCGCCTTAAGATTTCCAAAAATTTATAACATAACTTTTTCCTTGCTTCATTTATTTTCTTTTCTATTCACCTGTCTTATATCTAGATTCACGCTAAATTATAACTTTCCTGCAGCTTATACCTAAAAGAAAATCCAGAAACCACCCTTAAAACTTTTTATTACAGGTCATTTTTTACTAATTTAGTTTAAATTATGTAAACCACATTTCTAAATACATATTCACAATTTTTATTCTTAACCTAGAACTCCTCACATCGGCTTATACTTATTAATATTTATTTTTAAATAGAATACTTTTTCCAAAGACCAATCAGACCCACGTGTTTCAAATTCCTCTGATTTTGTTCTCATGGTTTCGTTTAAGAACTCGTACATATTTTCCAGATTACTAGAAGATATTATAACCATATTTTTTGTGTTAAAGTATTTCACATTTGTAGTCACTTCTCCCATTTGTGTGTAAACGCTGTAGAGTTTGCAATTAACTTTTATTACTGTATGTTGTGTTCTTTTTCATTAATTAATCGAAAAAGTCGCTCTCTCTGCTTCAAAAGAAACTCGGACACTCCATTTTCGACACTGGCATTCTTTGGCGATAGCTAGCCATACGGTTGTTAAACGCTGTACTAATCATTTCTACACCATATTCGCCAGTAGCGGTAACTGTTGCATTTTTATGTCAGTTGCTCCTCAAGTGTGCAGCATACGTAGTCTTTTCCACTTCCAGATCGCATATTTTACACAGAAATTGTGGTTGCTTCGGATAAGACCTTTTAACAGCTGGCAGAGGTGAACGTTTATGGCTTAATAACATATCGTGCTCTTTTTCCTTGTGTCGCAGTAAGTTGTCCATTCTCGTAAAAGCGATGCCGCAAGACCCACAGTTAAGTACTTTGCTACTGACGAATGTATAAGCTTAACCCTGAACGATGTTACACCAGGACATTTGTTATGGTGCCCTTTGAGAGCATTTTTCCCGGCATAGGAAGCACCACAAGAGTTGCAATTAAAAATATTTTTGGATGGCATTTTTCTTCGACCAGCTTCTATGGAGTATAAATTATAACTATAGCTTTACATGTAGCGCCATGGTTTATATACATTTTGGAAACAATCGAAGATTGCCGAAGACACTCGAAGCGTACACAAGCGCGGTCACTAAACCAATTAGCATTAAACCAAGTATTCCGTACTTTTATAGGTTGCTCATTTTCTAGAACCAAATCTTCCGCTTAGCGGTCGGTAACACGTAATTATTTCTAAAGCAGGCAAGTACTCAATACCACCCATATAGAGAATTAGATGCTTGGTGACTAATATCTTCCGATTTCCTCGTAAAAGGTAGAAAAAACTCGGTCAATCATCGTCTAACTTATACTTCGACCCGATCCCATTTCTGTTATTTCCAAACATTTTTCAAACGACACAATGGTCTCAGAATTGTTAAACCTCTGAGGGACCGTTAAGTCGTGATCAATTACACGTTCGAGCTACCCGTAAACTAACATATTTTATAGTATCACTGCGCTGTATAATACATGCTTACCCTTCTCTGCGCTGCTGCTATTCTTGTAGTTGGTTGAAAAAGCCAGTTGTCTATTTTACTGCTAAGACCGCTGTAATGCATTATTCTATACTTTCTTTATAAGTATAGCAAATCGCGCACTTTTTGTCTGATAATTAAATTTTGCTCATGCAGGCTCTTACACTTTTCGCATATTTAAACATCTAATACGATCAATTAACCACTTTCGATTATTCTAACGGAACGCCATGCATTCCTCCGCACCCTTCTTTTTGAATCCAACAATCCGATTGGCTTCCCCACATTAACACCTAACGTATCTTGTTACGTGCCAATTGGCACTTAAACATTGTTTTTAGTTTAATTTTAATGTGCGGAAGTTTCGCGCCATAAATTTAAAAGACTGGGCGCGTATTTCCGCTACGTCACAGTGCGTTTGCGCCAGATCACGCGACGCGAGTGGAGTAGGAAAAAGTGGGGACAAGTGTTTCCGTGACTTAATGTAACGTGGCTTTTTTGTCCGAACCTTCGAGTGGAGTGGACGTTTAGGTATCGTATCGTGCCTTATCTTATTTATGTAGATTCCCTTGCTTGTTGATCTTTGTTTGTTGCCTTTTACCATGTTTCCTGTCCATTCCCTACATAGGTAGGTGACCATTTGCAGCCGTTGGCGAACCGTACTGCACGACCCTGGATGAACGAGCCCATGACTGCCGGAGCTGGTCCGAACGCTTTGGAAGAGCGTTGGGCGTACCATCTTTAACTACCTAAAAAAGGGCCCTCCGTAGCCCTGATGGACTTTAATGGAGATCAACTTTAGCTCAACCCCGCAGGACGTTCGGATTTCTGATGTAAGTAGTCCATTGTTTAATTTGTTCGCTGATCTGAACTATTGTCTTAAATTTTATTTCCGATTATTGCGTAATATAATTTGTGCATTAGTGACGTCATTGATAGATGGGCGCGCCAAATCTGTATAAGGTTAGCGTTACCCACCGCCAGTGGCGTCGCTCGCTTTTTTATATCGCGCTTGCGCGATGTATTTATCGACTTTTTAACGGTAGATTATCGACGTTTATAAATGTGAGAATTCACTTTTTAAACTGTAAGAATTTGGGTTTAAATCGTAAGAATCTTTCCTACTATTGGTTAAATGAAAATTACCGACATCGCTATTTCCGTATGTGGACGTAAGCAGATCGTTGTGGCTATGTGCGGAAATATGTGATCATATACATTAATCAGTCTAAACTATTTTACTTAGTCCAACAAAACTACTGTTTTTCTAAACCACTATTAATAATCACTTTTATAGGTTTAACGCTTTGACCATTTCCCAATGGTTGAGCTACGTACCTGGAAACTTTAATTTCTTTAATTTGTTATTGAAAAGAATCCGTATTCTCCCACTCACTGTTGCGTAGTTGCATGTCCACCACTTTTGGGGATATATGATCATTATAAGTTGTAAGACCCTCGGTTTTAAATAATCCAAAAGGTTTTTTACTAAGCAAATATACAATGTTTAGCCAAACCCCTTTGCATGTGGTGTACGCCAAGGTTACGAAACCCGCATTCCTTAGTTCGTTTATGATATCTGCCATTTTGATAAATACGTTTTAGAATAACCTTTTAAAAAGTATACGGATTTAGTACCATCCTTTACCGCAAGGAAACCTACATAACTAAAAAGCCATTCTTACTAGCCACAAATGCATACAGCTTGTAGAACCCTGACGTATCTAAGCCAGTCCATCGACACATAAAATAATCTTTTAATTCTTGCTCATTTTCTCTAATAAGATGTTCTTTGTCTAACACATCTTTGTATTGTTCGCGTATTGTCGCAGTGTTTTCCATGTAGTCCAACTTTCGCATTTTCGCATCCATTTCCTCTAATTCCAGCTATCCTTTTCTCCCACTTACAGCGTATGCCGTGTATAATGGGGCAATTTCATTTAGCGTAAACAGATAGAGTTTACTACCAATATTTACGCATTATCGTACAACCTCTGGGTGAATGTTAGGCGTATTTATCAACCCCCAATTCCGAAATGAAAATTTCTTTTAGAATTGTAGAATATGGTGTTGCAGATTGTGTAAAATATGTACTACTTGCTTTAATGTAGCACTTGTGCAAGATTTTTATTTCAATTCCTGCTTGTGTTGCTAAATTCTTGCATTTTCCTGCTTCAAACACCAACTCAGCAATACTCACCGTTTCCAAGATATAGCAAAAAGCATTTTTGTTGCTCACTTATCACTTAGCAACAAAGTGGAAGCAGGAATTTTGAAACTTATGCCTGCTTGTGTTGCTATTTCCTGCATTTTCCTACTTCAACCCCCAACGCAGCAACACTTGCCGTTTCCAAGATATAACAAAAATTATTTGTGTTACCAATTCCTTACTCAGCTATAAGGTGGAATCAGGAATTTTTAAACTCATGCTTGCTTGTTTATTTATTTATTTATTTATTTATTTAATTTTAATTCTCAACAGCTACAGTGTGTCCTTACAGAAAAGTATATTATAATAATTATCATTTGAGCATACATTATCTAAGTGATGTCTTATGGCTGTTATGTTGCTATTATACATATCTATATCCCTGCAATAAAAGTTGAATAGTTTAGCAATTCTAACTAACACAGCATGCGTGGTGTAGTTTGTCCTTGGACATTTATAGTAAAAAGTTTTCGTATTTCTTGTTGAATGTTGTGTAGGTACATGGAATGTAATGGCAGATAATAAATCTGGACAATCAATACGATTCCTACATACATTGTAGACAAAAATTATGCCGCCAATAAGGCGTCTTTTAGTAAGGTTGTTCACATTATAGTGCTCCAATAGCAAAGAGTAAGGTAAACCATGTGGGTAATATCCTTCTTCTTTAAACCACACAAGTTTAAGGAAACGTTTTTGTTTATTTTCAAAAATATCAATACTGATTCTGTAACATGGGGACCAAACAGGTGAGCCATATTCAAGTTTGGATCTTATGTAAGTATTGTAAAGCTTAATCAGTACCACAGGATCCCTAAATTCGCTACAGTTTCTTAGAATGTAACCACTCATTTTATATGCATCCTTAGCAACATGATGATAGTGTGCTTTGTAGCTGAGTCTAGAATCCAGCAGGACACCAAGATCCCTTACCATTGTGGAAGATTGGAGCGGTTTATCTGCTATCTTATAGATAAAGGTAGTATTAACTACTTTACGCGAAAATTTAACAAAACAACATTTGTCATGATTAATAGAGAGTTTATTATTCTGACACCAGGTGTCAAAATAATCTAGATCTTTCTGTAAGAGAACACAGTCATTAATACTTTTGATTTGCCTAAATATTTTTATATCGTCTGCATAGAGTAGGGATTCCGAAGAAATGTATTCTACTATATCATTAATAAATGCTAGGAAAAGCAACGACCCTAGGTTACTGCCTTGCGGCACCCCTGATGCTGGATTGAAAGTTATTGATTTAACATTATTATGAACTACATACAGCGTACGCAATCTCAGGTATGAATCCATTAGATTTAAAAGATCTTGAGAAAAACTAAATGTGTTTTTGAGTTTATCAAGAAGTATGTCATGGGATACCTTGTCAAAGGCTTTAGTAAAGTCTATATAAACTGTGTCCACTTTACAGTAAAGTTCAAAACTCTTTTGTAAATAGCTCGTGAATAGTATCAGATTAGTTGTTCTTGATCTGTTTTTAACAAAACCATGTTGCTTATCAGATAGTAATGGTTTAATGGAGCTATAAATGTGACTATATAGAATTGATTCATATACTTTAGAGAAGCAGGATAAAATCACAATCTGTCGGTAGTTCTCTACATTAAGTTTGTCTTCTTTCTTAAAAATTGGACAAACCTTACCAATTTTCCATTTACTTGGAAAGATATGCTGTTTGATAGATTTATTGATTATAATTTTTAGTGGTTTGATAAAAGATTCTCTACAGCCTTTAAGGATGTAAGATGGAAATTTGTCATCACCGATAGAACTCTTCGCACTGAGTTTATCAATTGCTTCTTTGATATTCTTATCACTCACACATTTTAAGTCCACATAATATTGCGTTGCATTGACAGGGTGTAAACTTGAGCAGTGGAAATCTTGATTATCCTGATTACATACACCCGAGAAGTATTGAGCAAATGAATTAACAATATCCTGGTTATTAGAGTACCTATTTCCTTGGTATTTAACATGTGAAGGAATTCTATAAAGATTCCTTTTGTTGTTTACAAAGGTAAATAGTTTAGTGGGGGTCCTGCTTTATATCAGCCTGGATCTCAGCTATATATTTTCTATAATGAAATTTAGTTTTATTACGTAATGTTGCTCTTAATATTTTATATTGAGTTTCACTATTATAGTCTTTATTAAGTTTATATTTACGTCTATATCAATCTTTTAGTTTTAGATCACAAATGATGTCTGATGTATACCACGGAGGGTATTTTTTATATGTTGTTCTAATTTTCGGTACATGTAATGAGAAGATATCGAATATAATATTATAAAACTTTTCAACACAGGCATCAATGTCTTCATAGGTTTCAAGAACATTCCAATCAGTTCTAGCAAAGGATCGATAGATCAGATTAAAATTGGCTTTCCTAAAACAATATTCATAACCTTGTTTAGGCTTCTCAATTTTCGTATGATCAAAATATACTGTAATCTCCAGTGAATCTTGTGTTGCTATATTCCTGCATTTTCCTACTTCAAACCCCAACGCAGCAACACTCACCGCTTCCGAGATATAACAAAAAGTATTTTTGTTGCTAACTTCCCATTTAGCAACAAAGCGAAAGCAGGAATTTTTAAACTCATGCCTCCTTGTGTTGCTATAGTCCTGCAGACCGATCTTTAGTAGAACTGGAAGCCAGACGTACCTCCACGCCACTAACACAACTTCGTACGAATGGAACGGTTGTAAAGGGTCCATTAGATCTTTGTAAAGAAATAAAAAACCATTTTCAAGCACTCTACGGTGAAAAAACGACAACCTTAGATAACGAATCTGGTATGTATAGTGTCTACCAAAATTAAAAGACAGCGATTGTGACAAATTAGAGCTACCATTTACAGAAGACGAATTTACCGATTTCTTATATGCACTGAGTAAAAATAAAGCCTCTTGGAAGGACGAATTGACAGCAGAAGATTATATTAGGTTTTGGGAAGTGTTCACACAAGCATAAGAAGAAAGGCAGTTACCCAGTACAACTTCGAGGGCTGCGATGTGTGTGTGTGTGTGTGTGTGTGTGCGTGCGTGCGTGCGTGCGTGTGTGTGTGTGTGTGTGTGTGTGTGTGTGTGTGAAGTGTGTTTGATATGTTAATTTGTGTTTATGTTTGCCCAGGTTACCAAAGGGTTGGATTGAATTAGTATAATTTTGTACATGTGTGAACTTATACTATTACATAAAAAATTAGGTTCTTTCAGAGGAAAGGATTTGTTTGCTGTATTATTTGCCTCAGGTATGTGTAAGTTTGGTTCTTAAAATTTAGCGTTAGGAAAAAAAGAAAAGAAATTCCCTATTGTACTACTTAAAATTAACTTATACTACTACTGTCAGTTATTATTTGTTAGAGATAGGGTTGCTAATATGTAGAAGCATGCAAATTCTACATATTAGGGGGTTGGATCGTTTCAAAGTCGGGTTGATGCTTTGATCTTGTTGCTTCTGGTCGTCAAGAGCAGAGCTCTTAGAATTCCAGGCGATTGGTCTCCGGTCTCCGGGGCAGAGCCTCGGCCCGAGGAGAGGTGGTACTTTTATGTCTCTGTCCGGGTAGTTTTGTTTGTGTTTTTTATCCGTCAAGATAACGTTGCTGGATGAGTGCCATGGTTTTTTTGTGTGAGTGCATTTAAGTGTGGAAAAAGGTTTTCGTTCCAAATCATCTGGTGTAGGGTCTTGTTTAATAATGTTTGTCTATGTTCGTAGAGGTACGGTTGTAAATCATTACACTCGAATACTATATGTTCCGGTGTTCCTATTTCTCCGCACGTGCATATGTTGTTGTCAACTAAGTTCATGCGTTCTCTGTATGTTGGATAGGGTCCGTGGCTAGTTAGGTAATAAATAAATCCCCGACTGGGCACAAGGTATTTGGCTTTTAGGCTGTCTTTAATATTTGGGATCATTGCGTATACCCCTCTACCGATTGTGCTTTGATCCCATCTTATCTGCCATTCTGCAAGTATGTAGTTCTTTATTTCCGTCTTTGTCGTAGGCAGTTGGTTTGTGTTTAAGATACGTTGTAGTTGTTGGTTGTCATTGTGTGTAAGATTGTACATTGCAGCTCGCTGTTTCACTACTAGGTCCAAAGGCATAGTTTTCACCAGTACATGAAGTGCATCATGTGCGGTAGTCCCATAAGCCCCCGTCAGTCGCTGTAAAACACTTCGTTGAGAACTGTTAATTTTTTGTCTAGGTTGGTTGTGTTAAAGCGATGTCCCCACGCGCTTGCGGCGTATGATACCATTGCACCGAGCACACTGTTGAGATAAAACCTTATGCAATTAATTGGTATCTAATAAGTCCTTTGGGCCAGTGTTGCGATGTTCTGTATTGCAGGAGTTGCACTTGCACAGACGGAGTTTATATGTGCTGAGTAATTCTGTTTTTCGTCTAATGTTAAGCCTAGATATTTTTTGTTTTGTGTTCTATTTATATTTACACCGTCTAGTTTGATGGTGGGGTCCCTTGTCAGGGTTCCTTTCATTACAAGGTATGTAGTTTTTTGTGGTGTTATGGTCATTTTATTAGTTTTGCACCAACTTTGTGTATGGGTAAGGGCGATGTTAGCTTTACGTTCAATTTCCCTTCTGGAATTGCCTTCAACCACGAGCAAGATGTCGTCGGCGTATGCAATCGTCGACATCACTTCGTCAATGGTGTCCAACTTTTTCAGGAGTTCATCCATTACAATATTCCAAAATAGGTGCCTGCATATGGACCCCTGCGGGCAACCTTTATTTATATGTTTGGTAATGCTTTCCGTGCCTTGTAGAGTTACATACCTGTCCCTGCAGTAGCTCCTGAAAGAATGGTATAGTTGTGATGGACAGTTTATGGTCGTAAGTCTTGTAAAAAGTGAAGGCCACCAAAGGTTATTAAATGCGCCTTTCTATGTCCACTAATATTAATAGGACGTATTTTTTGTGTGATTGCTTGATGGTTTTTAGTGCATGGTTTATGGCGTCCTCGGTCGATTTGTTTTCTGTAAAGCCGTATTGTCTTGGATGTACTCCTGTGATTTGTCTGTGGTCCCGTATTTGTTTACATAATAGTTTTTCATACGCTTTTCCTAGCATGTTCAAAAGGCATATGGGTCGGTAAGAGCCTGCTTGTTTAGGGCCTTTACCTTCCCCTTTAGGGATAATCACGACATTCGCCTGTTTCCAGATGTTCTGAAAAACAGCTTGTCGTATGCATTCATTGTACAGTGCTGTTAGCGTCGGTGTTAATTTATTTTGTAGCGCTATGCCAATTTCAGCAAGAATTCCATCAGGTCCAGGTGCTTTCCTTCTCTTCGATTGGCATAGTGCGTATCTCACTTCGTCTTCTGTGAAAGGATCTAAGTTGTCATCTTGTCTGTTCCATGGTCGGTTACCTACGTTGTCTCTGTCGATTACTTCTTGTCGTCTGAGTCGTTGTTCGTTAGTGTCGTCTTGAACGTTGTCATCAGGCAAAAGTGTTTGTAATAGTAATGTCACAGTTTCACCCCAGTCTTTTGAGTATGTACCGTCTTGTTTTATTATAGTCGAATAAGTCATCGGTGGTTTAATTTTACCCTGAGTGATTTTATAGGGTATTCCCCACGTGTCAGTTTGTAAGTGTTTTTCCACGAATAATTCCCATGACCTCCTCTTCATGTCAGTCAGTTCTTTTTGGTATATGTCTTTTAATTGTCGATAATTTGTTAGATGGTATGCTCCCTCAGCCGGTGTTAGGGAGTTTTGATAGCTTTTTCTCGCTCGCTGTATTTCTTTTTTTTGGTTCTGTAAGCGTCTTGTCCATTGAATTGTCTTTGTGTGTCGTGTTTTCTGTTGTTTTGGGAGTAATTGCTCCATTGTCCGTCTAATTGTGTTGGTGAGTAGTTTTGTATACTCGTGAACGTTTTCATCTGATTTTATATCTTGTGGGGGTACAAATGTGTCCCTCAGTTTGTTCCAATTTGCATTTCGTATTTTGTATCGTTGTACTTTGGTAAAGTTTTGTGGTGTGTCAAATGGCCTAGTTGTCATGTCAATGTTGAACGTGATTAGGTTGTGGTCACTAACAGTTTGGTGTTCTAATACTTCCAGTCTTGTATGTAGTTGTACGCCAGCCCATTTGTCAGTGTAACGTCTATGTTTGTTCCAGATATTCGTAGCAGAATTGTTGAATCTGCTACGAATATTTGGTTTCGGCCCCCGCTTTATCAAAAGCATTGAAAAGCTATATAAGAAAGCAAAATCTTATGTACGGATAGGGGCCTTATTAACAAATGTAATTCATCATAACAAAGGGGTACGCCAAGGTTGTCCGGTTGTCCTTTGTCAGGCCCCTATTTACTTCATCGCTAGAACCATTTCTATCTTTGTGCCGTTTCTCACTATTGGGGTTTTCCATCCCATCAGAGCAGCAATCAAAACTAGTAACAAGTGCTTACGCGGACGATGTATCAGTGTCTATCTCAAAAGATAGCGACCTTCAACGTCTCATAAACGTGTATAGAATATACGAGGAGCAACCCGGATCAATACTGAATATAACAAAAACCGTCGGTTTGTGGGTTGAGACATGGAAACACAGAATTGACAAGCCTTTAAACTGCAGTTGGTCCAATACTGGTATTAAAGTCTTAGGAGTGCATTTTTCCACAACATCATACATGACACAAATGTAGTTTTGCAAGAATTAATTCCCAAAGTGGAGAAGTCACTACAAATGTGGAAGCAACGTTTTTCAAAATCATCATTATTGGAAAGAAAACTGATAATCAAAATTGTGGCATTTTATGCAAGTGCTTCCGTTTACCATCGTCCAATTGAGAACCATACAAAAGAGATTTGTTGACTTCATGTGGAACGGAAAATATTGAACCAAAGAACGAGATTTACACCTACCATTAGAGCATCTAATGGCTAAAGAAAAAAGTGATTTTAGGCCATGGAATTAAAATAGTAATAAAAACGAAAAATGGGCCAGTATGATGAAGTACTTATCACAGTCGACCAATATGCATAAAATATCTTGGCAAATACTCACATGCTACGACTATAAAGACATTATAAATAACAACAATGCAAACGTGTTTATAGAAAATCTTGTGACAACATGGAATGGAACAGATAACATATATACTAATTTTCCCACTTGCATAAACGATATTCAGTGCATTCCAAACACTAACTGCAGCAGCTTACTTACCTCAACTACAAAACCTCTTTTGTTTATAAAAAAATGATCTCAATATGGGTTTTATACTATTCAAGACTTTTTCAATGGTAACAGCTGGAAAAGTGCAGTAGAAGTTGAAGAGTATTTAAAGCTTATAACCCATTTCATTAGAAAGGACCTATTAACACAGTACGGAAAAATTTAAATTATTTTGAAGCCCTTTCAAAGACATTGTAGCGACATAAAACAAATTAGAGAGCATATTGAAGCGGGCTACTACTACCCCGTTTCTTTAATTTAAAACAAGTAATAACAACAGTCTTTATTACTCACTGTTCACAAGTATAATTAACAGTATATGCCTTATTTATAGATGTTTTCAGTCCACTTAACAATGAAGCACTATTACACTAATGAATTTACAAGCACTAATATCTTCTTAAACTAACTTCTTTAGGATTGGTTCATTAACAACACTAACACAACTATTTATTTATTATACACTTTGTCCATTTATGTATACTACAAGCTGCATGTACATTAGACACGTGCACTTAACATTTATGTTTACTGTTAGACTTCCAAAAGCTCAACTACGTTTGCTGTACCCGATATAATTTATATTAGATATTTAAGTATAGACTAACTCTTGCATTTATTAGCGGTCTTATATATACTCTGGATTAAAAAGGATGACTCATCCTCCAGTAATTTCTAGAAAAATTCTCGAATCCTTGAGAATAAACAGTGCTTGCGGCGTTTTGTGTGTTTGATGGGTTGCCTACTAGTAGCTCGCAACACTGCCCCGTCTTTAAAACCGTTACGTCTCGTAACTGTAAACGCCAACTCGATGACTGATGACGGTATCGGCAGCTATCTCCTCTGGTGCATCCACCACGTCGTTGGAAGTAACAGTCAACACTCCTTTCTTGGTCTTGGTAGGCAACCGGTTGATAACAAAAAACAAGGACCTGGACGTTGGTTCCCTGGAAAACTACTTCTAGCATATTTCGGACTATCCTCCAATCTAAGCGATCAAGTCCACAGCCTAGCTTGGGCACCGCTAGTCTCGTTACTCCATTTCCCATCATCAGCGCCTTAAGATTTAGCAAAGCCTCCCATAGATGTCCATAACTAGGTCTCTGCCATGAAGAATTTTTGGTGACCAGATAGTAAACATAACGATTTTTGTCTTGAAGAACCAAAGCTTTTCCTACAGTTGGCTGCTATTGTACTAATTTATCCACACATCCAAACTTTTTCTTTTCTTCCCAAGCTGGTCGTTGTCTTCTACTTTTCTACTCAATAATACGTCCCAATTCGGCGTCATTCTCCTGGTCTTCTCATATTCTTTCGGGTTGCCAAGTATCATCGGTCACCGTCATTCTATGGATGACACTTATTTTGTCTTCCATCTTGGAGCAATGATTGCAATCCACCGGACAAGGTCTCCTTGATAGAGCGTCTGCATTCCGATGGCTAGTTCCTACACGATGTTCTGTGTCAAAGTTATATTCCTGCAGCCGCTCTATCCACCTTGCAACTTGCCTTTCAAGATTTTGAAACTGCAGTAACCATTTTAGTGCAGCATGGTCTGTTCTCAACAGGAATTTACGGCCGTATAAGTACCTATAAAAGTGCTCTATGGATTTCACGACGGCCAACAGCTTCCTTCTTGTCACACAAAAGTTCCTTTCTGGCCGCGACAAGACCTTGCTGAAATACCCAATAACTTTTTCTTGTCCGTCCTGCACTTAAGAAAGAACGCTTCCTATAGCTGTGTTACTGGCATCGGTATCCAACACAAATTTCCCCTCCATCCGGGGATAACTCAAAATTGGTGCTGTAACTAGTAGCCATTTCAGTTGTTCAAATGCACTGTGGCAGTCGTCATTCCAATCACATTCTTGTCCATCTTCGGCTAATTTCGTTAACGGTTTGGCAATGTTCGCAAACCCAAGTATAAAACGTCGGTAATATGTACACAATCCTAGAAAACTGCGTAGTTGCTGTATATATGCTGGTGTAGGTCACTCTTACTCCGTTTTTATTTTGTCAGGGTCAGCTCTTATTCCGGTCTCCGAAACGACATGTCCTAGGTATTTCACCTCTTTGCCAAATAGGTAATACTTCTTGGGGCTCAATGTAAGGTTTGCCCCGCGTAATCTTTGGAATATCCCCTCTAAGTTCTTAAGGTGTTCTTCAAAGGACCGGCTTAGCACTATCACGTCGTTTAGGTACACCAGACAAGTCTTCCAAGACAGTCCACGCAGCATTGACTCCAACAATCGTTCAAAAGTAGCAGGAGCATTGCATAATCCAAATGGCATGACCTTGAACTGCCATAATCCAGTTCCAATTGTAAACGCAGTCATTTCTTTATCGTTTGGCTCCAACCCTACCTGCCAGTATCCGCTTTTCAAGTCCAAGGTCGAAAACCATTTAGATCCGGATAGAGTATCCAAGATGTCATCAATTCTGGGTAAAGTATAGCCGTCTTTCTTTGTCACATTGTTAAGCCGTCGATAGTCTACACAAAACCTTGTCAAGCCGTCTTTTTTCTTGACAAGCACTACCGGGGATGCACATCGACTATTCGAGGGTTCAATCACTCCCTGTTCTTCCATATTGGTGATAATTTGCTCGTCTTCCTTACGTTTTGCCAAAGGAAGCCGCCTGGGGTGTTGTCTTATCGGTTGCGTATCTTCAGTATTGATCTTATGTCGCACAACATTCGTCCTTCCTTTCTCACTATCATCTAGTGCAAACACACCTCGATATCGTCCGACCAGTTCTTTTACCTTGTCCAGTTGGTCGCGTTTAATTCGTGACACAAAGGTATCAACATATCCAGCAATTTCTGTGAGCAACCGTTGGCCGGTTTATCTTGCGTGTCGTCCACACAACGTTTAATATGGCATACTAGAATGCAACTTCCCACAACCATGTCTTTCTTCAGGGTCACCGTATGCGAATTAATGTTCAGCACCCTTACTGGTATCATATTTCGAAACTTTACCAACGTTCTTCCAATCAGTAATCTCTCCTGACCCATTCCCGATTCAGTTGCTTCCATCATGCATACTTGTCCTTCCCGAAGCATATCATCCGGGCGTCCCATTACTATCATTTCCGCATTCTCGGGTATTTTCATATCGCAAATCATTCAAACTTGCATCGTCTGGTTACTCGTACCTTGAAATGGAATCTCATTATCATCTATCCAAAGCACATTTTCTTTCATGTTTACAGGAAACCCATATTCTCTCATGAGATCCATTCCCAAGATCACTTCTTCTGTAATTTTAGCTACCAACACTCGATGATTAATTAGTTTGTCCCCAATTGCCAACCTAACGGCAGTCTCTCCGTGACTACAAATTTTCTCACCACTTGCCGTTTGGAGACACACCGATACGGGTAGCACTTTTTCACAAGCAACCAAATCTGGTCTCACAATAATTCTTGTCGCTCCTGTATCCACGAGTAATCGGACATTAATTCTACCATCGATATAAATGCTGTCCAGACTTCCCATCGACGATGCAGCATGGGTTATAATCTCCGGAGCACTACACTGTGCTGTCGACGTTCGCTCCCTTACATTGACCTGCTTTGGCGCAACCGGTTGTTTCTTTGGTTAAGTACAGCGTCTCTGCGTATGACCAACTTCACCGCTGCTTCAGCATCGCAGACGCCATCTCCGCGGTCGTTGTCTTTTCAGCCTTTTTGCCTTTCGCTTATTATTTCATCTATGCTGTTCTGCGATTGTTCAGGTTCTTCTAAGGCAGACCGAACTTTGTGACTCATCCTGTGTAATGTCTACTTAGCTGCTTCAAATTCAAGCGCATGAGCCAGTGCGTCGTCTAACATTTTTGGCAGTGCTAATCTTAGAGCTTGCTGTATTTCGCTGTCTTTAATGCCATCCACAAATCTTTGAACAGCCAGTTGTTCGATGAAGCTATCTGGTGCCGTTGTTGGCAATGTCAGCTTCGAATTCTTGTAGACTTGCATTTGTTTTTTGCGAGCGGTTTTTAACTTGTGCATGGTAAACCTGTTGAAGATGAGCGTCTCCATATCTCATTTCAAGCTTCGATGTTAATAGGCCGTAATCATTCTGCTGGTGACCGGGAATCGTTTGTAAGATGTTAAGAACTTCCCCCCCGTAGGGCCACTATTAGAGAGATAGCCTTCTCTTTGTTGCACCAACCGTTGGCTATTGCCGCAGCTTCAAATTGTTTTAAATATATAGGCCAAGGTATTTTGCCATCGAATGTGGGTGGTTTCGCTTTAAATTTAGTCGGTATTGACTCGCTTCTTTCCAGGCTTCTTATTTCTGGAATGTACTGATTTACAGCTTGGTTTGCTAATCCAAGTGGCCCCGTTGTTAGTGAAATTATTTGTTCTTGCAGCCTCATTACATCTTCTTCCATTTTAACCCATTTACTGTCCAACTTTTGCTCAACCATTTTTACTTGTTCAGTGAAATCTTCTTTCGTGCAATGGAGCTTTCCATTAATCATTGTTCTAACGTGGCTGTCTTTTCATTCAACTTTTCTTCTAATTTCGCAGCATTTTCGCTTAACTTTTCTTTTATTTTCTCAGCATTTTCACTAAACTTTACTTCCATTTTCGCAGCATTTTCACTCAACTTTTCCATTTTCTCAGCATTTTCACTTAACTTTTCTTCTATTTTCTCAGCATTTTCACTAAGTGTCACTTCTAGTTTAGTCGATCTTTCCTCCATTTTCTCAGCGTTTTAGCTAAACTTTTCTTCCATACCGGATTTAAAATCCTTAAGGAAATTTATTAAAGTTTCAGCGTCCATCTTACTTTGATTTCTTGTTACAGGTATATACAAACTATTTAAATATCCTTAGACTTGTGTTTTAAATTAATCACTATATACCCCGCACCTGACACCAGTGAAGCGGGCTACTGCTATCGTGTTTCTTTAATTTAAAACAAGTAATAACAAGAGTCTTTATTACTCACTGTTCACAAGTCTAGTTAACAGTATATGCCTTATTTATAGATGTTTTCAGTCCACCTAACAATGAAGCACTATTACACTAATGAATTTACAAGCACTAATATCTTCTTAAACTAACTTCTTTAGGATTGGTTCATTAACAACACTAACACAACTATTTATTTATTATACACTTTGTCCATTTATGTATACTACAAGCTGCATGTACATTTGACACGTGCACTTAACATTTATGTTTACTGTTAGACTTCCAAAAGCTTAACTACGTTTACTGTACACGATAAAATTTATATTAGACATTCAAGTATAGACTAACTCTTGCATTCATTAGCGGTCTTATATATACTCTGGATTAAGAAGGACAACTCATCCTCCAGTAATTTCTAGAAGAATTCTCGAATCCTTGAGAATAAACAGTGCTTGTGGCTTTTTGCGTGTTTGATGGGTTGCCTACTAGTAGCTCGTTACAATATAATCATATGTGTCCAATCGCCAAACGGCACTATCGAGATAAAGAAACCAAACAGATACAAACTCTATAAGTTTTTCACTGCCAAATACTACGGAATCACCAAAGTTCTGGCAAGCAATTGGTTACACGGTGAAGTGCATTGGCAGTCGTTCCTTACACAACCATCTCTGGAACAAGATCCTGTATTAGCGTAGAGGTTTGTAAAGAATCGTTTAGCACACAACTTTTTTAAATAAAATCGGTGTTCGTAACTCAATAAATTGCCCTTTTTGTTCTGGTGCAGGGGAGGCATGGCATATAATGGTCGAATGTCAAAAAGCAGTGCAACTATGGTGTTTTGTCATAAGCCTAATGAAGCCCCTGACAAGAAAATCTATGTTACCAATCAAAGCCAAATGTTACTGATTTGAAGGAAGGTCGGTACCAATAAAGCTAGCAAATTTTTTGGTTACGCTGACAAGAAGTCCATATGCTGCTCATTATTGAACAGTGTTCGAAATAATGTGAGTCGTGGGGAACACACCAACGTATTTAGGGCACATCTTATCTCAAGGGTTACAAAGGAATTCATATGGTACTTAAGTAATAATTCAATGCAACGTGAACAAACATGGACGATCAATAAAGCGATTTGCTGGATGGAAAACAACACACTCCACCTGTCGAATCCGCTACGAATCAGTTAACCGTAATTGGAGTACAGTCTATAATTGACGATAGTCAGGATATACATTAAATTGATGCACACTAATGCGATTAGAAAAGCATTATCTCGTCAATAATGTGTCAAATGTAAAAAAAAAAACGTAAAATTGATTTATTTATTTATTTACGTATCTTTTATTCTGATAGATGTTTTGTAAAAACAAAGTTTTAATAAATATAATAATAACACACACACACACACACACGCACACACGCACACACACACACACACACACACACACACACACACACACACACACACACACACACAACCTAATCACCTCCTTCTAACCGTTTGGCAGGGGTTTGCCCTTTAGGTTCATTCTATAGGGTATGGAGATATTCATTTCACCAACGTTTCCAGATTCCCTACATTAACTGTTGACACAGCCACCAACAGTAGCCTGTTAGTAGCAGTAGTTGTCATGTTTATCTCGGCTCGCGCCAAAATAGGAACGCCTGTCAAAAAATGTCCCTGGGTCAAGGCATCAGTTTCTTTATCTGGGAAGCATGTAGCAGGCAAAACGGTAGGAAGTTCAATATTCCTTCAATTCTGATAACGATCATGTTAAATCCTTCCAATGTAAATTGGTTGTTATTAATAATCCTCTTTAGATAGATTTTAACACTGTTGATTACTGTCTCCCATAATCCACCAGAGTGTGATGCATAGGAAGGATTAAAACTCTATTCAATATTCCGGGTAGCTAAATAATGTGCGACCTCGGGTTTAGACAAGTCCAAAAATTGTCGAATATCATATTTGTTTAGCAGCTCCGCGAAAATTCCGCCCTTGATAAATGGAAATCAGTGATGTGACGACTTCAATATGAATTCCACGCGAAACTATGCATATAAGCAAAGTAATGTAAGCCTTTTCATACCAAACTAAGCACATATTAGATACTTTGACCATAAATGGTCCACCAAAATCGATATTCCGTGTGTGTAAAACATTTCCCCTGTTTGAGTCGGCAAGCTGGCAGGTCCGCCATAGTAAGGTGAATAGGTTCCGCCTTAAATCGGTAACATGTAAGGCAGCTAAATAGCATCTATGTACCTAGAAAAGCTAAGAGCGCGCAAAGCTAGTGGAAATATAAAACCTTGATAATCCAACGATTGTTTCAAGATACGAAGAGCAAGATAAAAGTTGCAACTTGCGCCAAAAATAACACACACGTATTCTCATTCTGTCGAAGGTTCATTAGGGTTGAACCGCCAAAATATGTGAAAAAGTTTCCTATCATCAGGGTGCAGCAAAATCGATCTAAACATTTGGCGAATGTCACATGTAAGGACAATTCGTGGAATTCTAAATTTTACGATAATAAGACCGATATCTGTTTGAAGTTTTGGACCTGGCGTCAGAATATTATTAAGACATTATTAGAATCCTTATCAGCAGGCAGGGTTAAATACTACACGAATTCTTTAAACCTCCGTAATGAGTCTTGATATATGGAGATATATCGACTGCCGGTACTAGGTACTTCTGTGATACATAATCACGAATGCGTTCTGAACCCTCGATGAAATTTAGATTGACAAGAAGTCGACTTCATCAACGACGCAGACAAGATGTAATCCAATTATATTGGAACAATCAATTATCGAACTAGTCTTTATTGATGTGATATTAGTTTTATAAGTAAAATGTCCTATATCTAATGTAATAGTTTGATGGATTATATATTTTTAAGCTGACATTTTTTAAATATTATATTATTTTACACGAGAATACCCTCTTTTGGATTTTATTGAAAATTTCGTGTACACAGTCAAGAATTAACTCTTCAGATTCTTTCTACTACTTACTATGTTGCGTTCTTCCTTGTCTGCATGGAATACCGTAACACGTAATAAACAGATAAATAAATACTAAAGCAGAAAACCATGTTTTTAGAAATAGAAGATATATGCTTCATTTAATGTTTATGTTGAAATAGAAACCATGCATGGATATGTTTGACAACCTAAGGGAACAAACAGCTTAGAACAAGTGGAATGTTATAAAGTATTTTATCTAAAAAATATTCATATTTTATTGTTTTTCAAAAACGGATGTGTATAAGGGACGTTGAGCCTTTAATTTTAAAAACAAACTTTGAATTTTGATAGTTAATAATCAAAAGTTATTTCGCTCCCCGCTGTCTTAAGATACAATACACAATCAATAAAGCTGTACTGTCTGCTCTATAAGTTTCTTTATATTTTTCAGTGATTATTATTTGCCACGTTTACATAATGTTCCAGAAATATTTTTACATAACTTAGAAATGTTATTAATTTTATAGCACACTTCCTTTCGGAATAATGCCAAATACTCTGAACGCATTGAATAATTTTTTTACACAATCAAGGGCCATGTAACTGATTTAATTGTTCTTGGTGGAATATTCTAAGTCCTAAGATTAGTATCATGATTGAATTAGAAAACAGCAATCACTTCTGTACACTATTCTATTTCACGTTAACTTTCATCTTTGTAACTCCTAAAGATTGTTGTGGTTGAACCTTCATAGTATGTAAATACTGTGTATTTAAAATTTTTGTTTTAATTATATATAATAATACATTATCGAGGACAGTATCATATGGTATGTGAATGCTTTGTAGATTAGTACAATATATTACATCTAAACATGATTTGGAACACTCTTAAGTTGATCAGCTATGCCTACCCTCAATGTGTTAAAACCCTAGTGTGCGAATTATACTTTGTACCGAAATAGCATTACTGTCATTTTGAAATAATTACGATCATACCTTATTTTTATGTGTATTTTGGGTGTAAGTGGTTTTATGGACGAAGTTAGCTCTTTAATAATAGTTACATATAGGTTTAGTTTTCAAATCGCATATTTATGGCTCTTTTTTTTAGGTTGCTGGAGATATTAAACCAGTTCTAGATCGTAGATCTATAAAATTAAATGCACTTGGGCTAACCCTCCAACCTACACCCATACTTGTTGGTCCTACCATACATGAGATTTCATCAAGTTACATAGCTGTCGATGAACTTATTTATCAGGTGCCAACACCAATTAAAGCGATAGATATTTGCTTCAAAATTATACATGCTCTTCATGCCTCGTACCCCCAAGAGGCAGAGCAAGCCTGGCTTATAATCCAACGCGGCATATATAAAATAACTACCCAGTTTGATAAGATGCAAACAAATACTGAAAATATTCTAAAAGACATGTAATACTTTTATTAGTAGTACATTATTGGCGTAATCACCCCCTCATTTGCACCAGCATCCTCATTTGCACCCACATCTGGACCAAATTTACATGTAAATTCCCATAAGGTGCAAATGAGGGAGATGAATCTCCTCCTGCTCTCTCCTTGCTCTCCTCATTGCTCGAACCACCCTTACCATGTTGATTACGTCACACCCGCATTCTTTCTACCCGCGAGATAAATCTTTCTCCACATTTCCACCCACGAGATAAACCTATCTTGTTTGGTATCAATTAATATTAGAATTTTCTCAGCTACCCGAATTTCTAGGAATTTTGTAGATTGCACCATCCCCCAGGAAGCTACCCCAATTTTAAGATTTCTTACCTGTAGCGACTTTTGAGCGTTCTTATAAATTTTTTTAGTCATGCGATACATTAAATTAGTCTAAAATTTTACGCAGAATTCGAATCTGCAAACAGATTTGAAATCGGACCACGCCCTGCAAAGTTATACCCCTTTAAAGTCCTGATCTTCTAAATTTTGCTCTTTGCTTTATAAGCAAACCTAACAAATAGTTTTCTTCGTCTAGCCATTGCATCTTTCGAGATAAACCTATCTTGTTTGGTATTAATTAACATTAGATTTTTCTCAGCTACCCGAATCTCTAAGAATTTTTCAGATTGCATCACCCCCAAGGGAGCTACCCTGATTTTAAGATTTCTTACCAGTTGCGATTTCCGACCGTCCTTAAACATTTTTTTAGTCATGCGATACATTAAATTAGTCTAAAATTTTACGCAGAATTCGAATCTGCAAACAGATTTAAAATCGCAGTACTCCTTACAAAGTTACACGCATACGTTCTAGCGAGCATACCGCAACCGTACCACTACTCGCTTTTAATGTTACACCATACTTTCTATCTTGTTTAGCTCATCTTTCGAGATAAACCTACCTTGTTTGGTATCAATTAATATTAGATTTTTCTCGGCTACCCAAATCTCTTTAAATTTTTTAGATAGCGCCATCTCCCAGAGAGCTACCCTGATTTTAAGATTTCTTACTTGTTGCGATTTCCGACCGTCCTTAAACATTTTTTTAGTCATGCAATACATCCAACTAACCTAACCTAACATGGTCATATGGTCATGTGGTCATATGGTCATGTGGTCATATGGTCATATGGTCATGTGGTCATATGGTCATGTGGTCATATGGTCATGTGGTTATGTGAGCAGGATCCGAATCTGTAAACAGATTTAAAATAGGGCCACCCCTTACCATTTTACACACACCCTCTAAATTATAAATTTCCTGCGGCTCATACCTAAAAGAAAATCTAAAAGCTATTCTTAAAACTTTTTATTACAGACAATTTTTACTAATACAGTTTAAATTTTGTAAACCACATTTCTAAATACATATTCACAATTTTTTATTCTTAACCTAGAACTTCTCATATCGACTTGTACTTATTAATATTTATTTTTAAATAGAGCACCTTTTTCAAAGACCAACAGGACCCGCATGTTTCAAATTCCTCTGATTTTGTTCTTATGGTTTCGCTTAAGACCTCGTACATATTTTCCAGATTACTAGAAGATACAAAACAAAATCCGCACTATAGCACTTTGGTTAAACTTGTAAGCGAACTAACTTATAACTAAAGAGTTTACTCTTGCGCACCGGCTTTATGTACCCTATAGAATGCAAACCGAAGGTTTTCGAAGACACCCGAACGAAGTTGAGGATTCAGCGGGGGACTAAATGACGTCATAATCCTTGCTGCTCGTCCAATACATTTAGCGCCAATGCATGCACCTGGTTCGCATCGTCGATGATGCGAATGCCGTTAGTAGAAACATCGGAAACGTCTTCCATGTTATACGGATCGCGTGCATATTAAAAATCCAAAAGGGTGGTAGCACACACACACAAATTGTCTGCAAGTCGTGCTGTAGAAGATGCAGTGCTACTATAACCAAAAACTTAATAAAAACACTTTAAATCATTACTAAGGAAATACCAACTTGTTGTCTACAGGATACTTACTAATAAAGCAATTTAATTTTAAATAACTTCTACGTCATACTTTAGGAAATGGTGGGCTTGAATATTTTCTAAATGAATCACCAAGCGAAAGTATATGCTTAGCAGTATTAAAATTAACCATTAATTTCCCATTTTTACGACCGTGGTTAATTATAGATTAAAATTTAATTTGTTCACGTTCGAGCTTCTCGTAAACTAACATATTTTATTGCAACAATGCGCTGTATAATACATGCATACCCCTTCGCCGCGCTACTGCTATTCCTGTAATTGCTAGAAAAAGTCACTCTCCTTTTTACTGTTAGGACCAATGCAAAGCACCATTTTTTTTAATACTTTCTATAGCACATCGAGCACTTTTTCGTCTGATAATTAAATTTTGCTTCTGTAGGCTTTTACACTTTCGCATAGCGGTCGACCGCACGTAATGATTTCTAGAACCGGTAAGTACTCGATATCGCCCAAATAGAGAATTAGATGCTCGATGTCTGTCAACTTCCGATTCCCTCGTAAAAGGTAGAAAAAACTCGGTCAATCATCCATCTAACTTAAACTTCGACCCGCTCCTGTTCTGATAATTTACAAACATTTTTCAAACGACAATGGGCTGAGAATTTTTAAACCACCGAGAGATCTATAAGTCGTAATCAATTACACGTTCGAGCTACCCGTAAACTAACAATGCGCTGTATAATACATGCATACCACTTCTCTGCGCTTCTGCTATTCTTGTAATTGCTAGAAAAAGTCACTCTCCTTTTTACTGCTAGGGCCGCTAAAAAGCACCATTCCATACTTTCTTTATAAGTGTAGCACATCGCGCACTTTTTTTGTCGGATAATTAAATTTTTGTTTATGTAGGTCTTTACACTTTCGCTTATTTAAACATCTAATACAATCGATTAACTACTTTCGATTATTCTAACGGGGAGCCACCATACATCCCGCCGCACCGTTTTTTTTTAATCCAACGATCCTATGGGCTTCCACGCACTAACACCTGACGTATCTTTCCTACTATTTGTTAAACAAAAACTACCGGTATCGCCATTGTGGACGTAAACAGATGTTTGTGGATGTGTACGAGAATATGTCATATACATTAATCAGTCTAAGCTATTTTATTTAGTCCACGAAAACTACTATTTTTCTAAACCACAATTAATAATCGCCTTTATAGGTTTAACATTTCTACCATTACCCAATGACTGGTGCTACGTACATGGAAACTTTAATTTCTTATTAGAGAGAATTCTTATTCTCCCACGCACTGCTGCGTAGTTGCATGTCCATTCCTTTTGGGGATATATGCTCGTTATAGCTTGTAGCACCCTCGGTTTTACTTAACTATAATTCGTGAGACCCCTTTAATCTTTTAATTGTATCTTTCTCGCCTACAATACAGTAGGACTTAACATTACTACCAACAAATTCTAATACTGGACCCCCATTAAATACGTCTTTAATTTTCCCTACAACTTTTTTTGTTGACAAGTGTTATATTGTATTTATTATACGCAGGGTAGTCACTCTTTTAAGATAAATATATTTTGCTAGGTATCAACTAATATTAAATTTTTCTAGGGACCCCAAATCTGTAAATAGATTTTAAATAGGACCACCCCATACAAAGTTATGCGTTTTAAAGACCCAAATCACTAATTTTTGCTCATCTTTATTTAACTCCATCTTTAAAACCATTTTCGCTACCCGAACATATTCTTTAACTAACCATCTCCCAAGAAATCTAAAAGCGATGTGCCCCGCGAACACCACGTGGAGGTAACACGTATACTCTGTCAACCAGAATAGAAGCAGGAAGGATTTGGAAGGTGGGCGAAGAACTTAAAAATTATGGAATCTTAAAACTAATATACACAATAGATTTACAAAATCTATACAAATATAAACAACTATCTTATATCTTTATGCCCCCATGCGTAGATTGTTGTACTATTAGGAATGATATACCTTTTGTCATCTTCGCTCGATAAACTAATTTTATTAATTATCTGCGTGTAGAAATCGTGTTTTACTCCAGATACATACGCCGGCAAGTACTCCACACCAAATAAAGAATTAGATGCTTGGTGACTGTTAACATCCGCTTCCCTCGCGTACGCCCAAACACATCCCAGCCCATGAGCACCCCTGCGCATGCACACCCCTGCCCATGCGCGCCCCTGCGCGTGCGCACCCCTGCCCATGCGCACCCATCTCTGTGCGACTGCTATTTCGGGGTAACGTCACAGCCTTTTGTAAATAAAGAGCAATGTAATACTTTTCTAAAATTTTTATTCTGACATTATACGTAACAAAATTTAAAAAATGTAATGCCAAGCATGGAGTCATTTAAACTTAATTTTAATACAAAGTTATACACAGAAGACAGTCCTTTCTTTATGTTTGTTTGGAGTGGCTTTAATTTTATCTAATTTTATTCGCAGCTTAAAATTTAAATCGATACCCAAGTCCTCTATCTCCTTTTCTAACCAATAGTTTGATACATAGAGACCGTCTAGGTTTTCGAATTGTAAAATGTACCGAAGTTTGCCTCTATATAAATAGTTAAAACTAAAAGCCGAAAGCACATACTTTATCAATTTTTCCTTTTCCTCTGGTTTTTTGGACAACTTAATTTGCAAGCCCGTCAATTTCTTTGTATTGCCATTCCCCCAATACACGTACTGTAGCAGGTTATTATACACTAAACAGCAGCTATTTTGTAGCTTGTCCGATAGCTTACTCTTATCGAAAAGGATAAACAACTGTAATTAGTTATTAGATATGATGGTGCATTCACGTTTTGTATGTGCCTCATGTTATTAACGAAGTGAGAGTCGTCGACAAGAGTTCATGGTAACAACGAGTTTATATAAACAGATGAGCAGTCGTAGTTCGTTCTTGGTTCCTATATATTAATTACGTGGAAAAGACTGTTTCTTTTTGCTTTGACAAGAGTGAGAATTAATGCGGTATCAATTTCGAATTGTTCCTGAACAAGCGCGGCACGATTTTAGTTGTTTTCTGTTGGAAATAAAAGTGATAGAACTTGTCGTGCGTTTTACGGAACATGGACGGACTTACTTAGTGATTACGCGTGCTTTACTAGTTGTGTTTTTAGTTGAGTTTCTTTTGAAATAAAAGTTGTAGAACTCGCTTGCTAAACTAGACCGATTCTTTTAGTATTACTGTGTGTGCGATCTAGTTTCGTGGTCCTTTTTTTATCAGAGTAAGTGCAATAAACTTGTACAGAATTTTTAAAGGAGCCACTTTAGTCAGGTTTTAAACTCCTTTTTTTTAACTCACGCCGTATTAAGGATACGTTAAATTTACCTTGCATTTAATGATAAGTAAATAAAATATGAACGTACATTTTTTTAAAGACGAGATTGTGAGAGTGACCGTGTTTTTTTTTAAATGTTTCTCCGTATTCAAACAATGCCTTTACCAACTGAAATTAGCTTCAGAAGTTGACGAAGTTCTTTCTGCTGAAGCAGATCCGCAATACGAAAACTTCTTGACGGATGTTTGGATCGGAATTCTACTAACTTTAATTGTTCTTAGTTGCGTGTGTTGCATGTGTTCCTGTCTGTTGTACCACAAATTCCACCCCCGCGAATAGACTGTGAATCTTTGCCAAGCTACACCAGTGCATCCGGCTTACCAAGCTATCAGGAGGCTTTCGATCAGTTACAGAAAATAAAACAACAATCTGCAGTTGCTAGTAGTGTCAAGTTTCAAGTAGATAATGGGATGGAACCATGGACACCACACAGTCCACCAACTCCAACTGCAAGGGTATCGTAGCCGAATTAGTCCAACTCTATAGACACTCTTCCGGTGCTCCTGGTTGTTTAAGTTGAACTATTTCATACTTGTTATTACTTTAAATATCTATCCGTTGGTTTTGCAATATTCTTTGTCGTGTTGATACCTTTTACAATAGACTTGCCTGCTATTAAGAAAAAAAAGAAAAAAAAACAATCAATACTACTGAATTACTCATATCAATTGTGACTTACCTATTTATCTTTTGTTAACATTTTGTCTGATTTATGTTTAATTGGTGTGTGAGGAAACGTTTCTGCTGCTCCCCAATATTACCTCACTTTGTACTAAAAATTTTTGTACTGCTTTTACCGTTGTTATATTATATAGATTATCCAAACAGTTTTTTTACATTCTAGAAAGTACTGAATAATTTAGACTTATCATTGCTGCTATGCTTATTCTTTTTTTCCAGGTTTGCTTAACTATTTTTCTTGCAGGTATTGCCACTAACTCCTTACAGCCGCGTACATAGTATGTTGGTCTGCTTTCTACAACCCCCCCTAATCTCCGATTGAGCCCGGTCATTTCTTTGATTTTCTTTGTGTTACGCACGGCTACGAGCCAACGTAGCATAACTTTGGCGCCCGAACAGGGACTGCCACGAATTACGTAACACACATATAGGATGTTGGAATTTTTTATTAATGCATTCGAGGTTTTCTTTTTCGATAATTTCTTTTACTCTCTGACCCATCTTGTTAGTGCTTTCCAGAGAAAACGGAAGCTTAGCTTTAACACCATGCCTAGCGGAAACAAATCGTTCGAACTTTCTTCGTAGATAGCTTGTAATAATTACATAATCAACCGTCCGTCGTGGAACTGTGAAGACCAGTCGAGACGGTTAATTAAGGCCAGGCAGACTAAAACTCAGCGGCGTAGGTCGTGGTTCAAACTCATAACTAAAACCTTGCTTGTACTTACCAATTATGCAATATGAAGAAAAATCATCAATTTATAATAAACATGGGCGCCAATCAGCGGAAAGGCACTGATACCTAATAAAAGTAATCATGAAATAAACTTCATAGTTTAGAAAAAAGAAATAACATTTTATTATACCATCGACTGTCAGGAAAAGCATATATAAACAAATATATAAACAGTCTTGACTCGAAATGAAATAAGGCCTACAGGGCCCACTATTCCGACATAAAATAAACGTAATTCTATCTAACCTAATTGTTATCTAGGGACGTGCACGTCGTCACGTATACCTAACCTTAGCCTAACTATGATTAACTTAATACCTTTAATTAATTTAGCAAAAGCACTAATAAGATTGCATATCCTATTTTTAATTGTTTACAGATTACTTGTTTTACAAGCAACTATGCTAATTGATAAAACAGAACTAAAAATTCCAAATAGACGCAATACCACACCTTATCAAATGTCTGCATCAGCGTTTAATACAAAAAAGTACAAGAATCTATTTTAAAAATTATACTAATAAAATTAATATTGTGCACAGATGCAATATATTACAAAAAGTATTTGTAAGTATAGTATAAAAGCGAAACGTTATTTATACAAATATATTAATGCTGTACATCTTGTGTTAAACCATTTCTTACTTTACAAAGAAAACAACAATGAAAAGTCTTTGTAACCAACCATTTGTAAATATTCATAACACAAAACAACAAAATAACTTCGCGGGAAACGTTGTTCATAAAGAAGTAACAATTATTTGACAGGCCCGATAATGTATGTACATCGGAACCCAGAATTTATACTCAGGTTAACTCGTTACAATTCAATAATGGTCTACAAAAATCGATGTAGTATCAGGAGGAAATTTATATCAAAGTGTTACTTGCATTATTAAAAATAAATGTCCTTTCAAACAAAATAAGTACTTACGTGTTCTAAGCAACACTCAAACACGTCTACACCCAAAGACACACATAAAAAAAAAACCTGGAATCATGGCCGTTTCTTTCCATCTCACCACATTCCTGCAAACCCCAATCAATTTGTCCGCCCTGCGGCCGCATCATATGTTTTAAATACCAGAAACTAAACCCTCTCAATACATTGTATTGTAAATATTATGCGATCCCAGGTACCGTAGATGTAAAACGAAAGCTTTTAAAATATAGAAGAATTCGCTTGTATGAGGTTATTCCACCACGGTCTATGCAGGATTTGTAAAACGTACATATAATTCCACCACGATTCGTGAAATATACAAGTGATAATTAAATTGTGTCAACTATTAATACTATAAGAATTGGTACGCAGTAGCGTAACATTATATAAAAATAATTATAAAATTTATGTTCAACAAAGCGATTGAAAATCGGGTTGTTACACCCCACAAAAGTTGAAATTGCGGAAAGAAATTTCAACCCTTCAACCTCTCAACGTAAGGAAACCATACTAAACACATTTTGAACTTGAAATACGTTAAATTCACCAAGTCAATATTAGATTCTACACCTAACACCGATTATCGAAACTCTAAAACAAAATGACTTGCTACAACCTCCAACAAGTTAAAATGTTTCACACATTTAAGTGATTAAAGGTAACTTGAAAAACTATTAGCTCCAGCAACTATCGAAACAATAGTTACAAATCCAACTCTTGAAGCTAAGTTCCTAAGTATTAAAACTTAATAATCGGCAAATATCTACTTTAGAAGCCAAGCTTCCATTAAATAAAATGCGCAGTCCAAACTGCAACTACAGAGTTTGAATAAGCGAAAGTGAATGGAGTGATCAGTTCCAACACCAACGAAACTCAAATCCAATAACCCACAAAATATACAAAAAAAAATAGACTTCTAGGCGAAATCCAAAAATAAGTGTATGGACCAACGTCCACAACAACCTCTGCACCAGCAAAGGCAGAAATAAAATGTGAATACTAGTGAATGCACAAGGCTTAAATCCAATATCTTGAATTCAACTTAACAACTGAGAACTGGGAATAAAGGTAATAGGAAAATATTTAATGTGGCTTTAAATCTTTAACATGAAAAATACCCAACGGTTTATCATCCACCGTCGCTAAGCGGTAAGTCGTAGTACCAACAACCTCAATTATCTTAGCTTCCAAATATTTAGGAGCTAATTTTTATTAAATGATTTAGTAGCATCCGACAGAACAAAATTCTTTCTCCAAACAAGATCACCAACATTCAACTTCAAAGGTCTTCGTCTTAGATTATATGAACGGGTATTGCGCTCATACGCCAAATGAAGATTTCTTTTACCTCCCGAAAAATTGGAGATAGTTCATTCATGTCTCGAACTAACTGTTCTCGATTTTCTAAAACAACTCATCCTCTTTGAAATTCTTTAACCGACCAAAAATCTCCAGAAATAGGAACGGTACGGCCAAAAGCCAAAATGATGGTGAAAATTTTGTTGATTCGTGAACAGCGTTTCGGAGGGCGTGTCCTATTTTATGGATTTCAACATCCCATTCCTTATGACTGTCTTTAATATAACTACGGATGGCTGTTCCAATAACTTTATTTACTCTTTCGACAAAATTTACCTGCGGATGGTAATTTGCGTTAAACCAAACGGATTGAACGTTATAAGTATTCATTAATTTTGAAAACAAAACGCTTTTAAATTGGGGACCATTATCCACCATACAAATTTGTGGAACCCCGTAAACCAAAAACACATAATTTTCAATATATTCACAGATGCGTTGTGCAGAGGCATTGCGCATTGGGTGGATTAGAGTAAATTTGGTAAACCAATCACAGATGACTAAAAGAACTGTATTCCTTGTTTTGAACGAGGAAAAGGACCAACTAAATCGATAGAAAGGCATTGAAATGGGAAAGAGATCTGCTTTTCCTGGCCCATAAATCCATAATGATTAAATTGAGCAGATTTGCTTTCACAACAAATTTTACAATTGCGAATATATTTAGAAATGTCCGACTTCATTTTGGGCCAATAATATAACTCTTTAATCTTTGAAAAGTTTTGAAAACTCCTAAATGAGCCGAGGTAGGGTCATCGTGACACTTTTGCAAAATCTCATTACGACTCGACTTTGGAACAACTAGTTTCCATTCCACCAAATTTGATTCAATTGATAAATTATTAGAAATATATTTATAAATTTTTCCATCTTCAACTCTCCAATCCGGATAAGAATCAGGTTTATTAGGAATTTCTGATAGCATCTTTTGTACCAGTCATCGATATCATCAGAAGAAAATTTTAAAGAATTAATTGCAACAGGAGCTCTGGAAAGAGCATCAGGTACAACATGTAGTTTACCTTTCCTATGAATCACCTCATAATCAAACTGCTGAAGCTTAACGCTCCAACGCGCTAATCGACCTGAAGGATCTTTTAAGCTATTAAGCCAGATCAAAGAATGATGATCGGTAATAACCTTGAAGTGTGTGCCTTCTATGTAAGGCCTAAATTTCTGAATGCCAAAATGACAGCTAACAATTCCCTTTCTGTCACCGAGTAATTTTTCTCAGCCTTATTAAGAGCACGAGATGCATAAGCAATTACCTTTTCGTTGTCGCCCTCACCTTGAGTCAGCACAACTCCAACACCATAATTCGACGCATCACATTGTAAGTAGAAATGCTTAGTAAAGTCAGGGCTAGCCAAAATGGGAGCCTGGCCAAGACAAGCTTTAATTTTTGCAAAGGATTTAAGAGCTTCTTCATTCCAGGTAATAGATTGAAACTTCCTTTGCTTTTAATAGGTCATTAATCGGAGCCAAAATTGTGGAAAAATCATTGATGAATCGACGATACCACGAACACATTCCAGTAAAACGTTTAATTTCTGTGGCTGTCTTAGGTAGCGGAAAATTGACTATAGCATCTATCTTAGAAGGATCGGTATGAAGACCGTCTTTATCAATAACATAACCCAAATATAATAACTTAGGTTTACAAAATTCACATTTTGAAAGATTAATGGTAAAATTCGCATCTCTAAGTCTTTTATAAACTTCCTCTAAAATTTCAATATGTTCTTTAAAAGTACTCGATACGACAATAATATCATCTAAATAAACAAAAACATTTTGCGACAAGGAATGGCCAAAATAGACTCCATGAGCCGCTGAAGCGTACTAGGCGCGTTGGTTAAACCCATAGCCATTACATTATACTCGAATAAACCTCGGCGAGGAACTGTAAAGGCAGTCTTTTCTCTACTCGCCGCGTCTAAAGGTATTTGCCAAAAGCTTTCTAAATCAATAGAGGTTAAGTACCTGGCGTTGCGAAACCTATCAAGTATGTCATTTAAAAATGGAAGAGGATACGCATCTTTTTGTTACAGAATTCAATTTTTTGCATCAAAGCAAACACGAAATTCTCCTGACTTCTTCTTAACCAACAGCATCGGCGAATTCCAAGGACTATAACTCGGGCTAATAATGCCTTGAGCCAGCATCTCATCAATCTCTTTATTTGCATGTGCTAGCATGGCAGGTGATAAAGGATAATAACGTTGTTTAATTGGAATAACATCGCCAGTAATAATAGTATGAGTGACTTTATCAGTTCGACCCAATTCTGGACGATCAAGTAAGTTAAATAAAGAAATAATACGATTCAATTCGGATTTTTGACCTTCATCCAATTCATCAGCACATTTAATCATATGAAAAGTATCAATTTCAGAAGAACAAGCAAAAATTCTTTTGTAGAAAAATCTACTTTAATTTCAAATAATTGGCAAAATCTACACCAAGGGTAAGGGCATTCTCAATTGTATCAGAAACCAAAATTGATAATTCATGAGTGAGACCATTAACACAAAGTGGCAAAGTAATCTTACCAAGAATAGACTGTGAAGTACCATCAGCCGTAGAGAGTGACGAAAACTCATCGTTACGATTTAATTTTAAATCGTATTTGTCAATTAAAAATATTCCCGATTTCCTAATATCGTGGTCGTTGCGCCAGAATCCAATAGAGCAACTAAATTATCGTTAAAAATTTTAACAGCGATATGAGGTCTGGAATCTCTTTCAGAATTATAGAAATTAGAAGAAATTTTAGTAGTTTGTAAAAATTTTTGACTTTTGAAGCCAATCGGGCCAAATCTTTTGTCAGCCAGCGCAAATTTTGGTGAAGAGGTACATCGGCTAACGAAATGACTCTTCGAAACTAGTTTTTGACTTCTGGGAGCATTTTGGACAATCCAATGAAGTAACATCGTGTTGTCCGCACAAATAACAAAATAATGCGCGCTTTTCGGCACAGGTATGAAATGAATGACCTAATTTTTTGCAGTTGAAACAAATTGTAGTAGACTTGGCAGTATTCGTTTTTGAGAAATTAGAAATATCAGTTCTTGCTACTATATTTTTGTAGTAGGTGAAACAAGGACCCTAGGATTTGGACTGAATGGCAATCTGTTGGAAGTGGAAGCTCCTCGACAGGTGCATGTCGTAATTTAATACCTTCCAAGGTTTTACATAAAGAGATTAGGTGCGAAATGTCCGTAACCTCAATCAAAGCCAATTGAGTGGCATAAAAGATTGCAAATTTCTTTTAATAATTTTCAGTTGTTCGAGTTTGCAATAGCTTCATCCAATTGAGCAAATAAATTCACCATGGTAGAAATATAAACAATAGGGACTCTTCAATTTTTGTTTTCGCGCCTTTATGTCGGCCAATAAATTTTCATTGTAGTCCTCGGGGAGAAAGTCTTGTTTAAGTTTGTAAATTAATTCATCCCAGGAATGAACAGAGGAACGGGTGGCTCTAAACCAAGCCAGAGCCGAATCAGAAAATAGGCCAATGGCTCCTTCGAATAACTCTTCAGAAGAAACCTTCCGAGCAACCTGAAGCTCATTGCAACGTTGAATGAAAGATAAAACAGAAATATTTTTCGGATCACGCGTAAACTGGAGACCCCATTTATAAATCGGAACCGCTGAACGAGTTCTATTAAGCGAGTCAATTAAGGTACTAAGGTCCTTAGTTGAAATACCAACTGAAGGCTCAGTGTGGGTGACAATGTTGGACGTAGAAGGTAGGTCTTTTCCGGTAGGAACATGAGTAGAGTCGCGATTAACACCTAAAGAAAAATATGTAAAGTTAGAATTAAATTCTTGTTCTTCATGGACTTGCTCTAACATTTCAATAGACAATACAACGAGAAAATATTTGTGAATGAAATGAAGAATATTCTTCATTGAAAGTTGTGTATGATAACCTTCGGTAGACGTGTGAAAGTCTGGTATGCAACCGTAAATATTCATTTTTCTTAGGAGTAATTTTATAAGAATGAAGCAAGGATTCCAATTCATTAATTTTTGTTCTAAACAATTTAATTCGTCTTTTGATTAATTTGAATTTTTCGTAGTTAGAAAAATTAAAACATCAATTTTTTCTAATGCAAGTTTGGAACGTAATAATTTTCTTTTAACATCAACAGTTTTATCAGAAGGATCTGAATTTCGAATTAATAATTCGTGACTCAGCTCGTCAGCTTTTAAAGACTCTACTATAAACATTTTCAATAATAATATCAGTTCAATAAATTCAAAATACACGCATATGTTAACTCCACAAAAAAATTATAATGTACATTCAACTTGGCAAGTAAAAGCAAATGCTTCAGCACAACAATTCAAAAGTGTCTGCGTTAGTACAATTATGTTTGAAAAATTGAGCAACGTAAAACGATACAAAATTCGAGCCCCAAGCGTTAGGCGCCAGTGTAATAATTACATAATCAACCGTCCGTCGTGGAACTGTGAAGACCAGTCGAGACGGTTAATTAAGGCCAGGCAGACTAAAACTCAGCGGCGTAGGTCGTGGTTCAAACTCATAACTAAAACCTTGCTTGTACTTACCAATTATGCAATATGAAGAAAAATCATCAATTTATAATAAACATGGGCGCCAATCAGCGGAAAGGCACTGATACCTAATAAAAGTAATCATGAAATAAACTTCATAGTTTAGAAAAAAGAAATAACATTTTATTATACCATCGACTGTCAGGAAAAGCATATATAAACAAATATATAAACAGTCTTGACTCGAAATGAAATAAGGCCTACAGGGCCCACTATTCCGACATAAAATAAACGTAATTCTATCTAACCTAATTGTTATCTAGGGACGTGCACGTCGTCACGTATACCTAACCTTAGCCTAACTATGATTAACTTAATACCTTTAATTAATTTAGCAAAAGCACTAATAAGATTGCATATCCTATTTTTAATTGTTTACAGATTACTTGTTTTACAAGCAACTATGCTAATTGATAAAACAGAACTAAAAATTCCAAATAGACGCAATACCACACCTTATCAAATGTCTGCATCAGCGTTTAATACAAAAAAGTACAAGAATCTATTTTAAAATTATACTAATAAAATTAATATTGTGCACAGATGCAATATATTACAAAAGTATTTGTAAGTATAGTATAAAAGCGAAACGTTATTTATACAAATATATTAATGCTGTACATCTTGTGTTAAACCATTTCTTACTTTTACAAAGAAAACAACAATGAAAAGTCTTTGTAACCAACCATTTGTAAATATTCATAACACAAAACAACAAAATAACTTCGCGGGAAACGTTGTTCATAAAGAAGTAACAATTATTTGACAGGCCCGATAATGTATGTACACCGGAACCCAGAATTTATACTCAGGTTAACTCGTTACAATTCAATAATGGTCTACATAAATCGATGTAGTATCAGGAGGAAATTTATATCAAAGTGTTACTTGCATTATTAAAAATAAATGTCCTTTCAAACAAAATAAGTACTTACGTGTTCTAAGCAACACTCAAACACGTCTACACCCAAAGACACACATAAAAAAAAACCTGGAATCATGGCAGTTTCTTTCCATCTCACCACATTCCTGCAAACCCCCAATCAATTCGTCCGGCCCTGCGGCCGCATCATATGTTTTAAATACCAGAAACTAAACCCTCTCAATACATTGTATTGTAAATATTATGCGATCCCAGGTACCGTAGATGTAAAACGAAAGCTTTTTAAAATATAGAAGAATTCGCTTGTATGAGGTTATTCCACCACGGTCTATGCAGGATTTGTAAAACGTACATATAATTCCACCACGATTCGTGAAATATACAAGTGATAATTAAATTGTGTCAACTATTAATACTATAAGAATTGGTACGCAGTAGCGTAACATTATATAAAAAATAATTATAAAATTTATGCTCAACAAAGCGATTGAAAATCGGGTTGTTACAAGCTGTTAAATGCACCACAAATTTCTTTTTTTAGGATAAACATCCTTTTGTTTGCAGATGCTTGTTCGGTGTCAGAAAGGTCGCAAATTTTAACCAACATTATATTGTCACAAAATGGTTCTGTAATTGGTGTGTGTAGTCCGCCAGTCAGCATCTTTTCGCCTTCGACATAACAAATATTACCAATATCTGTCACCAGATTATTGTTACACATATTTTCTGCCAACAGCCATAATACAAATCGCTCATTTGTCGGTTTCACTTTATTCCCAAGAAGTTGAGAAACGTTAATCACCTTGGAGACGCTCATGTTTACCGTTCTAGCTACCGTCAAATACTAAATTGAATACGAAAATTTGTTCCCTTATGTATCCTACAGAGTGGGGCGTATATTACCGAAAATAGTCGAATATGTCGGACACCGCCATATCGCTTAACCTCTCTGGTTTAGGAACTGTTTTGTTATCCGACCTAGGTCGGCAGGGTTGCGCATCGACATATGTCCGGATGTATGTAGGATGTTAGGTTAGGGTGAAATTGCATCATAGGGTGAAATTGCCTCCGACCTAGATTGAATGTGGACTTGTTAGGGGTTTGGTTAGCTAGTGTTGTCCGAAGTTAGGTTAGGTTAGTTGGACTTGTGTGGTCTTAGGTTAGATAAAAAGAAAAATTGATAGGTTAGGTCAGCGCGGCGGCGCTAACCTAACCTATCAATTTTTCCTTTTATCTGGCGGATTACACACACCAATTACAGAACCATTTTGTGACAATATAATGTTGGTTAAAATTTGCGACCTTTCTGACGCCGAACAAGCATCTGCAAACAAAAGATGTTTATCCTAAAAAAAGAAATTTGTGGTACATTTAACAGCTATCTACGAAGAAAGTTCGAACGATTTGTTTCCGCTAGGCATGGTGTTAAAGCTAAGCTTCCGTTTTCTCTGGAAAGCACTAACAAGATGGGTCAGAGAGTAAAAGAAATTATCGAAAAAGAAAACCTCGAATGCATACATAAAAAATTCCAAAATCCTATATGTGTTCCATACAAAGTGGAACTAGCAGATGTTAAGGTGGAAACTTTATTGGAGGAACTACCAGATATATTAGACGAAGTCGAAAAAGATTATTTCTATCTTTTTGACATGGATGTAACCCAAGATTTTGCGGGCATATTTAGCAAGATGGAGATGTGTAATTATTTAACTACAAAGCATAACTTTTGCTATAAGGGAGAATACGAAGAAAAGTGTAATATTATAGTTGACAACGATAAAACTGCGGGGATTGATTGTTTAACATGGCTAACAACCAATGCAAGAATTAAGATATACAACAAATTTGTGTGTCAGATAACAAGTCCTGGTGTTAATAAACAACTTGGTAATCATATAGTAGATTTTTTACGTTGTCCAGATGTACGTTTAAGGGAAACATTTGCGTCTACTTTGGCAAAAGAACATGGTATTACGCGATTGGAAGCGACAATATACAACTGTGCAATTGGAAGCTATGTCAGTGCGAAACGGGTGTATAAACCCTTAAAAGACTGTTTAACCTTATTGGAAGATAGTAAGTTATACTTCCTAAAGGCGCCAATGTACTCGGTACCACTTGCCAAAATGTGGAGTAAGCTATCGGACAAGCTACAAAATAGCTGCTGTTTAGTGTATAATAACCTGCTACAGTACGTGTATTGGGGGAATGGCAATACAAAGAAATTGACGGGCTTGCAAATTAAGTTGTCCAAAAAACCAGAGGAAAAGGAAAAATTGATAAAGTATATGCTTTCGGCTTTTAGTTTTAACTATTTACCTGTAAATTATTTGGAGATAGTAGAGGAGGAAGACAGTCAAGATAAAATAAAAATCTTACACAAGTGCTACATTAAAGCAGGTAGTACATATTTTACACAATCTGCAACACCATATTCTACAATTCCACAAGAAATAGTAATTTTGGAATTGGGATTGATAGATACGCCTAACATTCGTCCAGAGGTTGTACGACAACGCGTAAATATTGGTAGTAAACTCTATCTGTTTACGCTAAAGGAAATTGCCTCATTCTGTATACCATACGCTGTAAGTGGAAGGAAAAGACAACTGGAATTAGAGGAAATGGATGCAAAAAGGCGAAAATTAGATTACATGGAAAACACTGCGACAATACGCGATCAATACAAAGATGTGTTAGACAAAGAACATCTTATTAAAGAAAATGAGAAAGAATTAAAAGATTATTTTATGTATCGATGGACTGACTTAGATACATCTGGTTTCTACAAGTTGTATGCATTTGTGGTTAGTAAAAAGACTCTTTTAGTTATGTAGGCGTCCGTGCGGAAAAGGATGGTACTAAATCCGTATATTTTTTAAAAGGTTATTCTAAAAACGTATTTATCAAAATGGCAGATAACAAAGACAAACTAAGGAATGCGGGTTTCGTAATCTTTGCGTACACCACACGCAAAGGGGGTCCGTTAAACATTGTATATTTGCCTAGTAAAGAACCTTTTGGATCATTTAAAACCGAGGGTCTTACAACCTATAACAACCATATATTCCCAAAAGTGGTGGACATGCAACTACGCAACAGTCTGTGGGAGAATAAGGATTTCCTCCAATACCGACAAGAAGAAGTCGATCAAGCTAACAAGATACGTATGCAGGATACAGTGGGAAAGCTGCGATTAAAAGATTGTCACAAGCCGCAAAAATTACACGAACGAATGGATTTGGTTGTCGATGGAATCAAAGACTTTAAATATAGAGGCAAACTTCGGTACATTTTACAATTCGAAAACCTAGACGGTCTCTATGTATCAAACTATTGGTTAGAAAAGGAGATAGAGGACTTGGGTATCGATTTAAATTTTAAGCTGCGAATAAAATTAGATAACATTAAAGCCACTCCAAACAAACATAAAGAAAGGCCTGTCTTCTGTGTATAACTTTGTATTAAAATTAAGTTTAAATGATTCCATGCTTGGCATTACATTTTTTAAGTTTTGTTATGAATAATGTCAGAATAAAAATTTTAGAATAGTATTACATTGCTCTTTATTTACAAAAGGCTGTGACGTTACCCCAAAATAGCAGTCGCACAGAGAGGGGTGCGCATGGGCAGGGGTGCGCACGCGCAGGGGCGCGCATGGGCAGGGGTGTGCATGCGCAGGGGTGCTCATGGGCTGGGATGTGTTTGGGCGTACGCGAGGGAAGCGGATGTTAACAGTCACCAAGCATCTAATTATTTATTTGGTGTGGAGTACTTGCCGGCGTATGTATCCGGAGTAAAAACACGATTTGTACACGCAGATAATTAATACAATTAGTTTATCGAGCGAATATGACAAAAGGTATATCATTCCTAATAGTACAACAATCTACGCATGGGGGCATAAAGATATAAGATAGTTGTTTATATTTGTATAGATTTTGTAAATCTATTGTATATATTAGTTTTAAGATTCCATAATTTTTAAGTTCTTCGCCCACCTTCCAAATCCTTCTTGCTTCTATTCTGGTTGACAGAGTATACGTGTTACCTCCACGTGGTGTTCGCGGGGCACATCGGTTTTAGATTTCTCGGGAGATGGTTAGTTAAAGAATATGTTTGGGTAGCGAAAATGGTTTTAAAGATGGAGTTAAATAAAGATGAGCAAAAATTAGTGATTTGGGTCTTTAAAACGCATAACTTTGTATGGGGTGGTCCTATTTAAAATCTATTTACAGATTTGGGGTCCCTAGAAAAATTTAATATTAGTTGATACCTAGCAAAATATATTTATCTTAAAAGAGTTGTTACGTTACGTTAATTCGTGGCAGTCCCTGTTCGGGCGCCAAAGTTATGCTACGTTGGGCCGTAGCCGTGCGTAACACAAAGATAGTCAAGGAATGACCCGGGCTCAATCGGAGATTAAGGGGGGGGTGTAGAAAGCAGACTAACATATGATGTATACGGCGGTAAGGAGTTAGTGACAATACCTGCAAGAAAAATAGTTAAGCAAACCTGAAAAAAAAAGAATAAGCATAGCAGCAGTGATAAGTCTAAATTATTCAGTACCTTGTAAAATGTAAAAAAAAAGAACTGTTTGGATAATCTCTATAATATAACAACGGTAAAAGCAATATAAAAATTTTTAGTACAAAGTGAGATAATATTGGGGAGTAGCAGAAACGTTTCCTCACACACCAATTAAACATAAATCAGACAAAATGTTAACAAAAGATAAATAGATAAGACACAATTGGTATGAGTAATTCAGTAGTATTGATTGTTCTTTCTTTCTTTTTTTTTTCTTATGTTTTAAAATAGCATGCAAGTCTATTGTAAAAGGTATCAGAACGACAAAGATATGGCAAAGCAACGGATAGATATTTAAAGTAATAACAAGTAGGAAATAGTTCAACTTACAAAAGGTCCTTCAGTAACGCTTCCTTACAATTGAAGTGTGGGATTCACGATGTCCTGCACTCACGAAGCACTTCACCCTTGCCAGTGAGGGTGTTGATGGAATGTCTTACACTTTACACTAACCACTAATCACTGGTGTAGCTTGGCAAAGATTCACAGTCTATTCGCGGGGGTGGAGTTTGTGGTACAACCGACAGGAACACATGCAACACACGCAACTAAGAACAATTAAAGTTAGTATAATCCCGATCCAAACATCCGTCAAGAATTTTTCGTATTGCGGATCTGCTTCAGCAGAAAGAACCTCGTCAACCTCTGAAGCTAATTTCAGTTGGTAAAGGCATTGTTTGAATACGGTGAAACATTTAAAAACACTATCACTCTCATCATTAATACGGAATGAGTTAAACACTTTTGCAATTTCATTTTGCAAATGTTTTAGGGAGTTTAAAACCTGACTAATGTGGCTCCTTTAAAAATTCTGTACAACTCTGTACTCTGTACACTCTGATAAAAAAAGGACCATGAAACTAGATCGCACACACAGTAATCCTAAAAGAATCGGTCAAGTTTAACAAGCAAGTTCTACAACTTTTATTTCGAAAGAAACTCAACTAAAAACACAAATAGTAAAGCAACGCGTAATCACTAAGTCAATGTTCCGTAAACAAGCACGTCAAACACGTTCGCCTATAAAAGCATCTTTTTTTTCAATGTAATCAGAACTACACCGTCTACAGGTAATATACAACTAAAATCGCGACGTGCTTGTTCTTGAAGGCAAAAAGAAACAGTCCCGCATTAATTCTCACTATTCTCAAAAGCAACAGTATTTTTCAACGTAATTAATGCATAGGAACCAAGAACGAACTACGACTGCTCATCTGTTTATTCAACTCGTTCCATTACAACTTCTAATCGTCTCTTATCTAGACTTGTATATTCACATAAGCAACAAAACTTATACGACGGCCAGACAAGAACGATGCAATCTATAATTAATTACAAGCTGTTTAACCTTTTATTAATGAGAATCAAACTTCAATTTATCTATCTTTAATTAAACTACCTTTAAAATTAATACACGCGAGTTAATAAATATAAAATATAAAAATAGTAATTGCCGAAAGGTATTTACGAACTGAGTATAAAAGCGTAAAAATGTTAAATTACAAAAATGCACGTTACAGAGTGACTACCCTGTACAATATAACACTTGTCAACAAAAAAAAGTTGTAGGGAAAATTAAAGACGTATTTAATGGGGGTCCAGTATTAGAATTTGTTGGTAGTAATGTTAAGTCCTACTGTATTGTAGGCGAGAAAGATACGATTAAAAGATTAAAGCGGTCTCACGAATTATAGTTAAGTAAAACCGAGGGTGCTACAACCTATAACGAGCATATATCCCCAAAAGGAATGGACATGCAACTACGCAGCAGTGCGTGGAAGAATAAGAATTCTCTCTAATAAGAAATTAAAGTTTCCATGTACGTAGCACCAGTCATTGGGTAATAGTAGAAATGTTAAACCTATAAAGGCGATTATTAATTGTGGTTTAGAAAAATAGTAGTTTTCGTGGACTAAATAAAATAGCATAGACTGATTAATGTATATGACATATTCTCGTACACATCCACAAACATCTGTTTACGTCCACAATGGCGATACCGGTAGTTTTTGTTTAACAAATAGTAGGAAAGGTACGTCAGGTGTTAGTGCGTGGAAGCCCATAGGATCGTTGGATTCAAAAAGAACGGTGCGGCGGGATGTATGGTGGCTCCCCGTTAGAATAATCGAAAGTAGTTAATCGATTGTATTAGATGTATAAATAAGCGAAAGTGTAAAGACCTACATAAACAAAAATTTAATTATCCGACAAAAAAGTGCGCGATGTGCTACACTTATAAAGAAAGTATGGAATGGTACTTTTTAGCGGCCCTAGCAGTAAAAAGGAGAGTGACTTTTTCTAGCAATTACAAGAATAGCAGTAGCGCAGAGAAGGGGTATGCATGTATTATACAGCGCATTGGTCATCTACGGAGCAACAAACATAAAAATGCTCAGTTACCGCTACTAACGACGATGGTGTAGAAATGGTTAGTACAGCGTTTAACAACCGTATGGCTAGCTATCGCATAAAGAACGCCAGTGTCGACGATGGAGTGTCCGAGTTTCTTTGGAAGCAGAAAGAGCGATTTATTCGATTAATAAATGAAAAAAGAATACAACATACAGCAATAAAAGTCTATTGCGAACTCTACGGCGTTTACACCAAAATGAGGGAAGAGACTTCCGATGTGAAATCCTTTAACACAAAATATGTGGTTATAACGTCTTCTAGTAATCTGGAAAATATGTACGAGGTCTTTAGCGAAACCATAAGAACAAAATCAGAGGAATTTGAAACATGCGGGTCCGGTTGGTTTTTGGAAATGGTGCTCTATTTAGAAATAAATATTAATAAGTACAAGTCGATATGAGAAGTTCTAGGTTAAGAATAAAAAATTGTGAATATGTATTTAGAAATGTGGTTTACAAAATTTAAACTGTATTAGTAAAAATTGTCTGTAATAAAAAGTTTTAAGAATAGTTTTTAGATTTTCTTTTAGGTATGAGCCGCAGGAAATTTATAATTTAGAGGGTGTGTGTAAAATGGTAAGGGGTGGCCCTATTTTAAATCTGTTTACAGATTCGGATCCTGCTCACATAACCACATGACCATATGACCACATGACCATATGACCACATGACCATATGACCACATGACCATATTACCATATGACCACATGACCATATGACCACATGACCATATGACCATATGACCATGTTAGGTTAGGTTAGTTGGATGTATTGCATGACTGAAAAAATGTTTAAGGACGGTCGGAAATCGCAACAGGTAAGAAATCTTAAAATCAGGGTAGCTCTCTGGGAGATGGCGCTATCTAAAAAATTTAAAGAGATTTGGGTAGCCGAGAAAAATCTAATATTAATCGATACCAAACAAGGTAGGTTTATCTCGAAAGATGAGCTAAACAAGATAGAAAGTATGGTGTAACATTAAAAGCGAGTAGTGGTACGGTCGCGGTATGCTCGCTAGAACGTATGTGTGTAACTTTGTAAGAAGTACTGCGATTTTAAATCTGTTTGCAGATTCGAATTCTGCGTAAAATTTTAGACTAATTTAATGTATCGCATGACTAAAAAAATGTTTGAGGACGGTCGGAAATCGCAACTGGTAAGAAATCTTAAAATTAGGGTAGCTCCCTTGGGGGTGATGCAATCTGAAAAATTCCTAAAGATTCGGGTAGCTGAGAAAAATCTAATGTTAATTAATACCAAACAAGATAGGTTTATCTCGAAAGATGCAATGGATAGACGAAGAAAACTATTTGTTAGGTTTGCTTATAAAGCAAAGAGCAAAATTTAGAAGATCAGGACTTTAAAGGGGTATAACTTTGCAGGGCGTGATCCGATTTCAAATCTGTTTGCAGATTCGAATTCTGCGTAAAATTTTAGACTAATTTAATGTATCGCATGACTAAAAAAATGTTTGAGGACGGTCGGAAATCGCAACTGGTAAGAAATCTTAAAATTAGGTAGCTCCTTGGGGTGATGCAATCTGAAAAATTCCTAAAGATTCGGGTAGCTGAGAAAATCTAATGTTAATTAATACCAAACAAGATAGGTTTATCTCGAAAGATGCAATGGATAGACGAAGAAAACTATTTGTTAGGTTTGCTTATAAAGCAAAGAGCAAAATTTAGAAGATCAGGACTTTAAAGGGGTATAACTTTGCAGGGCGTGATCCGATTTCAAATCTGTTTGCAGATTCGAATTCTGCGTAAAATTTTAGACTAATTTAATGTATTGCATGACTAAAAAAATTTATAAGAACGCTCAAAAGTCGCTACAGGTAAGAAATCTTAAAATTGGGGTAGCTCCCTGGGGGATGATGCAATCTAAAAAATTCCTAGAAATTCGGGTAGCTGAGAAAATTCTAATATTAATTGATACCAAACAAGATAGGTTTATCTCGTGGGTGGAAATGTGGAGAAAGATTTATCTCGCGGGTAGAAAGAATGCGGGTGTGACGTAATCAACATGGTAAGGGTGGTTCGAGCAAGGAGGAGAGCAAGGAGAGAGCAGGAGGAGATTCATCTCCCTCATTTGCACCTTATGGGAATTTACATGTAAATTTGGTCCAGATGTGGGTGCAAATGAGGATGCTGGTGCAAATGAGGGGGTGATTACGCCAATAATGTACTACTTTTATTTTAACATTGTAGGAATTCTAGGAGTTTAGTCTATTTACATATTTTTTAAATAGTTATATACATTTAATCGAATTTTGTCAGAATATTCTCAGAGATCTCTGATTAGTCTATTTAGATATTGAATGTTTGTGTTTTAACAGTTTGCAATGCCTGTGAGTTTTGTTTGTACTCATAATTTTCCATCAGTAGCCAGTTTGGTTATGCACATAAAAATTCAACACCAACTAGACAATAATAGCGTGTATCGTTGTTCAGAAGTTAATTTAATATTATACTTTTGCAAAAAAAAGTCATGATGATGCTTTTTGCTGAAAACGACAACTAACTTGGCCATTTTCGTATCTTCCAATAACATTTCGCCACAAATAATATTAAATATATAGATACTCATAATCTTTTAAGTTATCAAGCGAGGCTTAAACATCTGGAATATGTCACAATTCTTTACAAATTTAGACAACTGATAACAATAAACACCTACTGTTAGGTTTGAACATTTTGATTGACATTTTACAGGGGGTCTCCCTAATTTGCTGAATACATTTAGGAATTTGCATAACGGGAATTATTAAGCCTTCTACCCATCGGATTTTTATAAAAATAACGTTAAACGATGCGGTCAATTTGACCGCATCTAATAATATCAGATTTAATAAAAACAATTGTGTAGATATTTATTTATTTAGCATTATGCAAATTCTTTAGCAATCTACATTGACTAATTGTTAATTTGAAGCAACTGCGCATGTGCAGAAGTTACAGAAATCTACAAATACGGTTTCAGAAAGTTCAAGATCGATGGCGTAAAGAGCTTAAAACTAAAATAATACAGAACATATATTATAAACTCCGTATACTTTCAATTAATATATTTTTATTTCAAATATTTGCTACAGTTTCTGAATAAAAAATACATATCCATTTCCGACAACTCTGATTGTATTAACGTAACCTTTCCAAATATACTACTTAACGAGTAAAGTTTAATATAATTTATAAACAAATATATTATTTTGTCCAAATTACCATTTAATAAATATTTTGTACAATGAAATTGAATCTGAATTTCAATAAAAAACAAAGCTCTTTTGTCCGCATTATTTAAAAAGTTACAGCGAGATATACAACAATGGTCAAACGACAAAACCAATTCAAAATTTATTTATTTTTGAAACCATCGAGTTCGAACTTTGTAATTTCAATGCCCTATGACCGACCGCACCCAACGCAAAAAATTGCAAGCTTCTATGCAGAAAATTGTGCCTGCCAAGAGCCGCCAAACATCCATTCAGCAAAATACAATTTGTGACATAACTTTTTTCTAAATATCAAAATCAAAATTAAATATTGATAAAGCCGTAAAGCTTTCTTGTCCGCATCGTTTGAAACAAGTCCCAATGAGCCAAGTAGCTGCGGTCAAGAGCCACGGCCTTTTCAAAAATTTTCAAAATTTTTTTATTTTTGACACTATCGAATTCGAACCTTGTAATTTCAATGCACTATGATAAAACAGCACCCAACGCAAACATTTGCTAGTTTCTATGCAGAAAATTGTGGCTGCCAAGAGCCGCCAAACATCCATTCAGCAAAATACAATTTGTGACATAACTTTTATCTAAATATCAAAATCGAGGTTAAATATTAATACAGCCGTAAAGCTTTCTTGTCCGCATCGTTTGAAACAAGTTCCAATGAGCCAAGTAGCTGCGGTCAAGAGCCACGGCCTTTTCAAAAATTTTCAAAATTTCTTATTTTTGACACTATCGAATTCGAACCTTGTAATTTCAATGCACTATGACAAAACAGCACCCAACGCAAACATTTGCTAGTTTCTATGCAGAAAATTGTGCCTGCCAAGAGCCGCCAAACATCCATTCAGCAAAATACAATTTGTGACGTAACTTTTTTCTAAATATCAAAATCAAAATTAAATATTAATAAAGCCGTAAAGCTTTCTTGTCCGCATCGTTTGAAACAAGTTCCAATGAGCCAAGTAGCTGCGGTCAAGAGCCACGGCCTTTTCAAAATTTTCAAAATTTTTATTTTGACACTATCGAATTCGAACCTTGTAATTTCAATGCACTATGACAAAACAGCACCCAACGCAAAAAGTTGCTAGTTTCTATGCAGAAAATTGTGCCTGCCAAGAGCCGCCAAACATCCATTCAGCAAAATACAATTTGTGACATAACTTTTTTCTAAATATCAAAATCAAAATTAAATATTAATAAAGCCGTAAAGCTTTCTTGTCCGCATCGTTTGAAACAAGTTCCAATGAGCCAAGTAGCTGCGGTCAAGAGCCACGGCCTTTTCAAAAATTTTCAAAATTTTTTTATTTTTGACACTATCGAATTCGAACCTTGTAATTTCAATGCACTATGACAAAACAGCACCCAACGCAAACATTTGCTAGTTTCTATGCAGAAAATTGTGGCTGCCAAGAGCCGCCAAACATCCATTCAGCAAAATACAATTTGTGACATAACTTTTTTCTAAATATCAAAATCGAGGTTAAATATTAATAAAGCCGTAAAGCTTTCTTGTCCGCATCGTTTGAAACAAGTTCCAATGAGCCAAGTAGCTGCGGTCAAGAGCCACGGCCTTTTCAAAAATTTTCAAAATCTTTTATTTTTGACACTATCGAATTCGAACCTTGTAATTTCAATGCACTATGACAAAACAGTACCCAACGCAAACATTTGCTAGTTTCTATGCAGAAAATTGTGCCTGCCAAGAGCCGCCAAACATCCATTCAGCAAAATACAATTTGTGACGTAACTTTTTTCTAAATATCAAAATCAAAATTAAATATTAATGAAGCCGTAAAGCTTTCTTGTCCGCATCGTTTGAAACAAGTTCCAATGAGCCAAGTAGCTGCGGTCAAGAGCCACGGCCTTTTCAAAAATTTTCAAAATTTTTTTTTTGACCCTATCGAATTCGAACCTTGTAATTTCAATGCACTATGACCGACAGCACCCAACGCAAAAAGTTGCTAGTTTCTATGCAGAAAATTGTGGCTGCCAAGAGCCGCCAAACATCCATTCAGCAAAATACAATTTGTGACATAACTTTTATCTAAATATCAAAATCGAAATTAAATATTAATAAAGCCGTAAAGCTTTCTTGTCCGCATCTTTTGAAACAAGTTCCAATGATCCAAGTAGCTGCGGTCAAGAGCCACGGCCTTTTCAAAATTTTCAAAATTTTTATTTTGACACTATCGAATTCGAACCTTGTAATTTCAATGCACTATGACCGACAGCACCCAACGCAAAAAGTTGCTAGTTTCTATGCAGAAAATAGTGGCTGCCAAGAGCCGCCAAACATCCATTCAGCAAAATACAATTTGTGACGTAACTTTTTTCTAAATATCAAAATCAAAATTAAATATTAATAAAGCCGTAAAGCTTTCTTGTCCGCATCGTTTGAAACAAGTTCCAATGAGCCAAGTAGCTGCGGTCAAGAGCCACGGCCTTTTCAAAAATTTTCAAAATTTTTTTATTTTTGACACTATCGAATTCGAACCTTGTAATTTCAATGCACTATGACAAAACAGCACCCAACGCAAACATTTGCTAGTTTCTATGCAGAAAATTGTGCCTGCCAAGAGCCGCCAAACATCCATTCAGCAAAATACAATTTGTGACGTAACTTTTTTCTAAATATCAAAATCAAAATTAAATATTAATAAAGCCGTAAAGCTTTCTTGTCCGCATCGTTTGAAACAAGTTTCAATGAGCCAAGCAGCTGCGGTCAAGAGCCACGGCCTTTTCAAAAATTTTCAAAATTTTTTATTTTTGACACTATCGAATTCGAACCTTGTAATTTCAATGCACTATGACCGACAGCACCCAACGCAAAAAGTTGCTAGTTTCTATGCAGAAAATTGTGGCTGCCAAGAGCCGCCAAACATCCATTCAGCAAAATACAATTTGTGACATAACTTTTATCTAAATATCAAAATCGAAATTAAATATTAATAAAGCCGTAAAGCTTTCTTGTCCGCATCTTTTGAAACAAGTTCCAATGATCCAAGTAGCTGCGGTCAAGAGCCACGGCCTTTTCAAAAATTTTCAAAATTTTTTTATTTTTGACACTATCGAATTCGAACCTTGTAATTTCAATGCACTATGACCGACAGCACCCAACGCAAAAAGTTGCTAGTTTCTATGCAGAAAATTGTGGCTGCCAAGAGCCGCCAAACATCCATTCAGCAAAATACAATTTGTGACATAACTTTTATCTAAATATCAAAATCAAAATTAAATATTAATAAAGCCGTAAAGCTTTCTTGTCCGCATCGTTTGAAACAAGTTCCAATGAGCCAAGTAGCTGCGGTCAAGAGCCACGGCCTTTTCAAAAATTTTCAAAATTTTTATTTTTGACACTATCGAATTCGAACCTTGTAATTTCAATGCACTATGACCGACAGCACCCAACGCAAAAAGTTGCTAGTTTCTATGCAGAAAATAGTGGCTGCCAAGAGCCGCCAAACATCCATTCAGCAAAATACAATTTGTGACGTAACTTTTTTCTAAATATCAAAATCAAAATTAAATATTAATAAAGCCGTAAAGCTTTCTTGTCCGCATCGTTTGAAACAAGTTCCAATGAGCCAAGTAGCTGCGGTCAAGAGCCACGGCCTTTTCAAAAATTTTCAAAATTTTTTTATTTTTGACACTATCGAATTCGAACCTTGTAATTTCAATGCACTATGACCGACAGCACCCAACGCAAACAGTTGCTAGTTTCTATGCAGAAAATTGTGGCTGCCAAGAGCCGCCAAACATCCATTCAGCAAAATACAATTTGTGACATAACTTTTTTCTAAATATCAAAATCGAGGTTAAATATTAATAGAGCCGTAAAGCTTTCTTGTCCGCATCTTTTGAAACAAGTTCCAATGATCCAAGTAGCTGCGGTCAAGAGCCACGGCCTTTTCAAAAATTTTCAAAATTTTTTTATTTTTGACACTATCGAATTCGAACCTTGTAATTTCAATGCACTATGACAAAACAGCACCCAACGCAAACATTTGCTAGTTTCTATGCAGAAAATTGTGCCTGCCAAGAGCCGCCAAACATCCATTCAGCAAAATACAATTTGTGACATAACTTTTTTCTAAATATCAAAATCGAGGTTAAATATTAAGAAAGTGGTAAAGCTTTCTTGTCCGCATCGTTTGAAACAAGTTCCAACGAGCTTTGTTGCTGAACATTTTTAATTTTTCAATATTTGCGTCATAATTAGGCGCGAATTTGCCCCGCTAAAACTAATTTTAGCGCTTTCATGGCAAAAAGCTATTAATAAAAATAGTTTTTCGTGGCCAAGTTCACGAAGTCGTAATTATTTCCAATTTTCAGATAAGCTTTATTCCATAATTTAGTGCCAATTAGGCGCCATTTAGCGCCGTGTGAACAAAGTGTTACGCCTTCCCGTGTAACAATTTGTTTGAAAAAAGCTTTTCCCCCAATTATGGTGTCAAATTTATTAATAAATTCAGAAAAGTTGCGACCAACTTCACGCTTTGGAGTTTCTCTGAGAATTAGTCTTTTTCAAATAACTTGTGATACGCGAGGGCGCAAAATTTTGTTTCAATGGTCAAAAATGGCGCGTAATTGGCGCTTAAGTATGGTACAAGAATTTTTAGAAAATTCTAAAAAGTTGCAGCCTACTTCGTGCTTTTACGTAAGAGAGTTTTTCCGTGTAAATATACTCTACTTAAAGTTTATTTGGCCAGTAAACTATAACTTCAGATTACATTAAGCAAATAAATTTTGATGTGAACACATTAATAGTTGGAAACTTGTAATGATTATTGTAATGATTATAATTTTTAGCAATAGATAATAGGACAATAATTTCCTGTTAGATTGTTAATAACCTTGCCAAAGCCAATCATTAAAAAGCTTAGTTCAATGTTCAACAAACTATTACCCTAAAACCAGAAGTTCAAGGTAAAGTGTGAATAATATGTTGCTTAAATTGCAGTTTAAGTGACGTTACTGAACCCTATTCAAATATAGTTGGGTGTTTATACCTTTCAAGACATTGACTACATAATACCTCTATTGACGACTACATCTCATGTTGTGTCTAATAATATGTTTTTGTATAGGTCCCACAGACAATTTTCTATAGTTCTTCTAATCTTTGTGCTGCACCCTGAAAGGTATATTGGGTGAATAAAAGGGGTTAGACATTCTTAAGAGTTTTCATGATAAACGTCTGGTTTCTGGCGTCTAACTTCTTGGTGGAAATTAAATTTAACATATTTACGATAATGATATATGTCACCAGGTTTGAGATTATTTTAGAAAGATACTAAACAGGAAGTACCTGTCATTGTTTGCTTTCGTTGCAAATCCCAAAAAGATACACTGTTTCATAAAACGATACCCTGCAACCAAGGACGTTATAAGAATGGACCCAGTCATACTCATATAAATATATTGCCAACATAGTTCGGACGTGTGTTTATTACTACTCGCTTTTCTAATATTCGTACAAATATATCTTCTATCTTTTATGTGGTTCTTACCAATAGGAATGTGGGGTTTTACTACAAATCTGGTGGTATCATAATCCCCAATACAATGTCCTTGATAATCACACATATACAACTACCGACGATTTCTTTCTGGGCTGTCTCGGTAGAATTGCGGTAAGCATCACGCTTTCCGTACTCGAGGACACGGTTTCGTTGTTCGACTAAGTCTGTTTCTTTTTTATTATAATACATTCTTTTTATTTGTTTTCATCTTTTACTATACACAATAAGGGCAACATGAACTTTCTTCACGCCCGTGCTGGCTGAAATCAGTAAAATGTACCTTACATTTAATGCAATATTGATATTCTATTTACTGGGAAAGTTTTTGCAACGCCTACTATAATATTTTAACGTACTGCCGGACGTTGGACATTTACTCTTACACAAAACATTTCAATGCATTTATTCGTTGCTTCGAATTCAACAAATGCTAATGCTGTTTTTGTTTACAATATGCGGTTATTACTTGTAAGCTTGAAATGGATATAATTTGATACAAGGGAGTGTGAATAACTGAATTAAATTATAGTGTCATTGTATTATGTATAAATTTGCAATGATTCTAGTTATATACATACAAGTACCTTATAGCATACATATATTGCAAGTAGTATATATTATAAAGAATGTGTAGCCAAATTATCAGAATACATCAAAATATATATAGGAATTATTTGCTAATTATTTGCTTTTTTTGCTGATCAAACCAATTTTTTTGCTATATCTGTGAAAAAGTTACAAGTGGCTAGATAGCTTAATATTAAGCTATCTAGCCAACTAAAAAAATACCTACAAGTAGATGGTTGACAGGCAAATCACCGCCACATTTGCTCCAGCATCCACATTTGCTCCCAAATTTACATGTAAATTCCCATAAGGAGCAAATGTGGAGATGAGTGATAGTTTGGTAGAATTGAGGAGAATCCCACATTTTTACACACATCTGGACCAAAAAGTTTTATTCGACTAACCATTTTTCATCTGTCGAGATAAATATATCTTAAATTTTTGATCTTTCGAGATAAATGAGCATCCACATTTCCACACACGAGATAAACCTATTTTTAAGATTTTTTTTACCGCTAACATTCTGGACCAAATAGTTTTCTTCGACTAGCCATTGCATCTTTCGAGATAAACCTATCTTGTTTGGTATCAATTAATATTAGAATTTTTTCAGCTACCCAAATCTCTAGGAATTTTCCAGATAGCATCACCCCCAAGGGAGCTACCCGAATTTTAACATTTTTTTTATCAATGTCGATTTCTAATCAGCTCTCCTTTTTAATATCTACAATCCTACGTACATAGAAACTTAAATTTCTTATTGGAGAGAATTCTTATTCTCCCACGCACTGCTGCGTAGTTGCATGTCCACCCCTTTTGGGGATATATGCTCGTTATAGGTTGTAGCACCCGCAGTTTTACATAACTACACTTCGTGAGACCCCTTTATTCTTTTTAATCGTATCTTTCTCGCCTACAACAAATTCTTTTGCTGGACCCACATTAAATTCGTCTTTAAATTTTCCTACAACTTTTTTGTCGACAAGTGTTATATTGTATTTATTATACGCGGGGTAGTCACTCTTTTAAGATAAATATATTTTGCTATGTATCAACTAATATTAAATTTTTCTAGGGACCCCAAATCTGTAAATAGATTTTAAATAGGACCACCCCATACAAAGTTAAGCCTTTTAAAGACCCAAATCACTAATTTTTGCTCATCTTTATTTAACTCCATTCTTAGAACCTTTTTTTTGCTACGCAAGACATATGCCTTAGCCAACCATCTCCCGAGAAATCTAAAACCGCTGTGTTCCGCGAACACCACGTGGAGATAACACGTATACTCTGTCAACCAGGATAGAAGCAGAAAGGATTTGGAAGGTGGGAGAAGAACTTAAAAATTATGGAATCTTAAAACTAATACATACAATAGATTTACAAAATCCATACAAATATAAACAACTATCTTATATCTTTACGCCCCCATGCGTAGATTGTTGTACTATTAGGAATGATGTACTTTTTGTCATCTTCCCTCGGAAACTAATTTTATTAATAAGCTGTGTATACAAATTGTATTTTTTTACTCCGGATACATACGCAGGCAAGTACTCGATACCATCCAAATAAAGAATTGTATGCTTGGTGACTGTTAACATCCGCTTCCCTCGTGTACGACCAGACACATCCCAGCCCATGAGCACCCCTGCGCATGCACATCCCTGCCCATGCGCACCCCTGCGCGTGCGCACCCCTGTCCATGCGCACCCTTCTCTGTGCGACTGCTATTTCGGGGTAACGTCACAGCTTTTTATAAATAAAGAGCAATGTAATACTATTCTAAAATTTTTATTCTGACATTATACATAAAAAAATTTAAAAAATGTAATGCCAAGCATGGAGTCATTTAAACTTAATTTTAATACAAAGTTATACACAGAAGACAGTCCTTTCTTTATGTTTGTTTGCAGCGGCTTTAATTTTATCTAATTTTATTCGCAGCTTAAAATTTAAATCGATAGCCAAGTCCTCTATCATCTCCTTTTCTAACTAATAGTTTGATACATAGAGACCGTCTAGGTTTTCGAATTGTAAAATGTACCGAAGTTTGCCTCTATATTTAAAGTCTTTGATTCCATCGACAACCAGATCCATTCCTTCGTGTAATTCTTGCAGCTTGTGACAATCTTTTAATCGCAGCTTTTCCACTATATCCTGCATACGTATCTTGTTAGCTTGATCGACTTCTTCTTGTCGGTATTGGAAGAAATTCTTATTCTCCCACAGACTGTTGCGTAGTTGCATGTCCACCACTTTTGGGAATATATGGTTGTTATAGGTTGTAAGACCCTCGGTTTTAAATGATCCAAAAGGTTCTTTACTAGGCAAATATACAATGTTTAGCGCAACCTCTTTGCGTGTCGTGTACGCAAAGATTACGTAACCCGCATTCCTTAGTTCGTCTTTGTTATCTGCCATTTCGATAAATACGTTTTTAGAATAACCTTTTAAAAAATATACGAATTTAGTACCATCCTTTTCCGCAAGGACGCCTACATAACTAAAAGAGTCTTTTTACTAACCACAAATGCATACAACTTGTAGAAACCAGATGTATCTAAGTCAGTCCATCGGCACATAAAATAATCTTTTAATTCTTCTTCATTTTCTCTAATAAGATGTTCTTTGTCTAACACATCTATGTATTGATCGCGTATTGTCGCAGTGTTTTCCATGTAGTCCAACTTTCGCCTTTTTGCATCCATTTCCTCTAATTCCAGTTGTCTTTTCCTTCCACTTACAGCGTATAGTATACATAATGGGGTAATTTCCTTTAGCGTAAACGGATAGAGTTTACTACCAATATTTACGCGTTGTCGTACAACCTCTGGACGAATGTTAGGCGTATCTATCAATCCCAATTCCAAAATTACTATTTCTTGTGGAATTGTAGAATATGGTGTTGCAGATTGTGTAAAATATGTACTACCTGCTTTAATGTAGCACTTGTGTAAGATTTTTATTTTATCTTGGCTATCTTCCTCTACTATCTCCAAATAATTTACAGGTAAATAGTTAAAACTAAAAGCCGAAAGCACATACTTTATCAATTTTTCCTTTTCCTCTAGTTTTTCGGACAACTTAATTTGCAAGCCCGTCAATTTCTTTGTATTGCCATTCCTCCAATACACGTACTGTAGCAGGTTATTATGCACTAAACAGCAGCTATTTTGTAGTTTGTCCGATAGCTTACTCCACATTTTGACAAGTGGTATCGAGTACATTGGCGCCTTTAGGAAGTATAACTTACTATCTTCCAATAAGGTTAAACAGTCTTTTAAGGGTTTATCTCGAAAGATGCATTGGTTAGTCGAAGAAAACTATTCGGTTCAAAATGTTACTGGTAAAAAATCTTAAAATGAGGGTAGCTCCCTTGGGGGTGATGCTATCTAAAAAAATTCCTAGAAATTCGGATAGCTGAGAAAATTCTAATATTAATTGATACCAAACAAGATAGGTTTATCTCAAAAGATTCATTGGTTAGACGGAGAAAACTATTCGGTTCAGAATGTTAGCGGTAAAAAAATCTTAAAAATAGGTTTATCTCGTGTGTGGAAATGTGGATGCTCATTTATCTCGAAAGATGAAAAATTTATGATATATTTATCTCGAAAGATGAAAATTTAAGATATATTTATCTCGACAGATGAAAAATGGTTAGTCGAATAAAACTTTTTGGTCCAGATGTGTGTGAAAATGTGGGATTCTCCTCATTTCTACCAAACTATCACTCATCTCCACATTTGCTCCTTATGGGAATTTACATGTAAATTTGGGAGCAAATGTGGATGCTGGAGCAAATGTGGCGGTGATTCGCCTGTCAACCATCTACTTGTAGGTATTTTTTTAGTTGGCTAGATAGCTTAATATTAAGCTATCTAGCCACTTGTAACTTTTTCACAGATATAGCAAAAAAATTGGTTTGATCAGCAAAAAAAGCAAATAATTAGCAAATAATTCCTATATATATTTTGATGTATTCTGATAATTTGGCTAAACATTCTTTATAATATATACTACTTGCAATATATGTATGCTATAAGGTACCTGTATGTATATAACTAGAATCATTGCAAATTTATACATAATACAATGACACTGTAATTTAATTCAGTTATTCACATTCCCTTGTATCAAATTATATCCATTTCTAGCTCTATAGTAATAACCGCATATTGTAAACAAAAACGGCATTAGCATTTGTTGAATTCGAAGCAACGAATAAATGCATTGAAACTAATTAAAAATACCCACACAAAATAAAATAAAAAAAGTAACAATATATAAATTTTTTGTTTTTTTTTGCTACCATTTGCAAAAGAAAAAAAAACAAATGTTCAAATAATAAGATAAATATCAATATCCGCAAGAGTAAAGTACAGTAATGAAATTAATTGCTAGCATGACTAAAGAATACCTACGTTTTATGAATTAGTTACTCTTAAAATATGCAACTCCCGAATTTTTTGCTCGCGAAATTAAATGTTCAAACGATAATAATGGGTTTTTGTCGTTTTTTAATATTAATTTCGTGAGCAAAAAATTCAGGATTTACATAATTTAAGAGCAAATAAATCAAGCTCCTTGATTATGAAATTATGATAGAAGAAATTAATTTTTTAAAAGCACTTTACTGTTGTAGTTTCAGGCCAACTTATATTATTATTATCGTTTGAACATCTAATTTTACGAGCAAAAAATTCGGGAGCTGCAAATAATTCATAAACATTGTAAATGCTATAGTTGTGTCAGCAATTAGTTTCTTTATTGTACTTTACTCTTGCAGATATTGATATTTATTTTATTAATTGAACATTTGATTTTTTTCTTTTGTAAATGGGAGCAAAAAATAGCAAATAATTTATATATTGTTGATTTTTTTATTTTATTTTGTGTAGGTATATTTTTTAGTTGGCTAGATAGCTTTTATTAAGCTATCTAGCCACTTGTAACTTTTTCACAAATATTGCAAAAAAACTGGTTTGATCAGCAAAAAAAGCAAATCATTAGCAAATAATTCCTATATATATTTTTATGTGTTCTGATAATTTGGCTCAGACAGCTTAATAGACCTGAATGTTTAGAATTTTGCAGGAAACTGAATCTAACCTCACTTTGTTTTGTGATAAATGAGTAGTGTTTAATAATAAAATACATACGCTCATTGTGAGACCAGACAAACGAGGTTATATACGGACACACAATATGTTTAACGATGATATAGCAAATGCGTGTGTCCAAAAACACCATCCAATGTTGGTACGCATACACGACATACGTTATACCAGATATTTACATTATGGCTTGGTCCATTCTTATAACGTCCTTGCCTGCAATATTTAGTTGCCATCCAGTGATTATCTGCAGGAAAGATATGACTCACCGTTTACAGGACAAAGTACGTATGAAACATTCGAAGCGTATAAACCAATAATGATATCTTAAAGCACGTAATAAACTATAAAAAAATGTATTGCAATCAATATAAGATGCTTGATTCGGTAGAAAAGTATAGACGCAATGCACCGTGATCCGTGAACCACCCTAAAATAAACTTCATTATGTTAGCATTAAAAATAAAAAAGTTGTTTATAAGATAATCTAGTTGGTATAAATTGGCGTTCACTACCAAGTGACTTGATTTATAAACTAAATCTGTTTCTGATGCCTTGTTGCGCCTAAAATGTGCTCTAATGTGCCCAAAAAAGCTTTTGTTCTTGTCCACCCTCCAATTCAAACCTGTAATAGATATGAACAAATTAAGTTCGTTGGTAGTGTGTATAAATAACACCATTTTTTAAAAATTAATATTTTGAAAGTTGTTTTATGTTGTTAGAACCTCGTACCACATTGCTCCAGGCGACTTTATTTTATTCCTAACAATTTTTCAAAATTAAAAGCAGAAGAAAAATCAAACTTATCTACAAACAGAATCCCGGACAAGAAGTAAACGTATAAAACATAAGGTGCGTGAAGTTAGCCGTGGATTTGCATTTCCAATGCTCCACCCGAAAGCACTACATTGGCCAGGAAGCGAGTTATTTGTTGCCCGGAAATTTAGAATTTTGCCGAACCCTTGCCGTTCCAGGCAAGGTAGGGATCTTTAACGTGCGTGACACACACACACACACACACACACACACACACACACACACACACACACACACACACACACACACGGGACCTCCATTTAACCTCTCATTTGAACGAGGGCGTAATTTTTATGAAAAATGCTCACCTGCCATTTTTCAAGCAGTCGGCCGTGTCGGGATTTGAACCCGGGACCTTGGGATACGTAGTCTTACGCATAAGCGTGAAGTTGGTCGCAACTTTTTTGAATTTGTTAATAAATTTGATACCATAATTGGGGGAACAGCTTTTTTCAAGTAACTTGTTACACGGGAAGGAGCAAAATTTTGATATAACGGCGCAAAATGGCGCCTAATTAGCGCTAAATTATGAAATAAACATTTTCTAAAAATTGCAAAAAGTACGACTTCGTGAATTTGGCCAGAAAAATCTTTTTTATTAATAATTTGTTTGCCAAGAAGGCGCAAAAATTAGTTTCAGCAGCAAAAAACATTTTTGAAAAATCCAAAAATGTTGCAACACATGTATATTGCTTGAATGTGCCGTTTCGCAATACGGACCTAAAAAAATGCCTATTGCTTATGACTCAGAGCGGTCGGTCATAGTGCATTGAAATTACAAAGTTCGAATTCGATAGTGTCAAAAATAAAAAAATTTTGAAATTTTTTGAAAAGGCCGTGGCTCTTGACCGCAGCTATTTGGATCATTGGAACTTGTTTCAAACGATGCGGACAAGAAAGCTTTATGGCTCTATTAATATTTAACCTCGATTTTGATATTTAGAAAAAAGTTATGTCACAAATTGTATTTTGCTGAATGGATGTTTGGCGGCTCTTGGCAGCCACAATTTTCTGCATGGAAACTAGCAACTTTTTGCGTTGGGTGCTGTCGGTCATAGTGCATTGAAATTACAAGGTTCGAATTCGATAGTGTCAAAAATAAAAAAATTTTGAAAATTTTTGAAAAGGCCGTGGCTCTTGACCGCAGCTACTTGGCTCATTGAAACTTGTTTCAAACGATGCGGACAAGAAAGCTTTAGGGCTTTATCAATATTTAATTTCGATTTTGATATTTAGGAAAAAGTTATGTCACAAATTGTATTTTGCTGAATGGATGTTTGGCGGCTCTTGGCAGCCACAATTTTCTGCATAGAAACTAGCAACTTTTTGCGTTGGGTGCTGTCAGTCATAGTGCATTGAAATTACAAGGTTCGAATTCGATAGTGTCAAAATAAAAATTTTGAAAATTTTGAAAAGGCCGTGGCTCTTGACCGCAGCTACTTGGCTCATTGGAACTTGTTTCAAACGATGCGGACAAGAAAGCTTTACGGCTTTATTAATATTTAATTTCGATTTTGATATTTAGAAAAAAGTTATGTCACAAATTGCATTTTGCTGAATGGATGTTTGGCGGCTCTTGGCAGCCACAATTTTCTGCATAGAAACTAGCAACTTTTTGCGTTGGGTGCTGTCGGTCATAGTGCATTGAAATTACAAGGGTCGAATTCGATAGTGTCAAAAATAAAAAAATTTTGAAAATTTTTGAAAAGGCCGTGGCTCTTGACCGCAGCTACTTGGCTCATTGGAACTTGTTTCAAACGATGCGGACAAGAAAGCTTTACGGCTTTATTAATATTTAATTTCGATTTTGATATTTAGAAAAAAGTTATGTCACAAATTGTATTTTGCTGAATGGATGTTTGGCGGCTCTTTGCAGCCACAATTTTCTGCATAGAAACTAGCAACTTTTTGCGTTGGGTGCTTCGGTCATAGTGCATTGAAATTACAAGGTTCGAATTCGATAGTGTCAAAAATAAAAAAATTTTGAAATTTTTTGAAAAGGCCGTGGCTCTTGACCGCAGCTACTTGGCTCATTGGAACTTATTTCAAACGATGCGGACAAGAAAGCTTTACGGCTCTATTAATATTTAACCTCGATTTTGATATTTAGAAAAAAGTTATGTCACAAATTGTATTTTGCTGAATGGATGTTTGGCGGCTCTTGGCAGCCACAATTTTCTGCATAGAAACTAGCAACTTTTTGCGTTGGGTGCTGTCGGTCATAGTGCATTGAAATTACAAGGTTCGAATTTGATAGTGTCAAAAACAAAAAAATTTTGAAATTTTTTGAAAAGGCCGTGGCTCTTGACCGCAGCTACTTGGATCATTGGAACTTGTTTCAAACAATGCGGACAAGAAAGCTTTAGGGCTTTATTAATATTTAATTTCGATTTTGATATTTAGAAAAAAGTTATGTCACAAATTGTATTTTGCTGAATGGATGTTTGGCGGCTCTTGGCAGCCACAATTTTCTGCATAGAAACCAGCAACTTTTTGCGTTGGGTGCTGTCGGTCATAGTGCATTGAAATTACAAGGTTCGAATTCGATAGTGTCAAAAACAAAAAAATTTTGAAATTTTTTGAAAAGGCCGTGGCTCTTGACCGCAGCTACTTGGCTCATTGGAACTTGTTTCAAACGATGCGGACAAGAAAGCTTTACGGCTCTATTAATATTTAACCTCGATTTTGATATTTAGAAAAAAGTTATGTCACAAATTGTATTTTGCTGAATGGATGTTTGGCGGCTCTTGGCAGCCATAATTTTCTGCATAGACACCAGCAACTTTTTGCGTTGGGTGCTGTCGGTCATAGTGCATTGAAATTACAAGGTTCGAATTCGATAGTGTCAAAAATAAAAAAATTTTGAAAATTTTTGAAAAGGCCGTGGCTCTTGACCGCAGCTACTTGGCTCATTGGAACTTGTTTCAAACGATGCGGACAAGAAAGCTTTAGGGCTTTATTAATATTTAATTTCGATTTTGATATTTAGAAAAAAGTTATGTCACAAATTGTATTTTGCTGAATGGATGTTTGGCGGCTCTTGGCAGCCACGATTTTCTGCATAGAAACCAGCAACTTTTTGCGTTGGGTGCTGTCGGTCATAGTGCATTGAAATTACAAGGTTCGAATTCGATAGTGTCAAAAACAAAAAAATTTTGAAATTTTTTGAAAAGGCCGTGGCTCTTGACCGCAGCTACTTGGCTCATTGGAACTTGTTTCAAACGATGCGGACAAGAAAGCTTTAGGGCTTTATTAATATTTAATTTCGATTTTGATATTTAGAAAAAAGTTATGTCACAAATTGTATTTTGCTGAATGGATGTTTGGCGGCTCTTGGCAGCCACGATTTTCTGCATAGAAACCAGCAACTTTTTGCGTTGGGTGCTGTCGGTCATAGTGCATTGAAATTACAAGGTTCGAATTCGATAGTGTCAAAAACAAAAAAATTTTGAAATTTTTTGAAAAGGCCGTGGCTCTTGACCGCAGCTACTTGGATCATTGGAACTTGTTTCAAACGATGCGGACAAGAAAGCTTTACGGCTCTATTAATATTTAATCTCGATTTTGATATTTAGAAAAAAGTTATGTCACAAATTGTATTTTGCTGAATGGATGTTTGGCGGCTCTTGGCAGCCACAATTTTCTGCATAGAAACTAGCAACTTTTTGCGTTGGGTGCTGTCAGTCATAGTGCATTGAAGTTACAAGGTTCGAATTCGATAGTGTCAAAAATAAAAAAAGTTTGAAAATTTTTGGAAAGGCCGTGGCTCTTGACCGCAGATACTTGGCTCATTGGAACTTGTTTCAAACGATGCGGACAAGAAAGCTTTACGGCTTTATTAATATTTAATTTTGATTTTGATATTTAGAAAAAAGTTATGTCACAAATTGTATTTTGCTGAATGGTTGTTTGGCGGCTCTTGGCAGCCACAATTTTCTGCATAGAAACTAGCAACTTTTTGCGTTGGGTGCTGTCGGTCATAGTGCATTCAAATTACAAGGTTCGAATTCGATAGTGTCAAAAATAAAAAATTTTGAAAATTTTTGAAAAGGCCGTGGCTCTTGACCGCAGCTACTTGGCTCATTGGAACTTGTTTCAAACGATGCGGACAAGAAAGCTTTACGGCTTTATTAATATTTAACCTCGATTTTGATATTTAGAAAAAAGTTATGTCACAAATTGTATTTTGCTGAATGGATGTTTGGCGGCTCTTGGCAGCCACAATTTTCTGCATAGAAACTAGCAACTTTTTGCGTTGGGTGCTGTCGGTCATAGTGCATTGAAATTACAAGGTTCGAAGTCGATAGTGTCAAAAATAAAAAATTTTGAAATTTTTGAAAAGGCCGTGGCTCTTGACCGCAGCTACTTGGATCATTGGAATTTTTTTTAAAAGGGGAAAAAATTTTCCCTTTTTAAATTTTTCCCTTTTTAATTTTAAAAAAATTTTCCAAAATTTTTTTTTTTTTGGGGCCTTTCCCCAAATTTTTTAAAAAAAATTTTTTTGGGGGGTGGGGTTTTTTTAAAAAAAAAAATTTTTTTAAAAAAAAAAAATTTTAAAATTTTAAAAGGGGGCCTTTCCCCCCCCCTTTTTTTTAAAAGGGGAAAAAATTTGGGTTTTTTAAATTTTCCTTTTTTTTTAAAAAAATTTTAAAAATTTTTTTTTGGAATGGTTTGGGGGGGCCAAAATTTTTTAAAAACAAATTTTTTGGGTTGGGGCCGGTCCTTTTAAAAAAAGGGGTTTTGGGAAAAAAAAAAAAATTTTAAAATTTTTAAAAGGGGGCCTTTCCCCCCTTTTTTTTTTTTAAAAGGGGAAAAAATTTCCCTTTTTAATTAATTTTCCCTTTTTTTTTAAAAAAAATTTTAAAAATTTTTTTTGGGGTTTTGGGGCCTTTGGGCCCAAATTTTTCCAAAAAAAACCTTTTTTGGGGGGTGGGGTTTTTTTAAAAAAAAAAATTTTTTTAAAAAAAAAAAAAAAAATTTTTTTTTGGGGGGTTTTCCCGCCTTTTTTTTTTTAAAAGGGGAAAAAAACCCTTTTTAATTAATTTTTTTTTTTTTTAAAAAAAAGTTAAAAATTTTTTTTGGGAAAGGGGGCCCCCCCCTTTTTTTGGAAAAAAAATTTTTTGGGGGGGTTGGGTTTAAAATTAAAAAATTTTCGAAGGAAAAAAAAAAAAAAAAAAGGGGGGCCCCCAAAATTTTTTAAAATTTTTTTAAAACGGGGAAAAAACCCCTTTTTTAATTAATTTTTTTTTTTAATTTTAAAAAAATTTTCCAAAATTTTTTTTTTTTTGGGGCCTTTCCCCAAATTTTTTAAAAAAAATTTTTGGGGGGGTTTTAAGGGAAAAAAATTTAATTTTGGGAAAAATAAAAAATTTTAAAATTTTTAAAAGGCCGGGTTTTCCCGGCCTTTTTTTTTTTAAAAGGGGAAAAAAAATTTTTTTTAATTAATTTTCCCTTTTTTTTTAAAAAAATTTTAAAAATTTTTTTTGGGGTTTTGGGGCCTTTGGGCCCAAATTTTTTAAAAAAAATTTTTTTGGGGGGTGGGTTTTTTTTAAAAAAAAAAATTTTTTTAAAAAAAAAAAATTTTAAAATTTTTAAAATTTTTGGGGAATTTTTTTTTTTTAAAAGGGGAAAAAAACCCCTTTTAATTAATTTTCCCTTTTTTTTTAAAAAAATTTTAAAAATTTTTTTTGGGGTTTTGGGGGCCTTTCCCCCAAATTTTTTAAAAAAAATTTTTTTGGGGGGGGTTTTTTTTAAATTAAATTAATTTTTAAAAAAAAAAAAATTTTAAAATTTTGGGGGGTTTTGGGGAATTTTTTTTTTTCCAAAACCCAAAAAGGGGTTTTTTTAATTTTAAATTTTTTTTTAAAAAAATTTTAAAAATTTTTTTTTGGAATGGTTTGGGGGGGCCAAAATTTTTTGGAAAAAAAATTTTTTGGGTTGGGTTTTTAAATTGAAATTAAAAAGGGTTAATTGGTTTAAAAAAAAAAAAAAATTTTTTTGGGGGGCCCCCACCCCTTTTTTAAAATTTTTTTAAAACGGGGAAAAAACCCCTTTTTTTTTTAAATTTTTTTTTTTAAAAAGAAAAAAAAATTTTTTTTTTTTTGGGGGGGGGCCCCAAAATTTTTTAAAAAAAACCCTTTTGGGGTTGGGGGTTGGCATTGGTTTAAATTCAATTTAATTTAAAATTAAAAAAAAAATTTTAAAAGGGGGGGGAAAAATTTAATTTTTAAAGTTTCAAACAAAAGGGGGTTTTTTTTTTTTTTTAAAATTTTGAAAAAAAAAATTTTTTTTTGGTGTTTGGGGTTTGGGGCCCCCCTTTTTTTCCAAAAATTTTTTTTTGGGGCCGGGTTTTTAAAAAATTAAAAATTAAAAAAAAATTTAAAAAATTTTTAAAATTTTGGGGGGGAAACCCCAATTGGAATTTTTAAAGTTTCAAACAAAAGGGGGTTTTTTTTTTTAAAATTTTTTTTAAAAAAATTTTGAAAAATTTTTTTTTTTGTTTGGGGTTTTGGGGCCCCCCAAAAAACTTAAAAAGGCCTTTTTTGGGGGGGCCTTAAATTCAAGGGAAAAAATTTTTAAAAAAAAAAAAAAAAATTTTAAAATTTGGGGGGCCTTTTGGGTTTTTTTTAAAATTTTAAAAAAGGGGAAAGGTTTTTTTTTTTTTAATTTTAAAAATTTTAAAAAATTTTTTTTTTTTTGGGGTTTTTTTTCCCAAAAAGGCAAAAAATTTTTTTTGGGGGTTTTGGGAAAAAATTAAATTCAATTTAAAAAAAAAAAAAATTTTAAAATTTGGGCCCCCCCCTTTTTTTTTTTAAAATTGGGAAAAAAGCCGGGGTTTTTAAAATTTTTTTAATTTTAATTTTTTTTTTAAAAAATTTTTTTTTTTTTGGGGTTTTTGGGCCCTTTTCGCCCAAAAATTTTAAAAAATTTTTTTTGGGGGTTTTGGGAAAAAAAAACCAATTTAAAAAAAATTTTAAAAAAAAAAGGGTTTTCCCCGGGCCTTGGGAAAATTTGTTTAAAAGGGAAAAAAACCCCCAAAAATTTAAACCCAAATTTTTAATTTGAAAAGTTATTTAAAAAATTTATTTTCCAAATTGGATTTTTTTGGGCCCTTTTTAAAAATTTTTTTGGGTTTTGGTTTTTGGTTAAATTTGAAATTAAAGGTTCAAAAAAAATTTAAAAAAAAAAGGGGTTTTTAAAGGCCGGGTTTTTTTAAAATTTGGTTTAAAAGGGAAAAAAAAAATTTAAACCCAAATTTTTAATTTTTTTTTAAAAAATTTTTTTTTTTTTGGGGTTTTTGGGCCCTTTTCGCCCAAAAATTTTAAAAACCCTTTTTCGGTTTGGGGGGAAATTTTAAATTCAATTTAAAAAAAAAAAAAAATTTTTTTTGGGCCGGGCTTTTTTAAATTGGTTTAAAAGGGAAAAAAAAAATTTAAATTTTTTAAATTTTTAATTTGAAAAGTTATTTAAAAAATTTATTTTCCAAATTGGATTTTTTTGGGCCCTTTTTAAAAATTTCCTTTTTGGGCCTTTTGGGGGTGCCCTTTTTTGAAAAATTTTTTGAAAAGGGGTGGCTCTTGACCGCAGCTACTTGGCTCATTGGAACTTGTTTCAAACTATGCGGAGAGGAAAGCTTTACGGCTTTATTAATATTTAACCACGATTTTGATATTTAGAAAAAAGTTATGTCACAAATTGTATTTTGCTGAATGGATGTTTGGCGACTCTTGTCAGCCACAATTTTCTGCATAGAAACTAGCAATTTTTGCGTTGGGTGCTGTCGGTCGTAGTGCATTGAAATTACAAGGTTCGAATTCGATAGGGTCAAAAATAAGAATTTTTTGAAAAAGCCGTGGCTCTTGACCGCAGTACTTGGCTCATTGGAACTTGTTTCAAACGATGCGGACAAGAAAGCTTTACCGGCTTTATTAATATTTAACCTCGATTTTGATATTTAGAAAAAGTTATGTCACAAATTGTATTTTGCTGAATGGATGTTTGGCGGCTCTTGGCAGCCACAATTTTCTGCATAGAAACTAGCAACTTTTTGCGTTGGGTACTGTCGGTCATAGTGCATTGAAATTACAAGGTTCGAATTCGATAGTGTCAAAAATAAAAAAGTTTGAAAATTTTGAAAGGCCGTGGCTCTTGACCGCAGTACTTGGATCATTGGAACTTGTTTCAAACGATGCGGACAAGAAAGCTTTACCGGCTTTATTAATATTTTTTCGATTTTGATATTTAGAAAAAAGTTATGTCACAAATTGCATTTTGCTGAATGGATGTTTGGCGGCTCTTGGCAGCCACAATTTTCTGCATAGAAACTAGCAACTTTTTGCGTTGGGTGCTGTCGGTCATAGTGCATTGAAATTACAAAGGTTCGAATTCGATAGTGTCAAAATAAAAAAATTTTGAAAATTTTGAAAAGGCCGTGGCTCTTGACCGCAACTACTTGGTCATTGGAACTTGTTTCAAACGATGCGGACAAGAAACTTTACCGGCTTTATTAATATTTAACCTCGATTTTGATATTTAGAAAAAAGTTATGTCAAAAATTGTATTTTGCTGAATGGATGTTTGGCGGCTCTTGGCAGCCACAATTTTCTGCATAGAAACTAGCAACTTTTTGCGTTGGGTGCTGTCGGTCATAGTGCATTGAAATTGCAAGGTTCGAATTCGATAGTGTCAAAAATAAAAAATTTTTGAAAATTTTGAAAAGGCCGTGGCTCTTGACCGCAGCTACTTGGCTCATTGGAACTTGTTTCAGACGATGCGGACAAGAAAGCTTTACCGCTTTATTAATATTTAACCTCGATTTTGATATTTAGAAAAAAGTTATGTCAAAAATTGTATTTTGCTGAATGGATGTTTGGCGGCTCTTGGCAGCCACAATTTTCTGCATAGAAACTAGCAACTTTTTGCGTTGGGTGCTGTCGGTCATAGTGCATTGAAATTACAAGGTTCGAATTCGATAGTGTCAAAATAAAAATTTTGAAAATTTTTGAAAGGCCGTGGCTCTTGACCGCAGCTACTTTTTGGAACTTGTTTCAAACGATGCGGACAAGAAAGCTTTACGGCTCTATTAATATTTAACCTCGATTTTGATATTTAGAAAAATGTTATGTCAAAAATTGTATTTTGCTGAATGGATGTTTGGCGGCTCTTGGCAGCCACAATTTTCTGCATAGAAACTAGCAACTTTTTGCGTTGGGTGCTGTCGGTCATAGTGCATTGAAATTGCAAGGTTCGAATTCGATAGTGTCAAAAATAAAAAATTTTGAAAATTTTGAAAAGGCCGTGGCTCTTGACCGCAGCTACTTTGGATCATTGGAACTTGTTTCAAACGATGCGGACAAGAAAGCTTTACCGGCTCTATTAATATTTAACCTCGATTTTGATATTTAGAAAAAGTTATGTCACAAATTGTATTTTGCTGAATGGATGTTTGGCCTCTTGGCAGCCACAATTTTCTGCATAGAAACTAGCAACTTTTGCGTTGGGTGCTGTCGGTCATAGTGCATTGAAATTACAAGGTTCGAATTCAATAGTGTCAAAAATAAAAATTTTGAAAATTTTTGAAAAGGCCGTGGCTCTTGACCGCAGCTACTTGGATCATTGGAACTTGTTTCAAACGATGCGGACAAGAAAGCTTTACGGCTCTATTAATATTTAACCTCGATTTTGATATTTAGAAAAAGTTATGTCACAAATTGTATTTTGCTGAATGGATGTTTGGCGGCTCTTGGCAGCCACAATTTTCTGCATAGAAACTAGCAACTTTTGCGTTGGGTGTTCGGTCATAGTGCATTGAAATTACAAGGTTCGAATTCGATAGTGTCAAAAATAAAAATTTTGAAAATTTTTGAAAAGGGTGGCTCTTGACCGCAGCTACTTTGATCATTGGAACTTGTTTCAAACGATGCGGACAAGAAAGCTTTACCGGCTTTATTAATATTTAACCTCGATTTTGATATTTAGAAAAAAGTTATGTCACAAATTGTATTTTGCTGAATGGCTGTTTGGCGGCTCTTGGCAGCCACAATTTTCTGCATAGAAACTAGCAACTTTTTGCGTTGGGTGCTGTCGGTCATAGTGCATTGAAATTACAAGGTTCGAATTCGATAGGGTCAAAAAAAAAAATTTTGAAAATTTTTGAAAAGGGTGGCTCTTGACCGCAGCTACTTTGATCATTAACTTGTTTCAAACGATGCGGACAAGAAAGCTTTACCTCTATTAATATTTAACCTCGATTTTGATATTTAGAAAAAGTTATGTCACAAATTGTATTTTGCTGAATGGATGTTTGGCGGCTCTTGGCAGCCACAATTTTCTGCATAGAAACTAGCAACTTTTTGCGTTGGGTGCTGTCGGTCATAGTGCATTGAAATTACAAGGTTCGAATTCGATAGGGTCAAAAATAAAAAATTTTGAAAATTTTGAAAAGGCCGTGGCTCTTGACCGCAGTACTTGGCTCATTGGAACTTGTTTCAAACGATGCGGACAAGAAAGCTTTACGGCTTTATTAATTTTTAAATTTCGATTTTGATATTTAGAAAAAAGTTATGTCACAAATTGTATTTTGCTGAATGGATGTTTGGCGGCTCTTGGCAGCCAAATTTTCTGCATAGAAACTAGCAATTTTTGCGTTGGGTGCTGTCGGTCATAGTGCATTGAAATTACAAGGTTCGAATTCGATAGTGTCAAAATAAAAAATTTTGAAAATTTTTGAAAAGGGTGGCTCTTGACCGCAACTACTTGGTCTTGGAACTTGTTTCAAACGATGCGGACAAGAAAGCTTTACCGCTTTATTAATATTTAACCTCGATTTTGATATTTAGAAAAAAGTTATGTCAAAAATTGTATTTTGCTGAATGGATGTTTGGCGGCTCTTGGCAGCCACAATTTTCTGCATAGAAACTAGCAACTTTTTGCGTTGGGTGCTGTCGGTCATAGTGCATTGAAATTGCAAGGTTTTTAATTCGATAGTGTCAAAAATATAAATTTTTTGAAAATTTTTGAAAAGGCCGTGGCTCTTGACCGCAGCTACTTGGCTCATTGGAACTTGTTTCAGACGATGCGGACAAGAAAGCTTTGGCTTTATTAATATTTAACCTCGATTTTGATATTTAGAAAAAGTTATGTCACAAATTGTATTTTGCTGAATGGATGTTTGGCGGCTCTTGGCAGCCACAATTTTCTGCATAGAAACTAGCAACTTTTTGCGTTGGGTGCTGTCGGTCATAGTGCATTGAAATTGCAAGGTTCGAATTCGATAGTTCAAAAATAAAAATTTTGAAAATTTTTGAAAAGGCCGTGGCTCTTGACCGCAGCTACTTTGGATCATTGGAACTTGTTTCAAACGATGCGGACAAGAAAGCTTTTACGGCTTTATTAATATTTAACCTCGATTTTGATATTTAGAAAAAGTTATGTCACAAATTGTATTTTGCTGAATGGATGTTTGGCGGCTCTTGGCAGCCACAATTTTCTGCATAGAAACTAGCAACTTTTTGCGTTGGGTGCTGTCGGTCATAGTGCATTGAAATTACAAGGTTCGAATTCAATAGTGTCAAAAATAAAAAATTTTGAAAATTTTGAAAAGGCCGTGGCTCTTGACCGCAGCTACTTGGATCATTGGAACTTGTTTCAAACGATGCGGACAAGAAAGCTTTACCGGCTTTATTAATATTTAACCTCGATTTTGATATTTAGAAAAAGTTATGTCACAAATTGTATTTTGCTGAATGGATGTTTGGCGGCTCTTGGCAGCCACAATTTTCTGCATAGAAACTTGCAACTTTTTTGGGTGCTGTCGGTCATAGTGCATTGAAATTACAAGGTTCGAATTCGATAGTGTCAAAAATAAAAAATTTTGAAAATTTTGAAAAGGCCGTGGCTCTTGACCGCAGCTACTTTGGATCATTGGAACTTGTTTCAAACGATGCGGACAAGAAAGCTTTACGGCTCTATTAATATTTAACCTCGATTTTGATATTTAGAAAAAGTTATGTCACAAATTGTATTTTGCTGAATGGATGTTTGGCGGCTCTTGGCAGCCACAATTTTCTGCATAGAAACTAGCAACTTTTGCGTTGGGTGCTGTCGGTCATAGTGCATTGAAATTACAAGGTTCGAATTCAATAGTGTCAAAAATAAAAAATTTTGAAAATTTTGAAAAGGCCGTGGCTCTTGACCGCAGCTACTTGGATCATTGGAACTTGTTTCAAACGATGCGGACAAGAAAGCTTTACCGGCTCTATTAATATTTAACCTCGATTTTGATATTTAGAAAAAGTTATGTCACAAATTGTATTTTGCTGAATGGATGTTTGGCGGCTCTTGGCAGCCACAATTTTCTGCATAGAAACTAGCAACTTTTGCGTTGGGTGCTGTCGGTCATAGTGCATTGAAATTACAAGGTTCGAATTCGATAGTGTCAAAAAATAAAAATTTTGAAAATTTTTGAAAAGGCCGTGGCTCTTGACCGCAGCTACTTTGGATCATTGGAACTTGTTTCAAACGATGCGGACAAGAAAGCTTTACCGGCTCTATTAATATTTAACCTCGATTTTGATATTTAGAAAAAGTTATGTCACAAATTGTATTTTGCTGAATGGATGTTTGGCGGCTCTTGGCAGCCACAATTTTCTGCATAGAAACTAGCAACTTTTGCGTTGGGTGCTGTCGGTCATAGTGCATTGAAATTACAAGGTTCGAATTCGATAGTGTCAAAAATAAAAAATTTTGAAAATTTTGAAAAGGCCGTGGCTCTTGACCGCAGCTTTTGATCATTGGAACTTGTTTCAAACGATGCGGACAAGAAAGCTTTACCGGCTTTATTAATATTTAACCTCGATTTTATATTTAGAAAAAGTTATGTCACAAATTGTATTTTGCTGAATGGATGTTTGGCGGCTCTTGGAAGCCACAATTTTCTGCATAGAAACTAGCAACTTTTTGCGTTGGGTGCTGTCGGTCATAGTGCATTGAAATTACAAGGTTCGAATTCGATAGGGTCAAAAATAAAAAAATTTTGAAAAATTTTGAAAAGGCCGTGGCTCTTGACCGCAAGCTACTTGGAAAACTTGTTTCAAACGATGCGGACAAGAAAGCTTTACCGGCTCTTTATTAATATTTAACCTCGATTTTGATATTTAGAAAAAAGTTATGTCACAAATTGTATTTTGCTGAATGGATGTTTGGCGGCTCTTGGCAGCCACAATTTTCTGCATAGAAACTAGCAACTTTTGCGTTGGGTGCTGTCGGTCATAGTGCATTGAAATTACAAGGTTCGAATTCAATAGTGTCAAAAATAAAAAAATTTTGAATATTTTGAAAAGGCCGTGGCTCTTGACCGCAGCTACTTGGATCATTGGAACTTGTTTCAAACGATGCGGACAAGAAAGCTTTACGGCTCTATTAATATTTAACCTCGATTTTGATATTTAGAAAAAAGTTATGTCACAAATTGTATTTTGCTGAATGGATGTTTGGCGGCTCCAGCCACAATTTTCTGCATAGAAACTAGCAACTTTTGCGTTGGGTGCTGTCGGTCATAGTGCATTGAAATTACAAGGTTCGAATTCGATAGTGTCAAAATAAAAAAATTTTGAAAATTTTGAAAAGGCCGTGGCTCTTGACCGCAGCTACTTGGCTCATTGGAACTTGTTTCAGACGATGCGGACAAGAAAGCTTTACCGCCTTTATTAATATTTAACCTCGATTTTGGTATTTAGAAAAGAGTTATGTCACAAATTGTATTTTGCTGAATGGATGTTTGGCGGCTCTTGGCAGCCACAATTTTCTGCATAGAAACTAGCAACTTTTTGCGTTGGGTGCTGTCGGTCATAGTGCATTGAAATTGCAAGGTTCGAATTCGATAGTGTCAAAAATAAAAAATTTTTGAAAATTTTTGAAAAGGCCGTGGCTCTTGACCGCAGCTACTTGGCTCATTGGAACTTGTTTCAGACGATGCGGACAAGAAAGCTTTACCGCTTTATTAATATTTAACCTCGATTTTGATATTTAGAAAAAAGTTATGTCAAAAATTGTATTTTGCTGAATGGATGTTTGGCGGCTCTTGTCAGCCACAATTTTCTGCATAGAAACTAGCAATTTTTGCGTTGGGTGCTGTCGGTCGTAGTGCATTGAAATTACAAGGTTCGAATTCGATAGTGTCAAAAATAAAAATTTTTTGAAAATTTTTGAAAAGGCCGTGGCTCTTGACCGCAGCTACTTGGCTCATTGGAACTTGTTTCAGACGATGCGGACAAGAAAGCTTTACCGCTTTATTAATATTTAACCTCGATTTTGATATTTAGAAAAAAGTTATGTCAAAAATTGTATTTTGCTGAATGGATGTTTGGCGGCTCTTGGCAGCCACAATTTTCTGCATAGAAACTAGCAACTTTTTGCGTTGGGTGCTGTCGGTCATAGTGCATTGAAATTACAAGGTTCGAATTCAATAGTGTCAAAATTAAAAATTTTGAAAATTTTGAAAAGGCCGTGGCTCTTGACCGCAGCTACTTGGCTCATTGGAACTTGTTTCAGACGATGCGGACAAGAAAGCTTTACCGCTTTATTAATATTTAACCTCGATTTTGGTATTTAGAAAAAGTTATGTCACAAATTGTATTTTGCTGAATGGATGTTTGGCGGCTCTTGGCAGCCACAATTTTCTGCATAGAAACTAGCAACTTTTGCGTTGGGTGCTGTCGGTCATAGTGCATTGAAATTACAAAGGTTCGAATTCAATAGTGTCAAAAAATAAAAATTTTGAATATTTTGAAAAGGCCGTGGCTCTTGACCGCAGCTACTTGGATCATTGGAACTTGTTTCAAACGATGCGGACAAGAAAGCTTTACGGCTCTATTAATATTTAACCTCGATTTTGATATTTAGAAAAAAGTTATGTCACAAATTGTATTTTGCTGAATGGATGTTTGGCGGCTCTTGGCAGCCACAATTTTCTGCATAGAAACTAGCAACTTTTTGCGTTGGGTGCTGTCGGTCATAGTGCATTGAAATTACAAGGTTCGAATTCAATAGTGTCAAAAATAAAAAAATTTTGAATATTTTGAAAAGGCCGTGGCTCTTGACCGCAGCTACTTGGATCATTGGAACTTGTTTCAAACGATGCGGACAAGAAAGCTTTACGGCTCTATTAATATTTAACCTCGATTTTGATATTTAGAAAAAAGTTATGTCACAAATTGTATTTTGCTGAATGGATGTTTGGCGGCTCTTGGCAGCCACAATTTTCTGCATAGAAACTAGCAACTTTTTGCGTTGGGTGATGTCGGTCATAGTGCATTGAAATTACAAGGTTCGAATTCGATAGTGTCAAAAATAAAAAATTTTGAAAATTTTGAAAAGGCCGTGGCTCTTGACCGCAGCTACTTTGGATCATTGGAACTTGTTTCAAACGATGCGGACAAGAAAGCTTTACGGCTCTTATTAATATTTAACCTCGATTTTGATATTTAGAAAAAGTTATGTCACAAATTGTATTTTGCTGAATGGATGTTTGGCGGCTCTTGGCAGCCACAATTTTCTGCATAGAAACTAGCAACTTTTTGCGTTGTGTGCGGTCGGTCATAGTGCATTGAAATTGCAAGGTTCGAATTCGATAGTGTCAAAAATAAAAATTTTTTGAAAATTTTTGAAAAGGCCGTGGCTCTTGACCGCAGCTACTTGGCTCATTGGAACTTGTTTCAGACGATGCGGACAAGAAAGCTTTACCGGCTCTATTAATATTTAACCTCGATTTTGATATTTAGAAAAAAGTTATGTCAAAAATTGTATTTTGCTGAATGGATGTTTGGCGGCTCTTGGCAGCCACAATTTTCTGCATAGAAACTAGCAACTTTTTGCGTTGGGTGCTGTCGGTCATAGTGCATTGAAATTGCAAGGTTCGAATTCGATAGTGTCAAAAATAAAAAATTTTGAAAATTTTTGAAAAGGCCGTGGCTCTTGACCGCAGCTACTTGGCTCATTGGAACTTGTTTCAAACGATGCGGACAAGAAAGCTTTACCGCTTTATTAATATTTAACTTCGATTTTGATATTTAGAAAAAAATTATGTCACAAATTGTATTTTGCTGAATGGCTGTTTGGCGGCTCTTGGCAGCCACAATTTTCTGCATAGAAACTAGCAACTTTTGCGTTGGGTGCTGTCGGTCATAGTGCATTGAAATTACAAGGTTCGAATTCGATAGGGTCATAAATTAAAAAATTTTGAAAGTTTTTGAAAAGGCCGTGACTCTTGACCGCAGCTACTTTGGGAACTTGTTTCAAACGATGCGGACAAGAAAGCTTTACGGCTCTATTAATATTTAACCTCGATTTTGATATTTAGAAAAAAGTTATGTCACAAATTGTATTTTGCTGAATGGCTGTTTGGCGGCTCTTGGCAGCCACAATTTTCTGCATAGAAACTAGCAACTTTTTGCGTTGGGTGCTGTCGGTCATAGTGCATTGAAATTACAAGGTTCGAATTCGATAGTGTCAAAAATAAAAAATTTTGAAATTTTTGGAAAGGCCGTGGCTCTTGACCGCAGCTACTTGGCTCATTGGAACTTGTTTCAAACGATGCGGACAAGAAAGCTTTACGGCATTAATAATATTTAACCGATTTTGATATTTAGAAAATGTTATGTCACAAATTGTATTTTGCTGAATGGCTGTTTGGCGGCTCTTGGCAGCCACAATTTTCTGCATAGAAACTAGCAACTTTTTGCGTTGGGTGCTGTCGGTCATAGTGCATTGAAATTACAAGGTTCGAATTCGATAGGGTCAAAAATAAAAAAATTTTGAAAATTTTTGAAAAGGCCGTGGCTCTTGACCGCAGCTACTTGGCTCATTGGAACTTGTTTCAAACGATGCGGACAAGAAAGCTTTACCGCTTTATTAATATTTAACTTCGATTTTGATATTTAGAAAAAAATTATGTCACAAATTGTATTTTGCTGAATGGCTGTTTGGCGGCTCTTGGCAGCCACAATTTTCTGCATAGAAACTAGCAACTTTTTGCGTTGGGTGCTGTCGGTCATAGTGCATTGAAATTACAAGGTTCGAATTCGATAGGGTCAAAAATAAAAAATTTTTGAAAAGGCCGTGGCTCTTGACCGCAGCTACTTGGCTCATTGGAACTTGTTTCAGACGATGCGGACAAGAAAGCTTTACCGCTTTATTAATATTTAACCTCGATTTTGATATTTAGAAAAAGTTATGTCACAAATTGTATTTTGCTGAATGGATGTTTGGCGGCTCTTGGCAGCCACAATTTTCTGCATAGAAACTAGCAACTTTTGCGTTGGGTGCGGGTCATAGTGCATTGAAATTACAAGGTTCGAATTCGATAGTGTCAAAAATAAAAAATTTTGAAAATTTTTGAAAAGGCCGTGGCTCTTGACCGCAGCTACCCATTGGAACTTGTTTCAAACGATGCGGACAAGAAAGCTTTACGGCTCTATTAATATTTAACCTCGATTTTGATATTTAGAAAAAGTTATGTCACAAATTGTATTTTGCTGAATGGATGTTTGGCGGCTCTTGGCAGCCACAATTTTCTGCATAGAAACTAGCAACTTTTGCGTTGGGTGCTGTCGGTCATAGTGCATTGAAATTACAAGGTTCGAATTCGATAGTGTCAAAAATAAAAAATTTTGAAAATTTTGAAAAGGCCGTGGCTCTTGACCGCAGCTACTTGGATCATTGGAACTTGTTTCAAACGATGCGGACAAGAAAGCTTTACCGGCTTTATTAATATTTAACCTCGATTTTGATATTTAGAAAAAGTTATGTCACAAATTGTATTTTGCTGAATGGATGTTTGGCGGCTCTTGGCAGCCACAATTTTTTGCATAGAAACTAGCAACTTTTTTGCGTTGGGTGCTGTCGGTCATAGTGCATTGAAATTACAAAGGTTCGAATTCAATAGTGTCAAAATAAAAAATTTTGAAAAATTTTGAAAAGGCCGTGGCTCTTGACCGCAGCTACTTAGCTCATTGGAACTTGTTTCAAACGATGCGGACAAGAAAGCTTTACCGGCTCTATTAATATTTAACCTCGATTTTGATATTTAGAAAAAGTTATGTCACAAATTGTATTTTGCTGAATGGATGTTTGGCGGCTCTTGGCAGCCACAATTTTCTGCATAGAAACTAGCAACTTTTGCGTTGGGTGATGTCGGTCATAGTGCATTGAAATTACAAGGTTCGAATTCGATAGTGTCAAAAATAAAAAATTTTGAAAATTTTGAAAAGGGTGGCTCTTGACCGCAGCTACTTTGATCATTGGAACTTGTTTCAAACGATGCGGACAAGAAAGCTTTACGGCTCTATTAATATTTAACCTCGATTTTGATATTTAGAAAAAAGTTATGTCACAAATTGTATTTTGCTGAATGGATGTTTGGCGGCTCTTGGCAGCCACAATTTTCTGCATAGAAACTAGCAACTTTTTGCGTTGGGTGCTGTCGGTCATAGTGCATTGAAATTACAAGGTTCGAATTCAATAGTGTCAAAAAATAAAAAATTTTGAAAATTTTGAAAAGGCCGTGGCTCTTGACCGCAGCTACTTTGGATCATTGGAACTTGTTTCAAACGATGCGGACAAGAAAAGCTTTACCGGCTCTATTAATATTTAACCTCGATTTTGATATTTAGAAAAAGTTATGTCACAAATTGTATTTTGCTGAATGGATGTTTGGCGGCTCTTGGCAGCCACAATTTTCTGCATAGAAACTTGCAACTTTTGCGTTGGGTGCTGTCGGTCATAGTGCATTGAAATTACAAGGTTCGAATTCGATAGTGTCAAAAATAAAAAATTTTGAAAAATTTTTGAAAAGGCCGTGGCTCTTGACCGCAGCTACTTTGATCATTGGAACTTGTTTCAAACGATGCGGACAAGAAAGCTTTACCGGCTTTATTAATATTTAACCTCGATTTTGATATTTAGAAAAAAGTTATGTCACAAATTGTATTTTGCTGAATGGATGTTTGGCGGCTCTTGGCAGCCACAATTTTCTGCATAGAAACTAGCAACTTTTTGCGTTGGGTGCTGTCGGTCATAGTGCATTGAAATTACAAGGTTCGAATTCGATAGTGTCAAAAATAAAAAAATTTTGAATATTTTGAAAAGGCCGTGGCTCTTGACCGCAGCTACTTGGATCATTGGAACTTGTTTCAAACGATGCGGACAAGAAAGCTTTACGGCTCTATTAATATTTAACCTCGATTTTGATATTTAGAAAAAAGTTATGTCACAAATTGTATTTTGCTGAATGGATGTTTGGCGGCTCTTGGCAGCCACAATTTTCTGCATAGAAACTAGCAACTTTTTGCGTTGGGTGCTGTCGGTCATAGTGCATTGAAATTACAAGGTTCGAATTCGATAGGGTCAAAAATAAAAAAATTTTGAAAATTTTTGAAAAGGCCGTGGCTCTTGACCGCAGCTATTTGGCTCATTGGAACTTGTTTCAAACGATGCGGACAAGAAAGCTTTACCGCTTTATTAATATTTAACCTCGATTTTGATATTTAGAAAAAAGTTATGTCACAAATTGTATTTTGCTGAATGGATGTTTGGCGGCTCTTGGCAGCCACAATTTTCTGCATAGAAACTAGCAACTTTTTGCGTTGGGTGCTGTCGGTCATAGTGCATTGAAATTACAAGGTTCGAATTCGATAGGGTCAAAAATAAAAAAATTTTGAAAATTTTGAAAAGGCCGTGGCTCTTGACCGCTGCTCCTTGGCTCATTGGAACTTGTTTCAAACGATGCGGACAAGAAAGCTTTAGGGCTTTATTAATATTTAACTCGATTTTGATATTTAGAAAAAAGTTATGTCACAAATTGTATTTTGCTGAATGGATGTTTGGCGGTTCTTGGCAGCCACTATTTTCTGCATAGAAACTAGCAACTTTTGCGTTGGGTGCTGTCGGTTATAGTGCATTGAAATTACAAGATTCGAATTCGATAGTGTCAAAAATAAAAAATTTTGAAAATTTTTGAAAAGGCCGTGGCTCTTGACCGCAGCTACTTTGATCATTGGAACTTGTTTCAAACGATGCGGACAAGAAAGCTTTACCGGCTTTATTAATATTTAACCTCGATTTTGATATTTAAAAAAAGTTATGTCACAAATTGTATTTTGCTGAATGGATGTTTGGCGGCTCTTGGCAGCCACAATTTTTTGCATAGAAACTAGCAACTTTTGCGTTGGGTGCTGTCGGTCATAGTGCATTGAAATTACAAGGTTCGAATTCGATAGGGTCAAAAATAAAAAAAATTTTGAAAATTTTTGAAAAGGCCGTGGCTCTTGACCGCAGTACTTGGCTCTTGGAACTTGTTTCAAACGATGCGGACAAGAAAGCTTTACGGCTTTATTAATATTTAATTTCGATTTTGATATTTAGAAAAAAGTTATGTCACAAATTGCATTTTGCTGAATGGATGTTTGGCGGCTCTTGGCAGCCACAATTTTCTGCATAGAAAGTAGCAACTTTTGCGTTGGGTGCTGTCGGTCATAGTGCATTGAAATTACAAGGTTCGAATTCGATAGTGTCAAAAATAAAAAATTTTGAAAATTTTTGAAAGGCCGTGGCTCTTGACCGCAGTATTTGGATCATTGGAACTTGTTTCAAACGATGCGGACAAGAAAGCTTTACCGGCTTTATTAATATTTAAATTTCGATTTTGATATTTAGAAAAAAGTTATGTCACAAATTGCATTTTGCTGAATAGATGTTTGGCGGCTCTTGGCAGCCACAATTTTCTGCATAGAAACTAGCAACTTTTTGCGTTGGGTGCTGTCGGTCATAGTGCATTGAAATTACAAGGTTTGAATTCGATAGTGTCAAAAATAAAAAAATTTTGAGAATTTTTGAAAAGGCCGTGGCTTTTGACCGCAGCTACTTGGCTCATTGGAACTTGTTTCAAACGATGCGGACAAGAAAGCTTTAGGGCTTTATTAATATTTAACCTCGATTTTGATATTTAGAAAAAAGTTATGTCACAAATTGTATTTTGCTGAATGGATGTTTGGCGGCTCTTGGCAGCCACAATTTTTGAAAAACTAGCAACTTTTGCGTTGGGTGTTCGGTCATAGTGCATTGAAATTACAAGGTTCGAATTCGATAGTGTCAAAAATAAAAAATTTTGAAAATTTTTGAAAAGGCCTGGCTCTTGACCGCAGCTACTTTGATCTTGGAACTTGTTTCAAACGATGCGGACAAGAAAGCTTTACGGCTCTATTAATATTTAACCTCGATTTTGATATTTAGAAAAAGTTATGTCACAAATTGTATTTTGCTGAATGGATGTTTGGCGGCTGTTGTCAGCCACAATTTTCTGCATAGAAACTAGCAATTTTTGCGTTGGGTGCTGTCGGTCGTAGTGCATTGAAATTACAAGGTTCGAATTCGATAGGGTCAAAAATAAAAAATTTTGAAAATTTTGAAAAGGCCGTGGCTCTTGACCGCAGCTACTTGGATCATTGGAACTTGTTTCAAACGATGCGGACAGGAAAGCTTTACGGCTTTATTAATATTTAACCTCGATTTTGATATTTAGAAAAAAGTTATGTCACAAATTGTATTTTGCTGAATGGATGTTTGGCGGCTCTTGGTAGCCACAATTTTCTGCATAGGAACTAGCAACTTTTTGCATTGGGTGCTGTCGGTCATAGTGCATTGAAATTACAAGGTTCGAATTCGATAGTGTCAAAAATAAAAAAATTTTAAAAATTTTGAAAGGCCGTGGCTCTTGACCGCAGCTACTTGGATCATTGGAACTTGTTTCAAACGATGCGGACAAGAAAGCTTTACGGCTCTTTATTAATATTTAACCTCGATTTTGATATTTAGAAAAAGTTATGTCACAAATTGTATTTTGCTGAATGGATGTTTGGCGGCTCTTGGCAGCCACAATTTTCTGCATAGAAACTAGCAACTTTTGCGTTGGGTGATGTCGGTCATAGTGCATTGAAATTACAAGGTTCGAATTCGATAGTGTCAAAATAAAAAATTTTGAAAATTTTTGAAAAGGCCGTGGCTCTTGACCGCAGCTACTTTGATCATTGGAACTTGTTTCAAACGATGCGGACAAGAAAGCTTTACGGCTCTATTAATATTTAACCTCGATTTTGATATTTAGAAAAAAGTTATGTCACAAATTGTATTTTGCTGAATGGATGTTTGGCGGCTCTTGGCAGCCACAATTTTCTGCATAGAAACTAGCAACTTTTTGCGTTGGGTGCTGTCGGTCATAGTGCATTGAAATTACAAGGTTCGAATTCAATAGTGTCAAAAATAAAAAAATTTTGAAAATTTTTGAAAAGGCCGTGGCTCTTGACCGCAGCTACTTGGATCATTGGAACTTGTTTCAAACGATGCGGACAAGAAAGCTTTACGGCTCTATTAATATTTAACCTCGATTTTGATATTTAGAAAAAAGTTATGTCACAAATTGTATTTTGCTGAATGGATGTTTGGCGGCTCTTGGCAGCCACAATTTTCTGCATAGAAACTAGCAACTTTTTGCGTTGGGTGCTGTCGGTCATAGTGCATTGAAATTACAAGGTTCGAATTCAATAGTGTCAAAAATAAAAAAATTTTGAATATTTTGAAAAGGCCGTGGCTCTTGACCGCAGCTATTTGGATCATTGGAACTTGTTTCAAACGATGCGGACAAGAAAGCTTTACGGCTCTTTATTAATATTTAACCGATTTTGATATTTAGAAAAAGTTATGTCACAAATTGTATTTTGCTGAATGGATGTTTGGCGGCTCTTGGCAGCCACAATTTTCTGCATAGAAACTAGCAACTTTTGCGTTGGGTGCTGTCGGTCATAGTGCATTGAAATTACAAGGTTCGAATTCGATAGTGTCAAAAATAAAAAATTTTAAAATTTTTGAAAAGGCCGTGGCTCTTGACCGCAGCTACTTTGATCATTGGAACTTGTTTCAAACGATGCGGACAAGAAAGCTTTAAGGCTTTATTAATATTTAATTTCGATTTTGATATTTAGAAAAAAGTTATGTCACAAATTGTATTTTGCTGAATGGATGTTTGGCGGCTCTTGGCAGCCACAATTTTCTGCATAGAAACTAGCAACTTTTTGCGTTGGGTGCTGTCGGTCATAGTGCATTGAAATTACAAGGTTCGAATTCGATAGTGTCAAAAATAAAAAAATTTTGAAAATTTTTGAAAAGGCCGTGGCTCTTGACCGCAGCTACTTTGATCATTGGAACTTGTTTCAAACGATGCGGACAAGAAAGCTTTACGGCTCTATTAAATATTTAACCTCGTTTTGATATTTAGAAAAAAGTTATGTCACAAATTGTATTTTGCTGAATGGATGTTTGGCGGCTCTTGGCAGCCACAATTTTCTGCATAGAAACTAGCAACTTTTGCGTTGGGTGCTGTCGGTCATAGTGCATTGAAATTACAAGGTTCGAATTCAATAGTGTCAAAAATAAAAAAAATTTGAAATTTTTTGAAAAGGCCGTGGCTCTTGACCGCAGCTATTTGGATCATTGGAACTTGTTTCAAACGATGCGGACAAGAAAGCTTTACGGCTCTATTAATATTTAACTCGATTTTGATATTTAGAAAAAGTTATGTCACAAATTGTATTTTGCTGAATGGATGTTTGGCGGCTCTTGGCAGCCACAATTTTCTGCATAGAAACTAGCAACTTTTTGCGTTGGGTGCTGTCGGTCATAGTGCATTGAAATTACAAGGTTCGAATTCGATAGTGTCAAAAATAAAAAATTTTGAAAATTTTGAAAAGGCCGTGGCTCTTGACCGCAGATACTTGGATCATTGGAACTTGTTTCAAACGATGCGGACAAGAAAGCTTTACGGCTTTATTAATATTTAATTTCGATTTTGATATTTAGAAAAAAGTTATGTCACAAATTGCATTTTGCTGAATGGATGTTTGGCGGCTCTTGGCAGCCACAATTTTCTGCATAGAAACTAGCAACTTTTTGCGTTGGGTGCTGTCGGTCATAGTGCATTGAAATTACAAGGTTTGAATTCGATAGTGTCAAAAATAAAAAAATTTTGAGAATTTTTGAAAAGGCCGTGGCTCTTGACCGCAGCTACTTGGCTCATTGGAACTTGTTTCAAACGATGCGGACAAGAAAGCTTTAGGGCTTTATTAATATTTAACTTCGATTTTGATATTTAGAAAAAGTTATGTCACAAATTGTATTTTGCTGAATGGATGTTTGGCGGCTCTTGGCAGCCACAATTTTCTGCATAGAAACTAGCAACTTTTGCGTTGGGTGCTGTCGGTCATAGTGCATTGAAATTACAAGGTTCGAATTCGATAGTGTCAAAAATAAAAAATTTTGAAAATTTTGAAAAGGCCGTGGCTCTTGACCGCAGCTACTTGGATCATTGGAACTTGTTTCAAACGATGCGGACAAGAAAGCTTTACGGCTTTATTAATATTTAACCTCGATTTTGATATTTAGAAAAAGTTATGTCACAAATTGTATTTTGCTGAATGGATGTTTGGCGGCTCTTGGCAGCCACAATTTTCTGCATAGAAACTAGCAACTTTTGCGTTGGGTGCTGTCGGTCATAGTGCATTGAAATTACAAGGTTCGAATTCGATAGTGTCAAAAATAAAAATTTTGAAAATTTTGAAAGGCCGTGGCTCTTGACCGCAGCTACTTGGATCATTGGAACTTGTTTCAAACGATGCGGACAAGAAAGCTTTACGGCTTATTAATATTTAATCGATTTTGATATTTAGAAAAAGTTATGTCACAAATTGTATTTTGCTGAATGGATGTTTGGCGGCTCTTGGCAGCCACAATTTTCTGCATAGAAATAGCAACTTTTGCGTTGGGTGCGTCATAGTGCATTGAAATTACAAGGTTCGAATTCCCCCCCCCCCCCCCCCCCCCCCCCCCCCCCCCCCCCCCCCCCCCCCCCCCCCCCCCCCCCCCCCCCCCCCCCCCCCCCCCCCCCCCCCCCCCCCCCCCCCCCCCCCCCCCCCCCCCCCCCCCCCCCCCCCCCCCCCCCCCCCCCCCCCCCCCCCCCCCCCCCCCCCCCCCCCCCCCCCCCCCCCCCCCCCCCCCAAAAAAAAAAAAAAAAAAAAAAAAAAAAAAAAAAAAAAAAAAAAAAAAAAAAAAAAAAAAAAAAAAAAAAAAAAAAAAAAAAAAAAAAAAAAAAAAAAAAAAAAAAAAAAAAAAAAAAAAAAAAAAAAAAAAAAAAAAAAAAAAAAAAAAAAAAAAAAAAAAAAAAAAAAAAAAAAAAAAAAAAAAAAAAAAAAAAAAAAAAAAAAAAAAAAAAAAAAAAAAAAAAAAAAAAAAAAAAAAAAAAAAAAAAAAAAAAAAAAAAAAAAAAAAAAAAAAAAAAAAAAAAAAAAAAAAAAAAAAAAAAAAAAAAAAAAAAAAAAAAAAAAAAAAAAAAAAAAAAAAAAAAAAAAAAAAAAAAAAAAAAAAAAAAAAAAAAAAAAAAAAAAAAAAAAAAAAAAAAAAAAAAAAAAAAAAAAAAAAAAAAAAAAAAAAAAAAAAAAAAAAAAAAAAAAAAAAAAAAAAAAAAAAAAAAAAAAAAAAAAAAAAAAAAAAAAAAAAAAACTTTTCCATGAAACAGAACTTTTCGGGGGCTTTATATATTGAAATTAAATTGAAGTATGTCAAAAAAAAATTTTGAAAATTTTGGGCCGGGCTCTTGCCGCAAATTCTCATTGGAACTTGCAAAATGCGGGGCTTTCGGCTTTATTAAATTTAATTTCGATTTTGATATTTAGAAAAAAGTTATGTCAAAAATTGTATTTTGCTGAATGGATGTTTGGCGGCTCTTGGCAGCCACAATTTTCTGCATAGAAACTAGCAACTTTTTGCGTTGGGTGCTGTCGGTCATAGTGCATTGAAATTACAAGGTTCGAATTCGATAGGGTCAAAAAAAAAAATTTTGAAAATTTTTGAAAAGGCCGTGGCTCTTGACCGCAGCTACTTGGCTCATTGGAACTTGTTTCAGACGATGCGGACAAGAAAGCTTTACCGCTTTATTAATATTTAACCTCGATTTTGATATTTAGAAAAGAGTTATGTCACAAATTGTATTTTGCTGAATGGATGTTTGGCGGCTCTTGGCAGCCACAATTTTCTGCATAGAAACTAGCAACTTTTTGCGTTGGGTGCTGTCGGTCATAGTGCATTGAAATTGCAAGGTTCGAATTCGATAGTGTCAAAATAAAAAATTTTGAAAATTTTGAAAAGGCCGTGGCTCTTGACCGCAGCTACTTGGATCATTGGAACTTGTTTCAAACGATGCGGACAAGAAAGCTTTACGGCTCTATTAATATTTAACCTCGATTTTGATATTTAGAAAAAAGTTATGTCACAAATTGTATTTTGCTGAATGGATGTTTGGCGGCTCTTGGCAGCCACGATTTTCTGCATAGAAACTAGCAACTTTTGTGTTGGGTGCTGTCGGTGATAGTGCATTGAAATTACAAGGTTCGAATTCGATAGTGTCAAAAATAAAAAAATTTTGAAAATTTTGAAAAGGCCGTGGCTCTTGACCGCAGCTACTTTGATCATTGGAACTTGTTTCAAACGATGCGGACAAGAAAGCTTTACGGCTCTATTAATATTTAACCTCGATTTTGATATTTAGAAAAAAGTTATGTCACAAATTGTATTTTGCTGAATGGATGTTTGGCGGCTCTTGGCAGCCACAATTTTCTGCATAGAAACTAGCAACTTTTTGCGTTGGGTGCTGTCGGTCATAGTGCATTGAAATTACAAGGTTCGAATTCGAATAGTGTCAAAATAAAAAATTTTGAAAATTTTTGAAAAGGCCGTGGCTCTTGACCGCAGCTACTTGGATCATTGGAACTTGTTTCAAACGATGCGGACAAGAAAGCTTTACGGCTCTATTAATATTTAACCTCGATTTTGATATTTAGAAAAAAGTTATGTCACAAATTGTATTTTGCTGAATGGATGTTTGGCGGCTCTTGGCAGCCACAATTTTCTGCATAGAAACTAGCAACTTTTGCGTTGGGTGCTGTCGGTCATAGTGCATTGAAATTACAAGGTTCGAATTCGATAGTGTCAAAAATAAAAAAATTTTGAAAATTTTGAAAAGGCCGTGGCTCTTGACCGCAGCTACTTTGATCATTGGAACTTGTTTCAAACGATGCGGACAAGAAAGCTTTACGGCTCTATTAATATTTAACCTCGATTTTGATATTTATAAAAAAGTTATGTCACAAATTGTATTTTGCTGAATGGATGTTTGGCGGCTCTTGGCAGCCACAATTTTCTGCATAGAAACTAGCAACTTTTTGCGTTGGGTGCTGTCAGTCATAGTGCATTGAAATTACAAGGTTCGAATTCGATAGTGTCAAAAATAAAAAAATTTGGAAATTTTTGGAAAGGCCGTGGCTCTTGACCGCAGCTACTTGGATCATTGGAACTTGTTTCAAACGATGCGGACAAGAAAGCTTTACGGCTCTATTAATATTTAACCTCGATTTTGATATTTAGAAAAAAGTTATGTCACAAATTGTATTTTGCTGAATGGATGTTTGGCGGCTCTTGGCAGCCACAATTTTCTGCATAGAAACTAGCAACTTTTGCGTTGGGTGCTGTCGGTCATAGTGCATTGAAATTACAAGGTTCGAATTCGATAGTGTCAAAATTAAAAAAATTTTGAAAATTTTTGAAAAGGCCGTGGCTCTTGACCGCAGCTACTTTGATCATTGGAACTTGTTTCAAACGATGCGGACAAGAAAGCTATACGGCTGTATTAATATTTAACCTCGATTTTGATATTTAGAAAAAAGTTATGTCACAAATTGTATTTTGCTGAATGAATGTTTGGCGGCTCTTGGCAGCCACAATTTTCTGCATAGAAACTAGCAACTTTTTGCGTTGGGTGCTGTCGGTCATAGTGCATTGAAATTACAAGGTTCGAATTCAATAGTGTCAATAATAAAAAAATTTTGAAAATTTTTGAAAAGGCCGTGGCTCTTGACCGCAGCTACTTGGATCATTGGAACTTGTTTCAAACGATGCGGACAAGAAAGCTTTACGGCTCTATTAATATTTAACCTCGATTTTGATATTTAGAAAAAAGTTATGTCACAAATTGTATTTTGCTGAATGGATGTTTGGCGGCTCTTGGCAGCCACAATTTTCTGCATAGAAACTAGCAACTTTTGCGTTGGGTGCTGTCGGTCATAGTGCATTGAAATTACAAGGTTCGAATTCAATAGTGTCAAAAATAAAAAAAATTTGAAAATTTTTGAAAAGGCCGTGGCTCTTGACCGCAGCTATTTGGATCATTGGAACTTGTTTCAAACGATGCGGACAAGAAAGCTTTAAGGCTTTATTAATATTTAATTTCGATTTTGATATTTAGAAAAAGTTATGTCACAAATTGTATTTTGCTGAATGGATGTTTGGCGGCTCTTGGCAGCCACAATTTTCTGCATAGAAACTAGCAACTTTTGCGTTGGGTGCTGTCGGTCATAGTGCATTGAAATTACAAGGTTCGAATTCGATAGTGTCAAAAATAAAAAATTTTGAAAATTTTGAAAAGGCCGTGGCTCTTGACCGCAGCTACTTGGCTCATTGGAACTTGTTTCAAACGATGCGGACAAGAAAGCTTTAGGCTTTATTAATATTTAATTTCGATTTTGATATTTAGAAAAAGTTATGTCACAAATTGTATTTTGCTGAATGGATGTTTGGCGGCTCTTGGCAGCCACAATTTTCTGCATAGAAACTAGCAACTTTTGCGTTGGGTGCTGTCGGTCATAGTGCATTGAAATTACAAGGTTCGAATTCGATAGTGTCAAAAATAAAAAATTTTGAAAATTTTGAAAAGGCCGTGGCTCTTGACCGCAGCTACTTTGATCATTGGAACTTGTTTCAAACGATGCGGACAAGAAAGCTTTACGGCTTTATTAATATTTAACCTCGATTTTGATATTTAGAAAAAGTTATGTCACAAATTGTATTTTGCTGAATGGATGTTTGGCGGCTCTTGGCAGCCACAATTTTCTGCATAGAAACTAGCAACTTTTGCGTTGGGTGCTGTCGGTCATAGTGCATTGAAATTACAAGGTTCGAATTCGATAGTGTCAAAATAAAAAAAGTTTGAAATTTTGAAAGGCCGTGGCTCTTGACCGCAGATACTTGGATCATTGAACTTGTTTCAAACGATGCGGACAAGAAAGCTTTACGGCTTTATTAATATTTAATTTCGATTTTGATATTTAGAAAAAAGTTATGTCACAAATTGCATTTTGCTGAATGGATGTTTGGCGGCTCTTGGCAGCCACAATTTTCTGCATAGAAACTAGCAACTTTTGTGTTGGGTGCTGTCGGTCATAGTGCATTGAAATTACAAGGTTCGAATTCGATAGTGTCAAAAATAAAAATTTTGAAAATTTTGAAAGGCCGTGGCTCTTGACCGCAGCTACTTGGCTCATTGGAACTTGTTTCAAACGATGCGGACAAGAAAGCTTTAGGGCTTTATTAATATTTAACCTCGATTTTGATATTTAGAAAAAAGTTATGTCACAAATTGTATTTTGCTGAATGGATGTTTGGCGGCTCTTGGCAGCCACAATTTTCTGCATAGAAACTAGCAACTTTTGCGTTGGGTGCTGTCGGTCGTAGTGCATTGAAATTACAAGGTTCGAATTCGATAGAGTCAAAAATAAAAAATTTTGAAAAAATTTTGAAAAGGCCGTGGCTCTTGACCGCAGCTACTTGGCTCATTGGAACTTGTTTCAAACGATGCGGACAAGAAAGCTTTAGGGCTTTATTAATATTTAACCTCGATTTTGATATTTAGAAAAAAGTTATGTCACAAATTGTATTTTGCTGAATGGATGTTTGGCGGCTCTTGGCAGCCACAATTTTCTGCATAGAAACTAGCAACTTTTTGCGTTGGGTGATGTCGGTCATAGTGCATTGAAATTACAAGGTTCGAATTCGATAGTGTCAAAAATAAAAAAATTTTGAAAATTTTTGAAAAGGCCGTGGCTCTTGACCGCAGCTACTTTGATCATTGGAACTTGTTTCAAACGATGCGGACAAGAAAGCTTTACGGCTCTATTAATATTTAACCTCGATTTTGATATTTAGAAAAAAGTTATGTCACAAATTGTATTTTGCTGAATGGATGTTTGGCGGCTCTTGGCAGCCACAATTTTCTGCATAGAAACTAGCAACTTTTTGCGTTGGGTGCTGTCCGTCATAGTGCATTGAAATTACAAGGTTCGAATTCAATAGTGTCAAAAATAAAAAAATTTTGAAAATTTTTGAAAAGGCCGTGGCTCTTGACCGCAGCTACTTGGATCATTGGAACTTGTTTCAAACGATGCGGACAAGAAAGCTTTACGGCTCTATTAATATTTAACCTCGATTTTGATATTTAGAAAAAAGTTATGTCACAAATTGTCTTTTGATGAATGGATGTTTGGCGGCTCTTGGCAGCCACAATTTTCTGCATAGAAACTAGCAACTTTTGCGTTGGGTGCTGTCGGTCATAGTGCATTGAAATTACAAGGTTCGAATTCGATAGTGTCAAAAATAAAAAATTTTGAAAATTTTGAAAAGGCCGTGGCTCTTGACCGCAGCTACTTGGATCATTGGAACTTGTTTCAAACGATGCGGACAAGAAAGCTTTACGGCTCTATTAATATTTAACCTCGATTTTGATATTTAGAAAAAAGTTATGTCACAAATTGTATTTTGCTGAATGGATGTTTGGCGGTTCTTGGCAGCCACGATTTTCTGCATAGAAACTAGCAACTTTTGTGTTGGGTGCTGTCGGTCATAGTGCATTGAAATTACAAGGTTCGAATTCGATAGTGTCAAAAATAAAAATTTTGAAAATTTTGAAAAGGCCGTGGCTCTTGACCGCAGCTACTTTGATCATTGGAACTTGTTTCAAACGATGCGGACAAGAAAGCTTTACGGCTCTATTAATATTTAACCTCGATTTTGATATTTAAAAAAAAGTTATGTCACAAATTGTATTTTGCTGAATGGATGTTTGGCGGCTCTTGGCAGCCACAATTTTCTGCATAGAAACTAGCAACTTTTTGCGTTGGGTGCTGTCAGTCATAGTGCATTGAAATTACAAGGTTCGAATTCGATAGTGTCAAAAATAAAAAAAGTTTGGAAATTTTTGGAAAGGCCGTGGCTCTTGACCGCAGATACTTGGCTCATTGGAACTTGTTTCAAACGATGCGGACAAGAAAGCTTTACGGCTTTATTAATATTTAATTTCGATTTTGATATTTAGAAAAAAGTTATGTCACAAATTGCATTTTGCTGAATGGATGTTTGGCGGCTCTTGGCAGCCACAATTTTCTGCATAGAAACTAGCAACTTTTTGCGTTGGGTGCTGTCGGTCATAGTGCATTGAAATTACAAGGTTCGAATTCGATAGTGTCAAAAATAAAAAAAGTTTGAAAATTTTTGGAAAGGCCGTGGCTCTTGACCGCAGATACTTGGATCATTGGAACTTGTTTCAAACGATGCGGACAAGAAAGCTTTACGGCTTTATTAATATTTAATTTCGATTTTGATATTTAGAAAAAGTTATGTCACAAATTGTATTTTGCTGAATGGATGTTTGGCGGCTCTTGGCAGCCACAATTTTCTGCATAGAAACTAGCAACTTTTTGCGTTGGGTGTGTCGGTCATAGTGCATTGAAATTACAAGGTTCGAATTCGATAGTGTCAAAAATAAAAAATTTTGAAAATTTTGAAAAGGCCGTGGCTCTTGACCGCAGCTACTTTGGACTCATTGGAACTTGTTTCAAACGATGCGGACAAGAAAGCTTTACGGCTTATTAATATTTAACCTCGATTTTGATATTTAGAAAAAGTTATGTCACAAATTGTATTTTGCTGAATGGATGTTTGGCGGCTCTTGGCAGCCACAATTTTCTGCATAGAAACTAGCAACTTTTTGCGTTGGGTGCTGTCGGTCATAGTGCATTGAAATTACAAGGTTCGAATTCAATAGTGTCAAAAATAAAAAAATTTTGAAAATTTTTGAAAAGGCCGTGGCTCTTGACCGCAGCTACTTGGATCATTGGAACTTGTTTCAAACGATGCGGACAAGAAAGCTTTACGGCTCTATTAATATTTAACCTCGATTTTGATATTTAGAAAAAAGTTATGTCACAAATTGTATTTTGCTGAATGGATGTTTGGCGGCTCTTGGCAGCCACAATTTTCTGCATAGAAACTAGCAACTTTTTGCGTTGGGTGCTGTCGGTCATAGTGCATTGAAATTACAAGGTTCGAATTCAATAGTGTCAAAAATAAAAAAAATTTGAAATTTTTTGAAAAGGCCGTGGCTCTTGACCGCAGCTATTTGGATCATTGGAACTTGTTTCAAACGATGCGGACAAGAAAGCTTTACGGCTCTATTAATATTTAACTTCGATTTTGATATTTAGAAAAAAGTTATGTCACAAATTGTATTTTGCTGAATGGATGTTTGGCGGCTCTTGGCAGCCACAATTTTCTGCATAGAAACTAGCAACTTTTTGCGTTGGGTGCTGTCGGTCATAGTGCATTGAAATTACAAGGTTCGAATTCGATAGTGTCAAAAATAAAAAATTTTGAAAATTTTGAAAAGGCCGTGGCTCTTGACCGCAGCTACTTTGGTCATTGGAACTTGTTTCAAACGATGCGGACAAGAAAGCTTTACGGCTTTATTAATATTTAACCTCGATTTTGATATTTAGAAAAAGTTATGTCACAAATTGTATTTTGCTGAATGGATGTTTGGCGGCTCTTGGCAGCCACAATTTTCTGCATAGAAACTAGCAACTTTTGCGTTGGGTGCTGTCGGTCATAGTGCATTGAAATTACAAGGTTCGAATTCGATAGTGTCAAAAATAAAAAATTTTGAAAATTTTGAAAACCGTGGCTCTTGACCGCAGTACTTGGTCATTGGAACTTGTTTCAAACGATGCGGACAAGAAAGCTTTACGGCTTTATTAATATTTAATTTCGATTTTGATATTTAGAAAAAAGTTATGTCACAAATTGCATTTTGCTGAATGGATGTTTGGCGGCTCTTGGCAGCCACAATTTTCTGCATAGAAAGTAGCAACTTTTTGCGTTGGGTGCTGTCGGTCATAGTGCATTGAAATTACAAGGTTCGAATTCGATAGTGTCAAAAATAAAAAAAGTTTGAAAATTTTTGGAAAGGCCGTGGCTCTTGACCGCAGATACTTGGATCATTGGAACTTGTTTCAAACGATGCGGACAAGAAAGCTTTACGGCTTTATTAATATTTAATTTCGATTTTGATATTTAGAAAAAAGTTATGTCACAAATTGCATTTTGCTGAATGGATGTTTGGGGGCTCTTGGCAGCCACAATTTTCTGCATAGAAACTAGCAACTTTTGCGTTGGGTGCTGTCGGTCATAGTGCATTGAAATTACAAGGTTCGAATTCGATAGTGTCAAAAATAAAAAGTTTGAAAATTTTGAAAAGGCCGTGGCTCTTGACCGCAGTACTTGGCTCATTGGAACTTGTTTCAAACGATGCGGACAAGAAAGCTTTAGGGCTTTATTAATATTTAATTTCGATTTTGATATTTAGAAAAAAGTTATGTCACAAATTGTATTTTGCTGAATGGATGTTTGGCGGCTCTTGGCAGCCACAATTTTCTGCATAGAAACTAGCAACTTTTTGCGTTGGGTGCTGTCGGTCATAGTGCATTGAAATTACAAGGTTTGAATTCGATAGTGTCAAAAATAAAAATTTTTTGAAAATTTTTGAAAAGGCCGTGGCTCTTGACCGCAGCTACTTGGCTCATTGGAACTTGTTTCAGACGATGCGGACAAGAAAGCTTTACCGCTTTATTAATATTTAACCTCGATTTTGATATTTAGAAAAAAGTTATGTCACAAATTGTATTTTGCTGAATGGATGTTTGGCGGCTCTTGGCAGCCACAATTTTCTGCATAGAAACTAGCAACTTTTTGCGTTGGGTGCTGTCGGTCATAGTGCATTGAAATTACAAGGTTCGAATTCGATAGTGTCAAAAATAAAAAAATTTTGAAAATTTTTGAAAAGGCCGTGGCTCTTGACCGCAGCTACTTGGCTCATTGGAACTTGTTTCAAACGATGCGGACAAGAAAGCTTTAGGGCTTTATTAATATTTAATTTCGATTTTGATATTTAGTAAAAAGTTATGTCACAAATTGTATTTTGCTGAATGGATGTTTGGCGGCTCTTGGCAGCCACAATTTTCTGCGTGGAAACTAGCAACTTTTTGCGTTGGGTGCTGTCGGTCATAGTGCATTGAAATTACAAGGTTCGAATTCGATAGTGTCAAAAATAAAAAAAGTTTGAAAATTTTTGGAAAAGCCGTGGCTCTTGACCGCAGATACTTGGCTCATTGGAACTTGTTTCAAACGATGCGGACAAGAAAGCTTTACGGCTCTATTAATATTTAATTTCGATTTTGATATTTAGAAAAAAGTTATGTCACAAATTGCATTTTGCTGAATGGATGTTTGGCGGCTCTTGGCAGCCACAATTTTCTGCATAGAAACTAGCAACTTTTTGCGTTGGGTGCTGTCGGTCATAGTGCATTGAAATTACAAGGTTCGAATTCGATAGTGTCAAAAATAAAAAATTTTGAAAATTTTTGAAAAGGCCGTGGCTCTTGACCGCAGCTACTTGGCTCATTGGAACTTGTTTCAAACGATGCGGACAAGAAAGCTTTAGGGCTTTATTAATATTTAATTTCGATTTTGATATTTAGAAAAAAGTTATGTCACAAATTGTATTTTGCTGAATGGATGTTTGGCGGCTCTTGGCAGCCACAATTTTCTGCATAGAAACTAGCAACTTTTTGCGTTGGGTGCTGTCGGTCATAGTGCATTGAAATTACAAGGTTCGAATTCGATAGTGTCAAAAATAAAAAAATTTTGAAAATTTTTGAAAAGGCCGTGGCTCTTGACCGCAGCTACTTTGATCATTGGAACTTGTTTCAAACGATGCGGACAAGAAAGCTTTACGGCTCTATTAATATTTAACCTCGATTTTGATATTTATAAAAAAGTTATGTCACAAATTGTATTTTGCTGAATGGATGTTTGGCGGCTCTTGGCAGCCACAATTTTCTGCATAGAAACTAGCAACTTTTTGCGTTGGGTGCTGTCAGTCATAGTGCATTGAAATTACAAGGTTCGAATTCGATAGTGTCAAAAATAAAAAAAGTTTGGAAATTTTTGGAAAGGCCGTGGCTCTTGACCGCAGATACTTGGCTCATTGGAACTTGTTTCAAACGATGCGGACAAGAAAGCTTTACGGCTTTATTAATATTTAATTTCGATTTTGATATTTAGAAAAAAGTTATGTCACAAATTGTATTTTGCTGAATGGATGTTTGGCGGCTCTTGGCAGGCACAATTTTCTGCATAGAAACTTGCAATTTTTTGCGTTGGGTGCGGTCGGTCATAGTGCATTGAAATTACAAAGTTCAAACTCGATGGTTTCAAAAATAAATACATTTTGAATTGGTTTTGTCGTTTGACCATTGTTGTATATCTCGCTGTAACTTTTTAAATAATGCGGACAAAAGAGCTTTGTTTTTTATTGAAATTCAGATTCAATTTCATTGTACAAAATATTTATTAAATGGTAATTTGGACAAAATAATATATTTGTTTATAAATTATATTATACTTTACTCCTTAAGTAGTATATTTGGAAAGGTTACCTTAATACAATCAGAGTTGTCGGAAATGGATATGTATTTTTTATTCAGAAACTGTAGCAAATATTTGAAACAAAATATATTAAATGAAAGTATACGGAGTTTATAATATATGTTCTGTATTATTTTAGTTTTAAGCTCTTTACGCCATCGATCTTGAACTTTCTGAAACCGTATTTGTAGATTTCTGTAACTTCTGCACATGCGCAGTTGCTTCAAATTAACAATTAGTCAATGTAGATTGCTAAAGAATTTGCATAATGCTAAATAAATAAATATCTACACAATTGTTTTTATTAAATCTGATATTATTAGATGCGGTCAAATTGACCGCATCGTTTAACGTTATTTTTATGAAAATCCGATGGGTAGAAGGCTTAATAATTCCCGTTATGCAAATTCCTAAATGTATTCAGCAAATTAGAAGTGCCCTTTTACAGGGGCTTGACAAAAACAAGGTAACTTGACTTGTATGAATCATTCTACAGCGACCAGAAATTTTACAGATAACAATAGTGGTTTCGAGTTAAATATAATGTGATATTTAAAATCGCCTTTTTTATGCAATTTCGCAATGAATGTATTTTTACTATTTAATGGCGAAGTAAGGAATTAAAAATTGTAACAACATAAAATGTAGACTTATGAATTCAATTAAGATTACTTAACTTAAATTAAACAACTCGTATTACATGGACAAGCATTTAAAATTCAAACCAGTTTAAAAACCTGAGGTCATTGCACTTCCAGAATAAAAGAATTTGTTTCCTATACAAGAAGAATTAAAATATATCCAATTCATGATCCTATACACAATACCCTACTGTGGTTATGTACTTAAAAATTTACCTTTTCTATTGTTTCCTCGGTAATTTAGAACCACACATCTACACACAAAAACTGTTAAAACCACAATATTGTGAAGTGTAACACATAATGCAGTGTCATGCCGGCTGGCGCCCATAAATATGCAGCGCTTGCTCTGTGGCCATAATTTATGCCAACGTCAAACTAAGATCCGCTCGTGAAAACTGCATTACCGATACGAACGTGTGTTTTTGTTGTAAGTACCTATTCGCGGCTATCGATTTGATAGATTACGCAATAATTGATTTTGTTAATTTAGCGGTACGACACCAAATAGTTAAACAGCAAAATATGCAACGTTACAATAAATAATTAAATGCAACATGCACTACATCCCCATTCAAAAATTACTTGATTATGTTATAAATACTAATTTAATTTTTACCTTTGAATGTTTCAACCAATTCAGGGAAACCCCAATCTTCAAGAATATTTTCCACATCCATTTTTATAAAAATATTTTTAATATAAAACACCACAAAAATCCCATACGAAGGGTTGGAGAATAAAGCTAAAAATTGGATCGCGTTTTTGTGTACTTGTGTAGTACATCGGTGTGCCGGCAGCAAAACCGAAATGAACGCGGTGAAACATCGTTAAACAAACTAACGCACGAAGCGTTGGCGTGCTATGACCATATATGGTAATGTAATGAAATTACGCCTGTGGTTGGTTAGTTCTACTTATAGTAGAAACTTTAACCTTTGATTTACATTTCTATAATGCAACCGAACTCCTTTTATGCCGAAAATTTTAACTCGCGCTATCGAGTGCAATAGGTAATAAACCTAATGTAATTAGAATATAATCACAATGAGAAACTGCATACTTAACGTCAAATTGGATGAAACTTTGTTCAGGATACACAAAATGAATTAAATATCGGTATCTGTATAAGCTTTGAAGTAAAATTCTAGTTATTGTATAACAATGGATACGTTTAAGTTATAAACGTATACATCATCATCATTAGGTCTTCAGTCCTAGAACTGGTTAGACGCGTACCATCATTGTTCCCTATTCTGAACTACCCTACAGATTTCCCTGAAATATGCACAGTTTGCATCTATAACTGTCTGATCTAGGTCTACATCTACCTCTTTTTTCCTATCTCTGCTTGTAATATATCACATACTATTCCCCAAAAATGCCTTAGAACGTATTCCGCCCTACTATTTTTCTTTTTTCCCCAGATATCCTTGTTCCCCTACTATTTCTGTAACTTATTTGTTATTATCTTTGTCTGTCCATGCTATCGTCCTCATACATCTGAAGCACATCATTTTAAAAGGCTGCTACCGTTTTTCTGTCTGCGTTTCAGACTTCCCGTATTTTATAGGCATACTGTGCTGTGCTCCAAACATATGCTTTCAACAATTTTCTTCTTATTCTGTTTGTTGTCTTTCCTCATAGACGATGTTCTTTCTTGTTAGATGCAGTTCGATCACTTTGTATTGTTTTACAGTTATATGCCCTATTTCTCCGACCATCAATGGTTGTGAAGGGAGGTAAGCAGTCTGTGGCTGCCAAGTTCTCCCAACACTTAACCATTTGGCGATTTAATATATTTCCAATTTATCTTTTCGCACAGTCAACATTAGTTGCAGGTATTTCGCAGCCATTAGGTTTTCCGTCTCAAAACTGGTTGGACACGTACCTGCACTTATTTATATTCTGAGCTAGCCTACATAGTTCCCTGAAATTCTCACACAGCATGTGTATTCAGGTTAATCTTCTTTGGGAATTAAACCACTCATAGTTTTTAAAATCAACTTTATTTACGTTTCGATCCATGACCTAGGATCGTTGTCAAAATAATAATAAAAACTTCAAGCTTCACATTTATGACATAAATTGAAGGTGACTTTGATTTATTGATGTTTGAAATATTTGGTTTGAGTATACTAAGCAAAAATTTTTAAAGTTTAACACAATGATTGCCTTCAATTTGTGTTGCGACCTGGGATCGGCTTTCTTTAGGTAGCCAATACGCTTAACGTGAAATCAGCTGATTAATTTTTATTGGTGAATTTTATATAAATTCAATAACTTGGAATTGGAAAACATTTTTTAACATGTTTCTATTTATACAATTGAGAGGATGGTTATTAAAGAAGTGTGCGATTGCATTACTGAAAGGCTTAAGTAGTCGTTTTTTTATATTTATTTTGAGGGGGAAATTCATTATGATTTAAGTTACCTCTCTGGTAGATTTTAACATGGTTCTGAGGCGACTCTATGGCGGGTTTACACTTGTCAGATACCAATGTTGTTCTATGAAGATTGTATATGGATCTGAGGCGACCCTATGGCGGGTTTACACTTGTCAGATACCAATACTGTTCAACGGAGATTGTATATGGTTTTGAGGTAACCTTATTGTGGATTTATACTTGTCAGATACCAATGCTGTTTTACAAGGATTGTTAATATGCTTATTTTTATGTAATTAGTTATTTTATGTATAAATAGAAATGATGTATGTAGGCTGTATTTCATGTTAATATTGCAAGGAAAACCCAGGAAAAACTTGCAATGCTACCTAGATATTGTGGGCATTTGATTTTCATTTGTTATTTCTTGTGTTATTTCTTTTAGTAATGGAATCCATTGTTTACTGAAAGTCACGGATTCGTTTGCAACTCAGTTATTTTTATGTAGGGTTGTATAAGCAGCTACTTTGATTTTGCGTTTTTTGTGGTTTTCTTCTTTTTCTTCTTTTCTTCTTTTCAGGTAATATGTGTATTTAGCTCGTTCCCCTTCTATTGTTTTCTAATTTTATACCCTATTTTACCAAGATTCAGTGAAGGAGGTTAAGCAACCTGTGGCTACCAAGATCTCCCAACACTTAGACATTTGCCGAAATAATGGTTTTCCAGTAAATCCTTTCACACACTTAACATTATTCGAGAATATTGCCCAACCAATTCTTGTAGTTACTTATAATAATCATCATGTTTAAGCACAGTTATCTTTTCGTCATTAGTTTATCCATCTTGGGATTGGTTGGATGCGTACCTCCATTGATTTCTATTCTGGGCTGGCCTACACATCTCCCTGAAACCTCTACAGCCTACATCTTTTACTATCTGTGTGCAAGTAGTCTAATCTAGGTCTGCCTCTTCTTCTCTTTTTTTCTATCTCTGCTTCTAAAATATTCCGCACTATTCCCTCATGCCGTAGTATGTCGCCTATCATCCTATTTATCCTATTTTTTACCGTTTTCCACATATTTCTTTCTTCCCCTACCATTTTTAGTACCTCTTCGTTCTTAACTTTGTCTGTCCATGATATCTTCATCATACGCCTGTAACACCACATTTCAAAGGCTTCTACCTTTTTCTTGTCCACTTCTCCTACTGTCCAGGCTTCACAGCCGTACAGTGCTGTGCTCCACACATATGTTTTAAGCAATCTTTTCCTTGTTTCTATATTTGTGGTCTTTGAGCACAGTAGTTGCTTTTTCTTGTTAAATGTAGCACGACCTTGTGCTAATCTTTGTTTTATATCTTTTGTGCTTTTCCCATCTTGCGTTATTTGGCTTCCTAGGTAGCAGAAATCCTTAACCTCTTGTAAGTTCGTGTTAAATACTTGTATTCTTGTTTTTGATTTATTTTCCCCACCTTTGCAAACTAGAACTTTAGTTTTAGTTTTGTTAATTTTCATACCGTATCTCTCTGTTAGAACCTTTCCATTTCATTAGGAGCAGCTTCTAACTCTTCCTTGCTAGATGCTAATACCGCTATATCATCTGCAAATCTAAGCATATCAATTTTTTGTCCCTGCATAGTAATTCCAAATGTCTTCCTGCATTTAACAGTATTCATTACCTCTTCTATGTACAAGTTAAAAATCAATGGGGATAGGGCACATCCCTGTCTCACCCCTTTCCTAATGTTTACTTCTCTACGTTCCTGCTCTAATTCTATTACTGCTGTTTGCTCTTTGTATAAGCTATGTACTATTCGTCTATCCCTATAACTCATTCCAATCTTTTTGAGTATTTCAAACATTTTTTTTCCAATTTACATTGTCGAATGCTTTTTCCAGATCTACAAACCCTATATACATGCTTTCCCCTTTTTCTATTGTTTTCTCCATTATCACTCTCAGAGCTAAAATAGCCTCCCGTGTTCCCCTGTTTGGCCTAAACCCAAATTGGCCTTCTCCTAGTATTTCTTCAGCTCGTTTTTCCATTCGTCTTTGCACAATTCTAGTTAATATTTTTGATACGTGTGCTGTCAAACTTATTGTTCGAAAATTTTCACATCTATCCGCGCCTTTCTTTTTTGGTATAGTTACTATGATGCTACGTTTGAAATCTTTGGGTATCTCGCCTGTCTCATACATATTGCTTACAAGTTGGAAGAGACGTTCTGTTACTGCTTGTCCAGCGGTTTTTAGAGTTTCTGCTTGCACCTTATCTGTACCCGGCGCCTTACCATTTTTCAGACTCTTTAATGCTAAGTCAAACTCGTCTCGAAGTATAGGATATCCCAAGTCATCATTTTCAATGTCTGATTCCTGTTCTAATGCAGTTAGTTCCTCTCCTGCAACTAAATTCCCTATATATTCTTGCCATCTACTCACTTTCTCTACGTTTTCTATAATGACGTTTCCTTGTGCGTCCCTTATATTTTTGCTATACGGTTTTATATCCCTAAAATTCATTCTAATTAATTTGTATGCTTCGTCTGTCTTTCCTATTTCCATCTTAGTTTGTACTTCTTTGCACTTTTCAAACGTATACATAACTAACAAATAACTATAGTGATTCAAACAGCATAAAATTTTCAATAGCTAAACTTACCTTAAATGTATTGGAGATTCAACAAGGGATCGATTCTTAAGTAATTCAGGAAAAGCTGATGGAACAGAAATAACTTCAAACGCCCTATTTTAAGAGTCAACGGTGGCGAAATGATCCTGTGCGGAGTACAAAAAAATGCACCATCTATATATCTACACAGTGTGTCCTAAATCCGTTTCTTTACTGTGTGATCTCGCTTGTTATAATAGTTACAGCAAAGGTTAAATGGGGAGAGTTTTAGAGAATTTAGTGATGAATTTATTCTCGGTTTAAGACTTAAGTTATCTTTCCAAACTATTAATTTGACAGCTATCGAAGTGTGACATTATTAAGACACTCTTTCGCGACTCTCAAGTTGATGTGCACGACAAGCTGCGATCGCATTTGCTTTTTTGAAATGCAGTACAACTTTTGTTTTTCTTATGGCGGACATAATAAATTTTTAAATTTTTAGTTAGAACCCAAAAATTCCGTTCCAACAGCTCCTCACAAGTCCGTAAAATTGACAGTTACTATGCAAAAGATGATGTTTTTAACATTTTGTCTAATTTTATATCTAGTCGGCCGTGACAATGCCGTACGATGATATTGTGCTATTTGTTTTTTATTAAGTATTGTTGGTTTCGACAAAATTATTCAGAAAGCTTTTGGTTTTAGTGTTAGTGTATTTGAAATTTGTTAAAATTGTTATACAAAATGGCTGGTACATATTCAAATGAAGAGAAGCTTGATATGTTATCTCTGTATTTGCAGTCAAACAGAAAAGCTGACGTAACATCAGCTAGATATTTGGAGATATATCCCGAAAGATAACGGTCTCATAAAACACATTTTCGAAAAATTGTTGTAAATTTAAAAAACTATAATGCCTTTGAATAATCGTATCCAAAATATTTTGCAGGCTGTTAATAAAAATCCTATGACGTCTGTATGAACTGTAGAGTGTTAATTAAATGTATCGAAATCAACTACTCAAGAGTTCTGAAAATAAACAAATATCATGCGTACAAACTTACTATTGTGCAGGGACTTAAAGAAACTGGTTCTCCTAGAAGGGTACGTTTCTCTGAATAGTATATTACTGAATGTATTGAAGATTCAGAATTTTCCAATTGTGTGCAGTGGTCTGATGATAGTAGATGTACTAACTGTGGAGTTTTTAATAAACATAATAAAGACCATTGGGCATTAGAAAATCCACGTGAAGAAGCTGAGATGCATTTACAAACCAGATTCGAATTAACGTATTATGTGAAATCATTAGTAATTTTATTTAACTACAATATTTGGTGCTTCTTCTTTATCAAAACCCTGCGAAAAAGATTACTATTTTGAACTATTATTTTCTTAGTAGTAAAACATTTCCAACACTAACCTCCCCCTTCGTGTTAATACGTGTTCGTTTGTAAAGAGGCAGGGAATTCCTTAACTATAAAATACTGTGGAGATTAAATTATCCTTAAAAATGTTTTATTACTAATAAAAATACGCTATAATATTGTTCTCAAGGATCCGCTAGTAGAATGTTAACTGGGTTTTCAGAACATTTTTTGCTCATTATTGCGTATTTCGGTTCCTGGAAAGTGTTTAGAGAGTCTATTAATTGGAACTAAACACTAATTTTCCGGGCGATCTAACCCCGTTGAATTTTTAAAATCGGATTCTTGTAACATCATTTTGTAATGTTAACGAATAAACAGATCAATTAATTAAAATTCAGTAACTTGCATAAAGTATAGACAAAAATTTCACAATAAATTACTTCATATTTCAGTCAGGCTCCTTATAATAAAAGACCAGGGTTACAAATAGCTTCAGGCTAAACTATTGTAAATTCCAGCGGCTTTCATCATTTAAAGCTCTACCCTCGTAAATCAAATACAATAAACCTCTTAAAGTTTAGGTCGCTTACAGATTGACGAATCTGATAAAATTAAAATGTAATAGTACCTTTTAGCGTAAATAAAGGAAAGAAATTTTTAGTTTGAAAAGCTTAACCTTCTTAATACTTTCGTTGATTGACAGCGGGTTATAGAAAACGAAACATTATAAATAGCGAAAACTATTTCCAATTTGATTTGTTCAAATATTACAAGTAATTTTAAGTAGTCTGGAGACATCCATTGTATCTAAAATCCATTTCGGCTCAAGTAGGTTAGCCGGTCTTTGTTAATGGCAGACTACTGTCGCCATAGGTAGGTTCCACATTTCAATAATTAAGATATTCGTAGAAGGTACAATATAATTTAAACCCTTGGGAAAATAATTGCTTCCGTGACTCTCATCTAAAAAGGGGTTGGATTTGGTTTCTGAAATCTTGTTATGTGGGAGGTTCTGTTCAGTCATTGGATAACAGAAAATGACGTACATAATGGTTAGGGTAGGAATTAGTCTATATAACTGAAGGCTTTAGCCAAAAGACAGAGAGTTTTTCCAATGGGGCTGTCCTTGGTCAAGAAGTAGAAAGAAACGTAGTTCGCAGGTAGCGTTCTCTGGCATCACAGATGTAATATTTCATTTAGTATTACGATATTAAAAATTAGAAAGGAGTGATTACTTTTCCAGTTCGCAAGAGTCATGCCCATATGTTCGCGGATTTATAGTGATACAAGGTAACTATTAAAAAGCTTGTAGGCGTGTGACGCACAAGTAAGTGATATTGTCAAGATCCTGCTGGGTTCGTGTGCCAGTCAATTCTTTAAAAATTACAAACAAGAGCAACAAGCGAGATTCTCTTCCCCAATTTAAGAACTGTTCTACGTTGGAAGACAAACCCTCAAACAATGGACAATTTTTAGTAAGTAAGTTTTATAGTTAAGTAGCATGCCCAATCTTTAGTTAATTTATTTGTTAGGACGTTTTGGCCATAAACCGTAGGATTAATTTAGTGTAAGATTTATAATATAAGTTTTCGTTCATATACAAGTGTTTGGAAACTACTTATGTACTCAAAATTTTCATAAATTCCATAGTCACCTATTCACTTAAATTTCTAACTTAAAATCAATGAATGTAAGAGGTTCACGTTTCTTGCTCTGTGAATTAAATAGCTTTGTTTGCCGTTGATTGTCAATAGTTTTTTTAATTTTTTTTATCATGGAAGTTGCATAAGTAGTAAAAAAGTGAGGAATTGATTAAAAGGAACAATTGTCCTCCTTGGGACAAGTCTCTCAAGGTTTTGTACGAACATTTGGACATTCTCGATTTGTCTGGCGCTTTTGGCAATTGTCATTAAGCCACAATATTTTATAAAAGGTAAGTGCCAAATTTTTGTAGTATATTATAAATTAATTTAACCTTTTTTTTCAAATGATCCACGACCTTCCGCTAGCTAGTGCCAGTGACCCCCCTTTAATTTTTGTTTTACAGGCCGCCCCCATTTTATAATTTTGCTGGAAAATACATACGTAGTAGCTTTTCCGCCTGTAACATTCTCTCTTACAAAGTTACACCCTGTTAAAGCCTCGTACCCTAAGTTTTGTTCATTGCATTCATATCTCACCTAGGTAAGAGTTTTCTTCGACTACCCATATGTACCTTATCTAGAATTTCTCGCGTAATCTAAATCCGTCGATATTTTCAAATCGGAGCAACCCCCGGGAAAATTGCACCCTTATACCTATAACCTAGGTAAGAGTTTTCTTCGACTATACATAAGCACCTTATCTAGAATTTCTCAAGCAATCTAAATCCGTCAAAAATTTTTAAATCGGACCACCTTTACAAAGTTACACCCTGTTAAAACCTCTCGGGTAATCTAAATCCGTCGAAATTTTTCAAATTGGACCACCTTTACAAAGTTACACCCTGCTAAAACCCCGAAACTTTAAATTTTTTGTTTATTTAATTTTAATTCGATCTTTGAATATTTTTTGGTTACCCGAGATATTTGCTTTAACCCGGAATTTTCCAGGATAATTTAAAACCGTCGGAACTGTTTAAATCAAACCGCTTTACTAATATTATATTCTCGATTTTAGAATGTTACCCGAAATCGTCTTAGGGTATGACACATAAGTTTAGTTTAGATTTTTCTGGGAAACCGAAATCTTTAGGAATTTTTCAAATCGAAGCAACTCTTGGAGAATTGTACCCTTATACCTAATATCAAACTTATTAAAATTTGTATAAAAGTATTGCGCGGATTCCAATTCTAGTACAAAGCTCAGATGCAAATTAAAATTGTGAGGAATATGGAGGACATCGACTACGCGGGGGACGAGGCTATAAAAGCAAAATCAAGTCAAGAAACATGCGAGAGGGAACTTCCACATCCCTCTATAATCCTAAACTTCTTATTAGCAGAGTACATTGTTGCAACACCTTGATTGACCTCATTAAGAGCTTCTGGTAAACATTTCTTGGTATACTTTTTTTTTTTGGCGTCGCCGTGGATCAATGTAGTAAGCGTAAGACTACGGATCCCAAGGTCCTGGGTTCAAATCCCGACACGGCCGACTGCTTGAAAAATGACAGGTGAGCATTTTTCACAAAAATTACGCCCTCGTTCGGATGAGAAGTTAAATGGAGGTCCCGTGTGTGAGTGTTGTCACGCACGTTAAAGATCCCTACCTTGCCTGAAACGGCAAGGGTTCGGCAAAATTCTAAATTTCCAGGCAACAAAAACCTCACCTCCTGGCCAATGTAGTACCTTCTGGTGGAGCATTGGAAATATAAATGCACGGTATACGTTTTTTTATCCTGCATACGCATCTTGTTAGCTTGATCGACTTCTTGTCGGCATTGGAGGGAATCCTTATTCTCCCTCTCACTGTTGCGTAGTTGCATATCCACCACTTTTGGGAATATATGATCGTTTGTAAGACCTTCGGGTATAAATAATCCGAAAAGTTCTTTACTGGGCACATATACAATGTTTAGCAGAACCCCTTTGCGTGTGGTGTACGCCAAGGTTACGAAACCCGCATTCCTTAGTTCGTGTATGTTATCTGCCATTTTGATAAATACGTTTTTATTATAACCTTCTAAAAAGTATACGGATTTAGTACCATCCTTTTCCGCAAGGACGCCTACATAACTAAAAGAGTGTAAAAAAGGGGGTCGCTGTTTAATAAAAGAAATACGCATTAAAGGTTTATTTAAAATACCAGCTGAACTAGTCGGCTACCAATACAAGACTGACTTTAAACTTAAACTAGGTAGCGCAGTTTCAACATCCTGCGCTTCTTTCCCTTCTACCTTAATTCTGGCGGCGCCAGTACCTGACCTTACAATTTTCTACATCCTCCGGCGGCGCAATTAATTACTTTCACTTCTTACTTCTAATAGGTATAACTGAATGGAGCGTCGAAGAGTACCGTCCGCACATTTTATATAACAGGCACGCACTTTTCCATCACGTCCGATAATTATCTCCTTCACTAGTCCGAGCTTCCACAGTAATCGGTGCTTATCACTATCATGTACTAGCACAACGTCACCTTGCTTAATCGAACATTCACGCCCATTATCGATGTGATAGGCAGCTCTTAATAATTGCAGATATTCTACATTCCATCCTTTCCAGAAACTATCGACTACTTTAGTTCTTTGCTTCCAAAGCTTTCGAATTTCTTCACCTCCTGGACTGCGATTAATAAATGTATTCTATTTACAACAGGTCCTAATAAAAAATGTGCCGGAGTTAACGGAATTAAATCCTCAGGATCACTACCTACGTAGGTCAACGGCCGAGCATTAATTGTAGCTTCTACTTCTGTAAGGAATGTATTTAACTGATCGAAACTTAACAAGGAGCATCCAATTGTAGATTTAAGCCTATCCTTTACGCTTTTAACAAGCCTTTCATAAAATCCACCATGCCACGCAACACGTTCCACAATAAATTTCCAACTTATTCGATGTTCACTTATAAACTCAGATAACTCTTTACTGGCTAACACTTTATTTAAATCAGCTAATTCTAAAGAGAGTCTTTTAAAGGTTTTTGCGTTGTCTGAGTAAATCACTCTTGGAACTCCTCTGCGCGCAAAAAAACGTCTGAATGCGCTAACCGTAGAACTAACATTCATATTTACAACTAATTTTAGATGAATCGCTCGAACGACAGCACGGGTAAATAAAACGATGTAACAACGTTTTAACTGCTCTTTGTCCTTAAAATATGGCGGCCCTGTAAAATCTACTCCGGTTACCTCGAATGGGTTCGCTTTCTGTACACGATCTCTAGGAATCGGAGCAAAAGGCTCCGCTCCTGGTTTTCCACGAAGTGGCTTACATACAACACATTTATTTAATATTGATTTGTTAACTGTCTTCCTTTTATTATCCAGAAACGTTTACGTAAGGCGTGGAGTGTTGCGTTTTCCCCACTATGATGTACACTATTATGAAATTTGTAAATTAATAATTTACACAAATGTGCTCTCGTTGGTAAAATAATAGGGTGCTTTGTATCAAAACAATCGTCCAAATTCTGTAAACGCCCTCCTAAACGTAGTATCTGAACTTCGTCTAAGAAAAGATTTAGTGACGTAATAGTCGAGGACCGTTTGAAAATGCCACCGTCTAATAAACTGTTTACTTCGTCACAATAGACTTCTCGCTGTACTTGCTTAGGTAAACACTTCTCTGCACTTTCGATCTCACCCACGTTTAAACTACCTGTCCTTTTATTGTTCTTGTCTTTCAGGTTTGCAAGGAACCGTAAAACGTAGGCAGTAATTCGTATTAAGCGGTCGCAGTCACTAAACTTAAACATATCTATCAATTTATCTATTAACACCTTATTATACAAGTCAATAAACACATTTTAACTTCTATTGAGGCCCCTACGTTATCACCATTTTTATTAATTGAAGCCCAAGAGGGTTCATTTTCGCGTAACCATATCGAGCCATGTTGCCATTCGTAAGAATTTATTAGCGCACTTGCTTTAATTCCACGCGTCAACCAATCGGCAGGATTTTTTAAGGCCGGGACAATGGCGCGATAGGCCGTTTGACAGACTTTGAATTTCCTTCACTCGGTTACCTACATATGGTTTTCATTTAAAGACGTCACTTTTAATCCAGTACAGTGTAATTTGTGAATCAGTCCAACACACTACTTTATTTATTCTAATTGAAAGATTCACCGTTATAAAAGTTAGTAGCCTAGCCGCTAGCAATGCGGCAGTCAGCTCTAAACGCGGTAGTAGCGTTAACATCTTATCGCTGTAATTCTTTAACGGCGCCACGCGGCCCTTTGAGCACAGTAATGTAGTACTAATTTCACCGTTGAACTTAATCTGTCGAATATACGCCACTACGCCATATGCTCTTAAAGAAGTGTCCGAAAGAACATGCAATTGTAATTCGCGGGGCTCCCTTATTCTACACACGCAGCGCGGAACGGAAAAGTTCTTAAAAGCGATTAATTCTTGTCTACCCACTATCCATTCCTTTGCCATATCCTGGCGTATGGAATCATCCCAATTAATTTTCTTTATCCAAATATCTTGAAACAGGATCTTTAGCCTAACTAAGCAGGGTGCTATGATACCTATAGAATCATAAATTCGAGCAATCGTTTGTAACACATGCCGTTTTGTTACCGTATGCACTGAATTTATATACTCTCTCGTATTATTTAAGTCGACACTAATTCTATCTCTTATGTTACACCAATTAATTCCTAACACTTTCTGGGTCGATGTTTTTTGTGATTCACCTCTCTTGTCAAACTCCATATCGCTATCTTTCCATTTACGTAGATTCATCGACGCTTGTTCAAAAAGTTTCGTTGCGAAAATCCTTATACGTTCCGCATCTTTACTATTATTAACAGTAACAACAAGATCGTCTACGTAAAACCCGTCCCTTTAAATGTTTATTGGTCTAGGATCGAGGTTTAAATTATCATTCAAATGCTTTCGTATCACCGCACTTAATAAAAACGGGCTACAAGTCACACCGAATGTTAGGCGGTTCATACGATACGTTTGCAGTGTATTACTATCGTCATACCACACAAAACGATGCGCGTCTTTATCGTTGGGATTCATGGCTATCTGTAAAAACGCCTTTTCAATATCCGCTGTTATACCTATTTGACCCACTCGAAAGTTAAGTCGAACTTTAATTAATTCGCGGTTTAAGTTAGGACCTTTTTCTAACAGGTCATTTAAAGATTTATGTCCTGGAGCATGTGATGATGCATCAAAAACCACCCGTAAGCGAGTTGCTTCTTTGTCTTCCCTAATAACGGGTCTGTGCGGCATATAATACACTCGGTCGTTTCCTTGCGTTTTGATTGCGTTATCAGGAATTAGATCCACATAATTGTTGCTTATCATATCTTTGATAGCAGCATTTATTCATCCAATTTACACTAAGATGGTTAGCCGCAGAAAACTCTTACCTAAGCTAGATATAGATGCAATGATTAAAGCATATTAGATAAAATAAGGAAGAATTATAAGATAATTTTTTGTGCCCATGAACTGACTTAGATAGCTCCGGGTTCTACAAGCTCTATGCATTTGTGGTTAGTAAGAAAGTCTAATTTAGTTATGTAGGCGTTCTTGCGGAAAAGAATGATACTAAAACCATATACTTTTTAAAAGGTTATTCTAAAAACGTATTTGTCAAAATGGCAGGTTACATAGACGAACAATAGAATGCGGGTTTCGTGACCTTGGCGTACACCACACGCAAAGGGGTTCCGCTAAACGTTGTATATTTGCCTAATAAAGAACCTTTCGGATCATTTAAAACCGAGAGAACGTGGTATTACGCGATTGGACGCGACAATATACAACTGTACAATTGGAAACTATGTCAGTGTGGAACAGGTGTATAATCCCTTAAAAGACTGTTTAACCTTATTGGAAGATAGTAAGTTATACTTCCTAAAGGCGCCAATGTACTCGGTACCACTTGCCAAAATGTGGAGTAAGCTATCGGCCAAGCTACAAAATAGCTGCTGTTTAGTGTATAATAACCTGCTACAGTACGTGTATTGGGGTAATGGCAATACAAAGAAATTGACGGGCCTGCAAATTAAGTTGTCCGAAAAACCAGAGGCAAGGGAAAAATTGATAAAGTATGTGCTTTCAACTTTTAGTTTTAACTATTTACCTGTAAATAGTTTGGAAATAGTAGAGGAGGAAGATAGCCAAGATAAAATAAAATCTTACACAAGTGCTACATTAAAGCAGGTAGTACATATTTTACACAATCTGCAACACCATATTCTACAATTCCAAAAGAAATAATCATTTCGGAATTGGGGTTGATAGATACGCCTAACATTCGTCCAGAGGTTGTACGACAACGCGTAAATATTGGCAGTAAACTCTATCCGTTTACGCTAAAGGAAATTGCCCCATTATGCATACCATACGCTGTAAGTGGAAGAAAAAGACAACTGGAATTAGAGGAAATGGATGCAAAAAGGCGAAAATTGGACTACATGGAAAACACTGCGACAATACGCGAACAATACAAAGATGTGTTGGACAAAAAACATCTTATTAGAGAAAATGAGGAAGAATTAAAAGATTATTTTATGTGCCGATAGAGTGACTTAAATACATCCGGGTTCTACAAGCTGTATGCATTTGCGGTTAGTAAGAAAGACTTTTTTAGTTATGTAGGCGTTCTTGCGGAAAAGGATGGTACTAAATCCGTATATTTTTTAAAAGGGTATTCTAAAAAGAAAATTTTTATCAAAATGACAGATAACAAAGACGAACTAAAGAATGCGGGTTTCGTAACCTTGGCGTACACCACACGTAAAGGGGTTCCGCTAAACATTGTATATTTGCCTAGTAAAGAACCTTTCGGATCATTTAAAACCGCGGATGCTACAACCTATAACGAGCATATATTCCCAAAAGTGGTGAACATACAACTACGCAACAGTAAGTGGAGAATAAGGATTTCCTTCAATATCGACAAGAAGAAGTCGATCAAGCTAACAAGATACGTATGCAGGATATAGTGGGAAAGCTGCGATTAAAAGATTGTCACAAGCTGCAACAATTACACGAAGAAATGGATCTGGTTGTCGGTGGAATCAAAGACTTTAAATATAGAGGCAAACTTCGGGACATTTTACAATTCGAAAACCTAAACGGTCTCTATGTATCAAACTATTGGCTAGAAAAGGAGATAGAAGACTTGGGTGTCGATTTAAATTTTAAACTGCGAATAAAATTAGATAAAATTAAAACCACTCCAAACAAACATAAAGAAAGGACTGTCTTCTGTGTATAACTTTGTATTAAAATTAAGTTTAAATGACTCCATGCTTGGTATTAAATATTTTTTTTAAATTTGTTATGTATAATGTCAGAATAAACATTTTATAATAGTATATAACATTGTTCTTTATTTATAAAAGGCTGTGACGTTACCCCGAAATAGCAGTCGCACAGAGAGGGGTGCGCATGGGCAGTCCGCATGGGCAGGGGTGCGTACGCGCAGGGGTGCGCATGGGCAGAGGTGTGCATGCGCAGGGGTGCTCATGTGCTGGAACGTGTCTGGGCGTAGACGAGGGAAGCAAATGTAAACAGTCACCAAGCATCCAATTCTTTATTTTTATGGTATCGAGTACTTGCCTGCGTATGTATCCGGAGTAAAAAATACGATTTGTACACGCAGCTAATTAATAAAATTAGTTTATCGAGGGAAGATGACAAAAGGTACATCATTCCTAATAGTACAGCAATCTCAGATAGTTGTTTATATTTGTATAGATTTTGTAAATCTATTGTGTATAGTAGTTTTAAGATTCCATAATTTTTAAGCTCCTCGCCCACCTTCCGAATCCTTCCTGCTTCTATCCTGGTTGACAGAGTATACGTGTTATCTCCACGTGGTGTTCGCGGAACACAGCGGTTTTAGATTTCTCGGGAGATGGTTGGTTAAGGCATATGTCTTGCGTAGCAAAAAAAAGGTTCTAAAGATGGAGTTAAATAAAGATGAGCAAAAATTAGACGTTTGGGGTCTTTAAACGGTATAACTTTGTATGGGGTGGTTCTATTTAAAATCTATTTACAGATTTGGGGTCCCTAGAAAAAATTAATGTTAGTTGATATCTAGCAAAGTATATTTATCTTAAAAGAGTGACTACCCCGCGTATAATAAATACAACATAACACTTGTCGACGAAAAAGTTGTAGGGAAATTCAAAAACGAATTTAATGGGGGTCCAGTATTAGAATTTGCTGATAGTAGGGCTAAGTCCTACTGTATTGTAGGCGTTAGGCGAGCATTTTTCACAAAAATACACCCTCGTTCGGATGAGAGGTAAAATGGAGGTCCCGTGTGTGAGTGTTGTCACGCACGTTAAAGATCCCTACCTTGCTTGGAACAGCAAGGGTTCGGCATAATTCCAAATTTTCCAGGTAAAAAAAACTCGCTTCCTGGCCAATGTAGTACCTTCGGGTGGAGCATTGGAAAATCAAATGTAATGTATTGTAGGCGAGAAAGATACGATTAAAAAGATTAAAGGGGTCTCACGAAGTGTAGTTATGTAAAACCGAAGGTCCTACAACCTATAACGAGCATATATCCCCAAAAGGGGTGGGCATGCAACAATGCAACAGTGCGTGGGAGAATAAGAATTCTCTCCAATAAAAAATTAAAGTTTCTATGTACGTAGCACCAGTCATGGGAAAATGGTAGAAATGTTAAACCTACAAAGACGATTAGTAATTGTGGTTTAGAAAAGTAATAGCTTTCTTGGACTAAATAAAATAGCTTAAAGTGATTAATGTATATGGTTACATATTCTCGTACACATCCACAAACATCTGCTTACGTCCACATACGGACATGGCGATGCCGGTAGTTTTTGTTTAACAAATAGTAGGAAAGGTACGTTAGGTGTTAGTATGTATAAGCTCATCGGATCGTTGGATTCAAAAGAAACGGTGCGGCGAAATGTATGGCGGTTCCCGTTAGAATAATCGAAAGTGGTTAATTGATCGTATTAGATGTTTAAATATGCAAAAGTGTAAAAGCCTACACGATCAAAATTTAATTATCAGACAAAAAAGTGCGCGATGTGCTATACTTATAACGAAAGTATAGAATGGTGCTTTGCAGCGGTCCTAGAAGTAAAGCAACTACTAGAATAGCAGTAGCGCAGAGAAGGGTTATGCATGTATTATACAGCGCATTGTTAGTTTACGGGTAACTCGAACGTGTAATTGATTACGACTTATAGATCCCTCGAAGGTTTAAAAATTCTGAGACCATTGTCGTTTAAAAAATGTTTGGAAATTATCAGAACGGGGGCGGATTGAAGTATAAGTTAGATGGATGATTGACCGAGTTTTTTCTACTTTTTACGAAGGAATCGGAAGTTGACAAACATCGAGCATCTAATTCTCTATTTGGGTGATATCGAGTACTTGCCGGTTCTAGAAATCATTACGTGCGGACGACCGCTATGCTAAAGTGAAAAAACCTACAGAAGCAAAATTTAATTATCAGACGAAAAAGTGCGCGATGTGCTATAGAAAGCATCGGTCCTAACAGTAAAAAGGAGAGTGACTTTTTCTAGCAACTACAAGAATAGCTGTAGCGCGGCAAAGGGGTATGCATGTAGCGCACTGTTACTATAAAATATGTTAGTTTACGGGAAGCTCGAACGTGCACACATTAAATTTTAATCTATAATTAACCACTGTCGTAAAAATGGGAAATTAATGGTTAATTTTAATACCGCTAAGCATATACTTTAGCTTGGTGATTCATTTAGAAAATATTCAAGCCTACCATTTCCTAAAATATGACGTAAAGTTATTTAAAATTAAATTGCATTATTAGTAAGTATTCTGTAGACAACAAGTTTGGTATTCCCTTAGTAAAGGTTTAAAGTGTTTTATTAAGTTTTTGTTTATAGTAGCACTGCATCTTTTACTGCACGCCATGCAATTGTTGATCCGTATAACGCGGAAAACGTTTCCGGTGTTTCTATACTAACTGCATTCGCTGCATGGACGAAGCGCATCCGGGCGCATGTATTGGTGCTAAATGTATTGGACGAGCAGCAAAGATTGGCAAAAGATGACGTCATTTAGTTCCCCGCTGAATGCGCAATTTTGTTCGGGTTTCTTCGGAAACCTTCGGTTTGCATTTTATAGGGTACATAAAGCAGGCACGCAAATGCATACCTTTTAGTTATAAGTTAGTTCGCTTACAAGTTTAACCAAAGTCTTATAGTGCGGATTTTGTTTTGCACTAAAATGGAAAGCTTACAGCGACACAAGGAAAAACAGCACGGTATGTTATTAAGCCGTAAACGTTTAGCTCCACCAGCTGTTAAAAGGCCTTGTACGAAACAACCACGAATTATGTGTAAAGTATGCGATTTCGAAATGGAAAAGACTACCTATGCCGCACACTTAAGAAGCAACAGACATAAAAATGCATCAGTTACCGCTACTAGCGACGATTGTGTAGAAATGGTTAGCACAGCGTTTAACAACCGTATGGCTAGTTATCGCATAAAGAATGCCAGTGTCGACGATGGAGTGCCCGAGTTTCTTTGGAAGCAGAAAGAGCGATTTATTCGATTAATTAATGAAAAAAGAATACAACATGCAGCAGTAAAAGTCTATTGCGAACTCTACGGCGTTTACACCAAAATGGGGGAAGAGACTACCGATGTGAAATCCTTTAACACAAAAAATGTGGTTATAACGTCTTCTAGTAATCTGGAAAATATGTACGAGGTCTTAAGCGAAACCATGCGAACAAAATCAGAGGAATTTCAAACATGTGGGTCGGGTTGATCTTTGGAAAAAGTGCTCTATTTAGAAATAAATATTAATAAGTATAAGCCGATATGAGAAGTTCTAGGTTGAGAATAAAAAATTGTAAATATGTATTTAGAAATGTGGTTTACAAAATTTAAACTGTATTAGTAAAAATTGTCTGTAATAAAAAGTTTTAAGAATGGTTTTTAGATTTTCTTTTAGGTATGAGCTGCCGGAAATTTATAATTTAGAGGGTGTGTGTAAAATGGTAAGTGGTGCTTCGATTTTAAATCCATTTACAGATTCGGATTCTGCGTAAAATTTTAGACTAATTTAATGTATCGCATGTATAAAAGAATTTATAAGGACGGTCAGAAATCGCTACCAGCAAAAAATCTTAAAGAGGGTAGCTCTCTGGGGGATGCCGCTATCTAAAAATTTTAAAGAGATTTGGGTAGCTGAGAAAATTCTAATATTAATTGATATCAAACAAGATAGGTCTATCTCGTGGGTGGAAATGTGGAGAAAGATTTATCTCGCAGATGGTATGTGTGTAATTTTGTAAAGCGTGGTCCTATTTTAAATCTGTTTGCATATTCAAATTTTGTATACAATTTTAGACTAATTTGATGTATTGCATGTATAGAAAAGTTTATGCAGACGGTCAAAAATCGCTTCCGATAAAAATTCTTAAAATTGGGGTAGCTCTCTTGGGGATTATGCTATCTAAAAAATTCCTAGAGATTTGGATAGCTGAGAAAATTCTAATATTAATTGATACCAAACAAAATAGGTTTATCTCGAATGATGCATTGGTTAGACGAAGAAAACTATTTTGGTTCAGAATGTTAGCGGTAAAAAATCTTAAAATGAGGGTAGCTCCTTGGGGGATGATGCCATATAAAAAATTCCTAAAAATTCGGGTTGCCGAGAAAAATTTAATGTTAATTGATACCAAACAATATAGTTTTATCTCGTGGGTGGAAATGTAGAGAAAGATTTATCTCGCGGGTGGAAAGAATGCGGGTGCGACGTAATCAAAATGGTTGGGGTAAAAAATTCCACAAGGTGGTCTACAAGGCGAGAGCAAGGATGAGATTCATCTCCTCATTTCCCCCTTATGGGAATTTACATGTAAATTGGTCCAGATGTGTGGGGAAATGAAGGATTCTGGGGGAAATGAGGCGGCAGTATTCCCATATTCCTACTACTGTTAACATCAATCTATCCAAAGATTTAGCAGCATTTCCTGCTACAAAAGTGAAAAGTATAGCTGAATTGGAAGGTGTTACCTGCGGATATAGTTCGGTCTTTTGTGAAGCAGCATTACACATATTTGGCACAAATGCACAGGAAAAACGGAAACTTCTTCTACGTAGATGGATAAGAAATTCAGGAAATTTAAGGGAAGTATTGGTAGAATTATTAAATAATAAAGAGGGTAATGTAGAAGTTGGTTTAGAAAATGTAAATAAAATTAATATAAAATCGCAAGAAAACGACTAAAGTATTAACGATGGTATTTGCCCTGATGCTAAGGTTTTAGATTCAGTTGCTACTTCCATGCTAGATTTAAATGATAATTCTGGTACCGATAATGACTCGCCAGAGAAAGCGATATAAATTCTAATTTAAGAGATCAGTGTATTGGCGAAAAACGTTCCTTTAAATTTACTGCAAAACTTAATAACATTTTTCAAGAGCCCTATAAATTTCATCCAAATTATCTATTTTTTCTATGGCAATACATAATGACTGTCTATTGTGTATGCCCAATGAAAATGATAAATAAGCGTGTTAATCTCACATATAACAATGCCGTGGTGTATATACGTTGTTTATACAAAACCTGCCGCACATTCACATGTACTATTGATTTGAATAAAATTAGCGAGGATGGTTTTGTGAAGTGCGACTTATTGGTTACTGGATTTTTTAATCATGAGGGTCTATTACGTTGCAAGCAAATTCGAGGACATACACGCGTTTTAGCAAAAATAGAGTTAGAAAAATCACAGAGCATAAACTTGAACAAAATAAAATTTTAAATGCCAACGAAGATCTCCTTAAATTAAAAACCGTTCACGACATTCCCACACGAGGAGTGGCCAGAACTATTAAATCGAAAGCACTTTGCCAAAGAGATCCTTGCCGTGATGATTTTGAGGCAATTCGAATAATGCTTTTAAAACAAAATCAACAATATATTAGATACATTAACGCTGGTCCGCACGTATGTATTTATTTATACTTAGACTGGTGCTCAAGCTTGAGTTCTAGATTATTAAAAGTAAATAAAAATATTTCCCTTTATTTAGATTGTACAGGTGGTGTAGTTAGAAAGTTTACTGAAATAAGTAAAAAAGTATTTTACTATGCTGGAGTAGTACATTATCCAACAGAAAATGGAATGGTTACGGTCCCTATGTTTGAAATGATATCAAATTCACATACTAGTAATGCAATAAGATACTGGCTTCACCACTACAAATGTTTTCGATCAGATGTGATACCGTTTAACAGCGTTGTTACTGATTTTAGCTGCGCTCTGATTAATGCAGTTGTTTTAACCTTTGCAGGAAAGTCTATTTTGGAATACTTACAAACTACTCACGAAATATTAGAGATATTTTCACGATTCATTTCTGTTTTTCCCATTTTACCAAATTAGTTGCATCAGATGCAACAGCGGTCTTCCCAAAAAATAAACAATTAAAATATTTTCTCATTAGTGGAGTCGTAAATAATTTAATGCATGCTGAGAGCTACGACCAAGCAAAACGAATGTTTGCTGATTATGCATTAATTTTATGCAGTCGAAAATTAACAAATGCCGTAACCGATGTCCTTAGTAGATTTGAAAATTATGAAACCACAGAAATTTACGAGGAAGACAGCGACGCGGCAGCTGAATTTTTCAATAAAAACGAAAACTATAATTTAAAGACCTTATACACACAAAGTCCTTTCTTTAAAGATTTTTTAAAAAAGAGACCTAAAGATGAAAATGGTAAAGTAAAATATGACAAGTCCACCGATGTCGCAGACAATCCGTGGTATTGTCCAAAATTTCTAAAGACATGTTTAAAAAAGTATATGCCCAATTTTCCATTGTGGAGCGGAATTTTAGTCAGGCACGAAGTTAAAGACGTATATTCAAATGCTCTAGTCGAATCATGGTTTAATGTAGTTAAAAACACGATATTGGAAAAACAAAGGAACTTAAAATGCAATAGATTTATTGAAAAAATGCGCAACTACCACGAATGCAAACGTAAAATCCTAAAATATAATTTAGTTTCTCGAAAACGAAAACGCACAATGAAGTTAGCCACTGTACTAAATAATATAAAATAAAAATGGAAAAGAACTCCAAAAAAGACACGGAAAAATGTGCATATACGCAAGAAAAGTTGTTTGATGAAACCTACAACATTTTTAGAAGAAAACTCCGAAAATAATTTTTACAGCAACTCCGTTTTTAAGTACCAGAAATTCTTTACTAATTCATTTTTTAAAACTCAGAAAGAGGCTGTTTATATAGCAAAGTATGATTTGTATGATTTTTATTATCAGGATTTAGATGTCCGATATTTCTACACATTAAACATTGGAGAATGGGTTGTAAATTTTATAATAGATCTGTTTGTACGTCTGTTAATAAAAGACAATCTGCTTTTTGTGGCCTCTCCAAGCATTTCCTCAAATGAGTTAATCTTCAATAACCCACATTTGCGAGAACTTGTTTGCGCTAATTCAGAAAAAATGCTTTTTATTCCAATAATATTAAATGATCATTGGACCTTAATATTTGCAAACGGTCATGCAAAAAAGTTTTATTACTTCAATTCTCTTAAACAAAATGACTTAACTCTAAAAATTAAAGCGGCCAAATATTATGAAAAATATTAAAAAAATTTAGTTAACTGCTCCATTGAAACTGAAGGGTGGTCAAATATCCGCACTAAACATCCAAAACAAAAAGATGGTTACAATTGTGGCGTATTTGTAATGCATTACATCCATAACATAATAACTAATGCAGGGGTGTTCATTAATGACGAAAATTTTGAAGCAGATAGCTATCGCACTTTTTTACAAAATTATCTTTTGATTCGTTCTATAAATATTGATTGCATGTACTGTGCCCGATCTGGGCCTTGCAGTTTTGATTCTTCTTGGAGGGGGTGGAGTCAATGCGGTCAATGGATAAGGCTAGCCAACAATGCACCATGTTTAACTGAATCTGACCGTTGTTGTCATAAAAGTAGAAACGATTCGACTAACGAATGGGTAGCATGTGATGTGTGCCAACGTTGGATACACTTCAATTGTATAACCGATTCAAACATTAACCCAACCTCTTACAAGTACATTGACTTTAAATGTAAAATATGTAACAAATAATTGTAATTGTAAATTAAATGTGCTTCTCCCAGAAATCTCTCTGTTTAGGGGATTATATACTGTCTAATATGCCGCGATAAATAACTTTAGGCTTTTCGCATAATTTGCCCGTTGAAAGGGTCGTGGATTGTCTAAAATGCGCGATAAATAACTTTAAGCTTTTCGCTTTATGTGCCCGTTGAAAGGGTTGTGAATTGTCTAATTCGCTCCTTAAGTTCCATCCACAGGTATCTTATTCTTAATTGCATGATATTAGGCTTTCTATCAAATTATTACAGTTCCTGAGTTTAACAGTCTTTCTACAAATTTCATTTAAATACGAGACTTGTTCAAGTGAAACCCATCTTTGGTTTAGGAAAAATTTATTGACAACTAAATTTACAAATAATTACCACTACGATTAGGGCACATATCCCATTGTTTCGTCAACCTATGTATAGCCTGCCTAAAGAAATCTTGTGACTGCTGCTAGAAGAATTCTTTCACGGCGTTTTGTACTTCTTCACCGACTGAAACCTGTTACTTTTTAACGCCTTTTTCAGTGGCCCAAAGATGTGAAAATTGCAAGGCGATAAATCGGGACTATAGGGTGGGTGCTCTAATATCCTCCATTTCTTTCGCTGTAGGGTTTCTTTCACTAGGCTAGCAACATGACGTCGAGCATTGTCGCGAAGCAAAATGACACCACATGAAAGTTTCCCTGGACGTTTTCGTCTTATTACTTGGTGGAGCTTGTTCAAAGTTTCATTATACAGGTTTACGTTGATATGCACCTGAGGTTCTGTAAATTCTATCAACAAGGGTCCTTCACGGTCGAAAAAAAATGTCAACATGACATTACCGGTAGAAGGTTAAACTTTCAACTTCTTTGGTGGCGGAAATTTGCGTGTTTCCATTGCATCGATGACAGCTTACTGGATGGTTCAAAATAATGACACCAAGATTTGTCGTCAGCATTTATTGACGAGAGAAAATCGTTACCATTTTGTCTGTATTTTGTGAGGTGTTGCAAAGGTAAGCCCATTTGCAAGTTTTTTTGATTCTCTGACAAAAGGCGAGGAACACATTGCGCACTTTGCTGTAGCCTAGTTTGTGTACGATACTATGAACAGATCCGATACTCACACCAACATTTTCTGAAATTATTCTGATTGAAAGTCGACGATTTTCTCTAATCAGGCCTTCCACACATGCCATACTCGTGTCTGTTGACGCAGTACACATTGCATCTGGTCGCGGTTTATTAGTCGTCCCTTCGCGTTCATTCTTACATTTATGGCACCATTCCTTGACAGTTTGATACGCAAAACATGCGTTTTCATACACTGCTTGCATTCGTGTATGAATTCAATGGTTGCAAACCTTCAGCACACAGAAATTGAATGACCACACGCGGATCACATTTGGTCGGATTGTTAATAACAAACGTCATTTCAAAGTCACAATACTTAAAATCGCTATCAAATATATACGAGAGAAACAGACCAGTGGGAAATTTACAAACACCACTAACGTTACAAAACGTCAGTTGAGAGATTACAATTGTCTCCAAGGCTAACCTGACCACAGATTGCTTTCAATTGAACAAGCCTCGTATTATGCTTTCATTATTTGTTGAATCAAATATTATTCTCTATCCTAAATATCTTTTATTACATATCCACTCCCTTCCTGGTGAGATATACTCATAACCTACTCGCGGTTCTCACTGTGTGATAATATTACATGTATTATTATTAGCCAATACTGAGTACAGCTGAAGATAACTCTAAGAAATTAATGGTCTGCTTTGAGATTAGACATACAATCTGGTTGAAATTTTTCAATGACAACTAAATATGTGGAGCATTATATGTAGAAATCAAAACGCGGGAGTACCAATTTTCTTCGGAAATATGAATTTTTCAATATGACGGCGCATCGCTTTTAGTACGTAAAGCAAAAGTTAATTGTGCGTTGCCGAGTTTTTGGAAAAACGCAGAAAGCTGAAATTTTTCAAAAAGTTAGCTCACTATGTGGTGCACCTTGTATATGTGTCAAAACGCGGAAGTACCAATTTTTTTCTGAGATATGAATTTTTTATTGTGACGGCGCACCGCTTTTAATACGTATAGCTAAAGTTAATAGTGCGTTGCCGAGTTTTTGGAAAAACGCAGAAGGCTGAAATTTTTCAATCAATTAGTTTACTATGTGGTACATCTTGTATATATGTCAAAACGCGGGAGTACCAATTTCTTTAGAAGATATGAATTTTTCAATATGACGGCGCATCGCTTTTAGTACGTAAAGCAAAAGTTAATTGTGCGTTTCCGAGTTTTTGGAAAAACGCAGAAAGCTGAAATTTTTCAAAAAGTTAGCTCACTATGTAGTACACCTTGTAAATGTGTCAAAACGCGGGAGTCCAATTTTTTTCGGAGATATGAATTTTTTAATGTGACGGCGCGCCGCTTTTAATACGTATCGCTAAAGTTAATAGTGCGTTGCCGAGTTTTTGGAAAAACGTAGGAGGCTGAAATTTTTCAAAAAGTTAGCTTACTATGTGGTACATTTTGTATGTTTGTCAAAACGCGGGAGCACCAATTTTTTTCTGAGATATGAATTTTTCAATGTGACGTCGCACCGCTTTTAATACGTATAGCTAAAGTTAATAGTGCGTTGCCGAGTTTTTGGAAAAACGCAAAAGGCTGAAATGTTTTAATCAGTTAGCTTGGTACATCTTGTATATATGTCAAAACGCGGGAGTAAGAATTTCTTTCGGAGATATGAATTTTTCAATATGACGGCGCATCGATTTTAGTACGTAAAGCAAAAGTTAATTGTGCGTTGCCGAGTTTTTGGAAAAACGCAGGAAACTGAAATTTTTCAAAAAGTTAGTTTACTATGTGATACATCTTGTATATATGCCAAAACACGGGAGTACCAATTTTTTTCGGAGATATGAATTTTTCAATGTGACGGCGCATCGCTTTTAGTACGTAAAGCAAAAGTTAATTGTGCGTTGCCGAGTTTTTGGAAAAACGCAGGAGGCTGAAATTTTTTAATCAGTTAGCTTACTATGTGGTACCCCTTGTATATATGTCAATACGCGGGAGTAGAAATTTTTTTCGGAGATATGTATATTTTAATGTGAGGCCCACTGCTACTAATTGGCATACATAAAAGTTAATTGTCCGTTTTAAGTTTTTGGTATAACGTACAACGCTGAGTCTTTTCTCAAGGTTAGTTTATCATATTGTTATTATACCTTCAACAAGGAATCTTTATTTGCAATTAGTTGCTTATATATTAATTGTTTTATAGCATAAGGTATATTATAGTCCGATCCAGTATAATGGGTGTGCGGTTGTGATTATAGTTCGTTGCCGAGTCGCGCGTTGCTAATTTGACACACATCAAAATGGCGCCAAATTACAAATACTAGATTACTTAATATTTTACTGAAAAGTTGAAAATCTGGTAAAAGGAAATAGAGTGTCAGGATAAAACCAAGTTAATTGCCTGTGCATTATCTTATCTATGACCGACAAAAAGGAATATCACTGACAAGCCGTCTAATAAATACTTCAATTAAATAGTTTCTAATCATTTGTAGCAGCTTAAGGTCATTAAATTTCTATTCAATCGTGGTATGTTAGATTTAGTGAGCAACCTGTCAGTTGTACTAAGACATCATTAACTGTTCAATCGAACCCCTAAAGCTAAAAATTTTAACTACCTGATATGGAATTTTACTCTCGTGTTACATGTTTGCCTTATTTTCGTTTTTCTTAGGCATAGGGAACCATTCTAGAGGTATTGACTAATGGCTTTGTTTACCTTTCGAATTATCTTTATTACACAATAATTTTGAACTTTTAGAATTGGCTTTTGGTTTGTGCTTACCTTTATTTTGAAAAGTAAGCGTAAACTTTTATATTGTTCCGAGAAGATACCTGGCTTAGTAGCTGATTACGTTTCGTCCCCAATTTGTCGATCTTACCAAAAGAAGAGAATTCAATATAACGTTTGATTCATTCGCCGTAGTGTAAAGTATTTTTTATTTGTTTGAAATAGTAGTTTAAGTTTTGCTCTTCAGAAGTTCTTAACAACTTATTTAAGTGCATAGTATTTTGGTGGTGAACTTTTATTGTTATTTTAACGTACTTTAATTTATTGATTCTGCTGAACTTAATCACGACTCATGAAGTTTAAGTTTATTTCAAAGAACAAACTGTTTAGCATAATATTTGAATGCATTATTAAACACGTCCCTTACTTTAAATTAGAAGATCCACTAAGTGAAGCCATATACAAAACATTATATATTCTCTAAAAGGTGCCGAGTATAGTTTCTTATCTAGAATTTAGAGAAATACAAACAAATTTTAATTTCAACCAATATTTTAAGGAACTTAGTAGTCAAATTCCAAAACATATTTTTAAACTTAACAAAATCCGTAATAGTTGGTGCAACTATAAAGTCATTCTTAACAGAAAAACTATCAATTGTGCAAACGTGAGTCCTTTTTGGAGAGATCAAAGGTCTATGTATTGTGACTTGTGTAAAGCGTTTTTGATGAAAAATTCACTTAAAAATTGTAATTTAATATATCGGAATGGGTGACATTAAGGCAAAAGGTATGTACACAATCAAATGAAATAAAAGTAGTTGATTCGGACGTTTGTTTGGGCTCCATATACTGTTCAACGCCTTTGGGCAATAAAAAAGTCAATTCTTTCAAGCATTCTATACAGAATCAAATAAGTGATTTTGAACTAAATTAATTAGAAAGTTATACAAAGGTGCATACAGACTCTAAGTAATTCTCATGAAATAGCACTAGATAATCCTGATGTTGAAAGTGCTAAAACTATTTACATCACTCCTGAAGATTTTGACATTCCAAAGCAAATTATGGATCTATCTAGTCCAGCTAAAGATCAAAACATATTACCTGTAAATTGCAGAAATGCTGAAAAATCAAATTCTGTTAGATGCATAAAGAATTCTTACATTTATTTTGAAGGGCAATTTAGTATAGGCAGCAAAATTTGGAATTTATCTATCGAAATGGTGACCTTGTTTCAGAAATCGTTTGAAAAATATGTCCACAACACCTGTATAGTTATTTTCAAAGACGTAAGATTCAGAAAGAAAGACAACATACACATCTTAGGTATATGTAAATATAGTAACTACAAATTTATTTATTTATTTATTTATTTGTTCCAACCTTTCAGTAGTCTGCTACCTAAATTTTAAGCAGACCTGGCTTCTCCACAGAAAGTAACCATCATGTGTTATGTGTGTATGTGTGTGTGTGTGTGGGGGGGGAGTTTGGTTGTGTGTATGTGTGTTGTGTGATGTTGGTCCGTGTTACGTTCCCTCTCTAGGACCAGGACCATCGACAGCCGGATATCCCAGTCGTCAAGGAAGAACTCACAACGGACATTGCCTTGTCAGTCCGGACCATCGGCAGCCGGAAATCCAGATGAAAAGGCAATGGAAGCGTGTGTTTAGGTGTGTGTGTTTGTGTGTGTGTGCGTGTGTGTGTGTGTGTGTGCTAGAGAGAGAGAGAGAGAGAGTTGTGTGTATGTGTGTTGTGTGTGATGTTGGTATCCGCGTTACGTTCCCCCTTTAGAACCAGAACCATCGGAAGCCGTATATCCCAATCGTCAAAGAGGAACGCTCGACGGATGTTGTCTTATCAGTCTGGACCATCGGCAGGCGGAAATCCAGATGTTGAAAAGGCAATGTAAGTGTGTGAATGGTGTTTTGTGTTTGAACAGTGCATAAGAAGTGTTTTGTGTGTTTATGTGTGTGTGTGTGTGTGTGTGTGTGTGTGTGTGTGTGTGTGTCTGTCTGTGTCTGTGTGTGTCTGTGTGTGTCTGTGTGTGTGTGTGTGTGTGTGTGAAGTGTGTTTGAAATGTTAATTTGTGTTTATGTTTGCCCAGGTTACTAAAAGGTTGGATTGAATTAGTATAATTTTGTACATGTTTGAACTTATACCATTACATAAATAAATCATTAGGTTCTTTCAGATGAAAGGATTTGTTTGCTATATTATTTGCCTCAGGTATGTGTAAGTTCTTAAAATTTGGCGTTAGTTAAAAAGAAAAGAAATTCCCTATTCTACTACTTAAAATTAACTTAACTACTACTTAAAATTAACTTATACTACTACTGTTGGTTATTATTTGTTAGAGACAAGGTTGCTAATATGTAAAAGCATGCAAATTCTACATATTAGGGGGTTTGATCGTTTCAAAGTCGGGTTGATGGTTTGATCTTGTTGCTTCTGGTCGTCAAGAGCAGAGCTGTTGGAATTCCAGGAGATCGGTCTCCAGTTTCCGGTACAGAGCCACGGTTCGAGGAGAGGTGGTACTTTTATGTCTCTGTCCGGGTAGTTTTGTTTGTGTATTTTATCCGTCAAGATAACGTTGGTGCATGAGTGCCGTGGTTTTTTGTGTGAGTGCATTTAAGTGTCGAAAAAGGTTTTCGTTTCAAATCATCTGGTGTAGGGTCTTGTTTAATAATGTTTGTCTATGTGCGTAGAGATACGGTTGTAGGTCATTACACTCGAATACTATATGTTCCGGTGTTCCTATTTCTCCGCACGTGCATCTGTATGTTGGATAGTGTCCGTGGCCAGTTAGATAATAAATAAATCCCCGACTGGGCACCAGGTATTTGGCTTTTAGACGGGTTTTAATATTTGGAATCATTGCGTATACCCTTCTACCGGTTGTGCTTTGATCCCATCTTGTCTGCCATTCTGCAAGTATGTAGTTCTTTATTTCCGTCTTTGTCGTAGGCAGTTGGTTTGTGTTTAAGATACGTTGTAGTTGTTGGTTGTCATTGTTTGTAAGATTGTACATTGCAGCTCGCTGTTTCACTACTAGGTCCAAGGCATAGTTCCCACCAGTACAGGAAGTGCTTCATGTGCGGTAGTTCCATAAGCCCCCGTCAGTTGCAGTAACATACTTCGTTATGTACTGTTAATTTTTTGTCTAGGTTTGATTGTGTTAAGACGATGTCCCCACGCGCTCGCGGCGTATGATACCATAGCACCGAGCACACTGTTGAGATATAGCCTTACGCAATTAAGTGGTATCTTATAAGTCCTTTGGGCCAGCGTTGCGATGTTCTGTATTGCAGGAGTTGCACTTGCACAGACGGAGTTTATATGTGCTGAGTAATTCTGTTTTTCGTCTAATGTTAAGCCTAGATATTTTTTGTTTTGTGTTCCATTTATATTTACACCGTCTAGTTTGATGGTGGGGTCCCTTGCCAAGGTTCCTTTCATCACAAGGTATGTAGTTTTTTGTGGTGTTATGGTCATTTTATTGGTTTTGCACCAACTTTGTGTATGGGTAAGGGCGATGTTAGCTTTACGTTCAATTTCCCTTCTGGAATTGCCTTCAACCACGAGCAAGATGTCGTCGGCGTATGCAATCGTCGACAACACTTTGTCAACGGTGTCCAGTTTTTCCAAGAGTTCATCCATTACAATATTCCAAAGTAGGGGCCCGCATATGGACCCCTGCGGGCAACCTTTATTTATATGTTTGGTAATGCTCTCCGTGCCTTGTAGGGTTACATACCTGTCCCTGCAGTAGCTCCTGAAAGAGTGGTACAGTTGTGATAGACAGTTTATGGTCGTAATTCTTGTAAAAAGTGAAGGCCACCAAAGGTTATTAAATGCGCCTTCTATGTCCACTAATACGTATTTTTTGTGTGATTGCTTGATGGTTTGTATTGCTTGGTTTATTGCGTCCTCGGTCGATTTGTTTTCTGTAAAGCCGTATTGTCTTGGATGTACTCCTGTGATTTGTCTGTGGTCTTGTATTCGTTTACATAATAGTTTTTCATACGTTTTTCCTAGCGTGTTCAAAAGGCACATGGGTCGGTAAGAGCCCGGTTGTTTGGGATCTTTACCTTTCCCTTTAGGGATAATCACGACATTTGCCTGTTTTCAGATGTTCGGAAAGCAGATTGTCGTATGCATTCATTGTACAGTGCTATTAGCGTCGGTGTTAATTTATCTTGTAGCGCTATGCCAATCTCCGCAAGAATTCCGTCCGGTCCAGGTGCTCTCCTGCTCTTCGATTGGCATAGTGCGTATCTCACTTCGTCTTTTGTGAAAGGATCTAAGTTGTCATCTTGTCTGTTCCAGGGTCGGTTACCTACGTGGTTTTTGTCGATTACTCCTTGTCGTCTGAGTCGTTGTTCGTTGGTGTCGTCTTGAACGTTGTCATCAGGCAAAAGTGTTTGTAACAGTAATGTTGCAGTTTCACCCCAGTCTTTTGTGTATGTACCGTCTTGTTTTATTAAAGTCGAATAAATCATCGGTGGTTTGATTTTACCCTGAGTGATTTTATAAGGTATTTCCCAGGCGTCAGTTTGTAAGTGTCTTTTCACGAATAACTCCCATGACCTCCTCTTCATGTAAGTCAGTTTTTTTGGTATATGTCTTTTAATTGTCGATAATTTGTTAGGTGGCATACTCTTTCGGCCGGTGTTAGAGAGTTTTGGTAGCTTTTCTCGCTTGCTGTGTTTCCTTTTTTAGGTTTTGTAAGCGTCTTGTCCATTGAATTGTCTTTGTGTGACGTGTTTTCCGTTGTTTTGGGAGCACTTGCCCCATTGTGTGTCTAATTGTGTTGGTGAGTAGTTTTGTATACTCGTGAACGTTTTCATCTGATATTATATTTTGTGGGAGTACAAATGTGTCCCTCAGTTTGTTCCAATTTGCATTTCGTATTTTGTATCGTTGTACTTTGGTGAAGTTTCGTGGTGTGTCAAATGGCCTGGTTGGCCTGGTTCTAATACCTGCCAGTCTTGTATGTAGTTGTACCCCAGCCCATTTGTCAGTGTAACGTCTATGTTTGTTCCTGTTCCTGCATAGGGGTTGTATGTAAATGAGTTATTAAGAAGGTTGATTACTTCGAGTTGTAGTTCGTTAATCAAGTTTTCGACTTGTTCTCCGCGTTCGTCCGTGAGGGAACTGTGCCACATTGGAGATTTTCCATTTACGTCATCCATAATAACTATTGGTTTGTAATTGTAAGTGTGTAATAAGTTGCGTATGTTGTTTATCTACGGCTAGGGATCCAGTCTGTACTGGAAGTAGCTTGTTACTAAGATCCACTTTCCACTCCGACCGTTTGAGAACTCCAGACATGTACAGTGTTCTCCGCTGTATCGTTGGATTGTCGTGATTGTCAATGTGGGATCAAAAATGACCACTGCCGTTTGTGGGTTTCTACCTGTATGTATATTTGTCTTGCCCTGACTGGCATGATTGGAATCTTCCCATGCACCTGATAAGGTTCCTGTATAAAAAGTGCATGTAATCGTAAGGCTTCAGCTAGTTGTCTAAGCTCTTTCATTACAGTTGCACAGTGCATAGTATTTATTTGGCCAATTATGATCTTTTCGTCGTCCATTAGGGGGTAATAGGTGTTTATGCTGCTTTCTGGTTGTTTCTTGTGTTTGTGTGAAAATGTTGTGTGTGAGTGTAGGTTCGTATTCCGTTTGTGGGTGGGTTACTATTTTGTCTGTGTGCGTGTTCTCTTGTATTGTTTGTTGAAGATTTTGTCGATACGTGATTGCCCTTGCTTTGTCCCTTTGAATTTGTGAGGGTTGTTTGTGTTTAGTTTGGTTAGGTTTACTGTCCATAGTCGGTTTTTTGTTTGAGTCTGTCCATTAACATTTTGTGGGTTGGGCAATCTTTAGGGTTAGAAGCGCACTTCTTGTTACGTTTTAAGCATGGTATGCAAACTGAGGATTGTCCGTGCTTGGGGAAGTCTGCCCTTTTGTGCATGGAGTCTTCTTCCCCACAGTGTCCACATGTATCGGTGGTGCGTGTGCAATATTTTGTGACGTGTCCTAGATCGAGACATCGTAGGCATTTGGGTACTACTAGAAAGTCTTTCACTGTAACACAGCGATATTCGATATAGAATTTCCCTAGATTTATGATATTCTTCACTTTGTCACTTACCGTCGCAACATTATGTTGAGTCGGTTTGTTTTTCGGTTATGTTTTGAAACTAAGTTGAAAGTCCCTATTAAAATCCTCTTTGTTAATTAGGTGTTCAATGTTTTGAGTATAAATTAAATCTGTCACGTCCTGATCTTTCAGGTACGTTGGTATGTCGTATATAATAACTAGGGGTTTTTCTTGCGTGTTTTTTCGCAATTTAGGGTTTGTTTTAGGGTTGCATGGTTTAAAATTTTGTTTGCCTCGGTTTCTTTATCAGTATCTATAATTACTGCATTGTTGGTTGTTCGGATGTTTTTAATTTTAATTTTGTCTTTCAGTGGATTTACTGTTTTTGAAAAAATTTCTTGAATTTGTCTAGGTGTTTCACCACTTTTTGACGTTATGAATACCGTTATATTTTGGTTCGAGATCGCTTTTGGAGCTTTCGGTTTTTGTGCTACAGCACTGGCGTATGTCTGTGTTGGCATTGCCGTCACGTTTGCGTACGTGTTTGAAGACATAGTTGGATTGAGCATTGATTGTTGTTTCAGATGACTGTTTTCTGCTTTAGTTTCGATTATGTTGTCTTGTAGTGTGTTGTTTTGTTATTTTATGAATTTATGTTTGCCGGTTAATTCGACTTGTAGATGTATTAATTTTATTATCTTATCTCTAAGGGTTTTATGGGTTCCTAACTCAAAGACGGTTACTTGGGTCTAGTTTATTGTCAGTAAAGTTAAGAAGATCCGTCCCTAGGTTCTCTAGGTGCTCTAAGATAGACTGTTTCATATCTTCCGGGTTGTTGTGGTTGGGGCTTCCTCTCAATCTATTGTTTCGTGGTATTTCGGTAGTTGGTGGGTGGGCAGAGGGTGTTAGTACGACGCTTATTTGACTTTCAATAGCAGGTTCAAGCTGCATTGGTGATGTCGAGGTGGTATGTAGTGAAGGATGTGAGTTTAAGTCAAAATCTGGTGTTGTTTTATCCCCAAGGAAAACCTTGGGGGAATGTTGAGTAGGCATCTTCTACTCTAGCTGTCTGATGTTGTAATTTTATTTATCATTAAGTTATTTAAATTTAATTTAAACGAATGAAAAGACAAAAATCCGTAATATGCAGTAAAAGCGTTCTACTAAACTATCATAAAAGCACTATTTTAGACTATCCTATGCTCTGCTCGTTGAAAATTGTTACGATAAAATATAGTAATTTTTAAATGCTAAAGAAAACATTTAGAACGTTGTTACATCTGCACTGTCACGACCTTACACTCACTTTAGAGAATGCGATGGTATCGTATTAATGCGAAAATGTACTTATTAATGAAAAAGTTTATTGTCCACTATATCCTAGTTTCGCTATGCAATTGTTATTTGTTATACTAAAGGAATGTAATAGTATAATAACCGATGAAGAATGCTGATTTAAATAATATATGTAGTTGTGTTATTTGCCCTTGGCACTCTTCCTAATTTCGCTGTTTACTTAAACGTTGGTATGCCGATATTAATATTTATTGTTGTAATGAGGTCACTACCGGTTGTGAAGTATGTTCTTGTGTCCTTTCACGTTTTAAATAAGCGCCCCGAAAATCGCTAAAACTATTTTGAACGCCCGTTTTCTCGCTTTTGTTATTTAAGTCACTTATTTACGTTACACTTTGTACAATAGTTCCAAAAATTGTAAAAACATAATAATGTTTTAGTCAAATTCATTACGAATTTAGAATTTTGTTCGTTCTAAATTTCCCAAAAACTCCCTAATTGTACCCCAAAGTTTGTCACTTCCTTCCCAGAACTGGCGTTAAAATGCAAATAAAAGTTGTCTAAAACTTTTTCGGAAATTATTTGTACTTACAGAAGTCTTTATTTATAATCGAAATTTTAGTGTCCAATATTTAATTTGATATTTGATCGTTTTTCCACATCTGCACGCACCAACTTTAGAACTATACTTATGTTACACTTAAAATTAGTAACTACAAATGTAAAAGATTTATAATTATAGTAACGAATAACTTTTGTCATTCAAACTTCTTAACCCAACATGTTCTTGGGACTGAAAGAGGTATTTTAAAAAAAGCCTTTTCAAGGCAAAACTATTTAAATTTAAAAAGCAATCTTTAATAGAGTGCAATTAGACTGTATTAAAAACTGGTAAAAACTTACAAACAATAAAGTCCGATTCAACACTTAGAAAAATTACATCCGAAGCACTGTCTTCTTTAAATAGAAGTAAACATGCATTTTTGGATATAGTTTTAATGCAGCTGGATCATCCGGAATACATCAAGGAAGTAAGTATACCTTTCTGCGTTAAATTGTATAACCTGCAGCAGTTAAATGTACTAAAAACCCAAAATTCCGCTGAAGGTCAACCAATTATTTATTTTGATGCCACTGGAAGTGTTGTGAGGAGTCCATTGGAAAATACAAAACGAATATATTTTTATTCCGCGGTTATACAAATACATAATTCTGGTCGAGTATTTCCAATATTCTCATTGATATCGTCTGTGCACAGCTCAAATGCAATTTTTAAATTGTTTAATGATTTTCGCTATTTTTGCGAGAAAAATAATTATTTTCCATGCTTCTCTAGATTGGTCACTGATTTTTCTTTTGCCAATATACATGCTGCATGTAAAGCTTTCAACAGGTGTACTGTATATGAATATTTACATTAAACGTATACACTTGTGATTGACAATAATAAATTTCAAGAAAAAATCTGATAAGCATTCATCTTTTTAGTGCTTATTTTATAAAATGATTTCAAAAGATTTGGATGGTTTGTCGACAAATAATGTTCAGACACCGTTGTTTAAAGAAGTGATAGCGCTGACCATTACATTACAATCTATTGAAGATTTTGAAATATTTGTATTTAATACGTATGTGTTATTGAATACAAAGTACAACAATTCAGAGGTACATCACGCACAACAAAACATACGCTATTTGAAATCTCAGTCGGAGAATGACATTAATTTTTATGGTGCAGAATGTTCTGAAATTAAAAATATACAACCACATAAGCAAGAATGAGAAACATTATATACATCAAGTCCGTTCTATATACATTTTAACAAATTAATTAAAAACATAAACAATTTACAGGAGCGCTGTATTGTTGAAGGAAACGTGTTATATAATCCCAAATATTTTAAAGTAATATTAACAAAATATCTTCCCTTCCGCAGTCTTTCGAGTAGGTTAATGTTGCAAAAAGTCGATAGGGTTACAAATGCACCGATAGAAAACTACTTCGGTCAACTAAAACGCAATATTTTAGAAGCACGAACCAATATAAAATGCACACACTTTATAAGAAAATTAAGAGAAGAGGTTATTGCTTTAAATATTGAAACTGAAATAAAAATTAAAAAAACACAATTAACAAAAGATCCTACAAATGAAAAAATTTACAAGAACAGTGGAATATGAAAATTAAAAAATCAAAGTATACATTTTGACGGTCGCTATCTACAATTTGGGTAAAACATTTACGAAAAAGGGGTTGTCTATTCTGAAGACGACGATGAGTTTACTCAATGTGGATATTGTGGTCACGGAGTTGGAGACGACATGAATTTATGGGTGCAATGCGATGTCTGCAATCGCTGGTATCACCAACGCTGTGAAGATACTAAACATAGCTTCAGCGCAGACTTTTTGTGTAAGTTGTGTCTCTACAGAAAATCTAACCAAGAAATGCCTGTGATTGATAACAATTCGTACATAAAATATCAGAATTTTCAATCAAAGTTAATGTCAGCAACGCCACAAGAACTAGCTGGGATAGCAGTAAAAACATGTGCTTAAAAACAAATCAACGATTGGTACGTAGAACGCAAAATTCCACTAACTGCAAGCAATTTTGGGAAAATATGCAAAAGTACTGAAAGCGGTTATTCGAAAATTGTAAAAACTCTCCTTCAGAAACAACTCAATACGCCTGCTATACGGTATGGCATATTGAATGAGAAAAAAGGGTAAAACGAGTATCTGAAGATCGTTGCTCCAAAATACCAACTATGTGGTTTGGTGGACCACAAGGAGTATAAATATTTTGCCGCCTCACCAGATGGACTAATTGACAAAGACGGCGTGGTAGAAATCAAATGTCCATATGCAAGAAGAAATCAGGATCCATCCGTTTATAAATTTGATTTTTTGGAGAAGTAGAATACGATCAAGAGTTTGCCAATTCCATTGTCATAACGAAAGATAAAGTTTTAATGTCCGTGGCTACTGGAACACAATCTGGCAGGCACTTTATTTTAGTAGGAGCTAATTTTTCTTTAAAAGTGTTGACTGTTTTAGATCGTTTGGACGGTGAACTTATGTTTATGCAGGTACTACTAAAACAATTTTTACACTTTCTTTATAAAAAAGACAAAAGCAACACATATACTTGGCAAGTGATAACATTACAGCATGTGCGTCTAGAGGACAGTTATAACTGTAATGTTTTTGTTATATATTTTTCATCAATAATAATGGAACAGAAAAACTCACAGATAAGATTGACTGCTCAGAGTACAGGAAACAACTAAAGATCTTATTACTTAAACAGAGTAACAACATGAAAAGGAAATGTTTTTACTGTTCAGTTGATGTTCTACAAGATACAACAAACTTCAGATGCAGTACATGTCTGAGATTTACGTAACAATAAGTGTTTGTTGTCAACTGCTGAAATAAAAAAATCCCCATTTCAGAAAAAAACACTAAATGGATTATGGAACCTCTGTCGAATGAACTGATACACAACGATTGCATTACGCACATATCTCAACAATTTGGAACTTATAAAAAATATTAAAGCTAAGGTGTTCGATTCGACCAATACATAACTAGAAACATGGCAATTACGTCACACTTTTCTTATGTTAAAGTCATGACAGTGTATAAAATAAGCGTAATACAATAGACAAAGGCATGTACTTGTTTTAAGAAATGGCATATGTTTACTTCTTTGAAAAGAAGAACTTAAACTATTGCAAATAGTTTTTAAATCAGCTCCCTTTCACTATCAATTTTGAAGTAATCTACAACATAACTTTATTTTTGTAATTTTCCTTACGATAATTGCAATTGTGTCTATTTATTTTTTTTCTCTACAATACATTTATACTAATATAGTTCAACTCGGACAGATTGAAAGGTATCCTATTTGTATACACATCCAAAAAGAAAAAAGGTGTATTTGTGCAGGTATAAACATAACACTGAAGTTTTTATAACTAAAAAAAAAAATTATATGTTAATCGGGATAATATAAATTGCATTCTTTATTTGAGCCAGTGGTTGAAGCTTTATAAGTCATTTCTGAGTGTATAGTTATACCCCAAAGGTTTAGTATCAGTGGTTGAGGTACTAAGAATTCTTTTATCATCACTTGGATTAAGAACAATTTTGTTTTGTTTAATAGTAAAGACATCATGTTTGACTGATCTAATTAAACATTGCTGTTTCTGTACAGTCTGTTTATAAAACAAAGCATTCTTATAATCATCAAAAGAAATTTGCTTTAATACTTGCTAAGGAAGATCCCTTTGACTTTTTTATTATCCTATCCTGAACTCTGTAAGTGTACATTTTAGATCTAAGCCCTACAAACTCTAGCATGATATCACCATTGTTTTCATATTTCATAATACCAGGAACCTTTTTATTTGATAATGGGATATGATATTTGTTATGAGAGTCGTAATCGAAAGTATCAAATCTATGAATATCTTGTTTGATATAAGAGTAAATATCTTCAACGCTAAACTCGTATATCAAACTATCCGTATCTGTGTACAGCAGCTTTGTTTTGTTAGCAAATTGCGATTTTATATAACTATAGTGAAATTCATATAAATAGGTTTTGAAATATCTAGAATAGAGAAACCTACATAAATGGGTTTGTTTAAATAAACCTCTAACTTATTCATTTCTATTAAGACCAGATCTTTGTCTAACACAGTGCAACTGTGAAAATTAGGTTTCGCTATGTAACTACGAGCACCAAACCGTCCTTCCCATTCGGTCACTAATTTCACATTTTTCCATTTCCGTACGTTTTCCATTATTTTTCCATAAACCGAATTTATCATATTTTTAATAAAAGCATATATCGAAACTGTTTTTTGACTGTTGTCTTAATTTCGTATTCAAATCAATGTATTCTTTAAACGAAGGGGCTTGCTTAAACCGAAGAACCTTATGAATCTTTTTCAGTTCTAAACCGTAACTTAAATACATTTTTAAATTCTTGTAGTGAATAATATAGTTGAGTTTTGGATATAAAGTTGTAAGTAATTTTTTAAGTTTGATTTATTAGAAGGTACTGGTGGTGTCATATGTTCAGGCGCCAAAGGTAAGTCATTGTGAATTTCATGTGAAGATACAGGGTAGTGTAAATCGCATTCAAAAATATATCCTACATCAGAATCATCGGGAATATTAAGTATGTCTAAACGTACTATATCTGAACTGGTGCCATCTAAAAATTCAAATTCTCCTTATAGAAGGTATTCAGACATTGCAGCACCATATAAATTATTAACATCAAAATACATTAAATATTTAGAATCGAAATTCGGATCATAATCTGCATTCATATATTTGTTATTTGCTTTGGCATATCTATTCGAACATTGAGAAACACCACCACGAATTCCCCGTTCTAAAACCATTATTTTTTTAATATTAGTAAGCAACTCGAGTTTAACGTTCGTCGTTTTTAACATTGCATCTAGAGTTAAACCAGGAGCCGTAAAGTAGTAAAGTGGATCTAACTTATACGTAAACATGCAAGTTTTTAAATATATCAGTCAAGAGTAGTACATCTGTTTTTAAATATAGATCTGAATAGTCCCCTAGTGTTTTTATATTAAATGTTTGCCAAACGTGTTTAGCATGATTGTAGTCTTCATCTGAAACTTCTTCATTGCGCAAACGGTTAAAGAATGCTGTTTTACAGGGTAAATCGGTTTCATTGAGCCTATTCCAAAAGTTAATGTAATCATAGGGAAATATGCCTTTACGCGTAAGTAACCGAAACTCATTATCAGTGTTACAATTTTCCCTGGCGATGAATTTTTTGTTATCATCTAAGTAGGAAGCTAATTTTTCGATTCTAGATGCTATAAACCTGAATGAATCGATAAATCTAAAACTAACTTTCATACCTTTTACATATTTTGTAAAAGATATATATTTTTCCTTATTTATTGGTAGAATGCTTAACGAACTTGAAAACTCTAACGAGATTTTTTAAATAATGAAATGCGAATTGTAGCCTGATAAGTTATGAAAAACTACTGGCATCATATAAGAATTATGATAATTGATGTTACAATCTTGATGAGCCGCTTTTCGAAATTCACCTGTAAAGTGGCAGTGATCGCGAACTCTAATATCATCTATACTAAAAGGTTTATTGCAAATGTGACAGTGAAGGGCAAATTTAAATGCTGACTTTTGTTCTTCTGTTAAAGGATTTATAGGTTTTGGGTTACAGAAAATTTTATTCGTCGTTTCTGAAATCAGTTTCAAGTGAGCAACAAACCATTCTATACAATCCTTTCCGCGATACAATTGAAATTTGGAATATTTATTATTATACGAGCATTTCAAATAGTACGCTACACTAAAGGGTATATGCCTTTGGTAACGGACTGTGTTTAATATTACCTCCGACTCATTGCATGGTTCTAATATACATTCGAGATCTGCATAAACTACAAATGATACTTTTTCTTGGTAGTGGAAATGTTTAAATGTTAGATACTTTTCGGATTCTTTGGGTAATCTTATTGAGCAAGTATTCTGTTTTTCGCAATAATTCGAATGATGCTTAAGTAATGCTGCTGTACTAAAATTATTTAAACATCTATAACAAAAAAATTTTCTATAGTGATGTGAAGACAACTGTTTTGCAAATAATTTTGACATATCCTTAATCCAAGTAAAATGAAAGTGATTCTCATTAGCATTTGTCTGGCGAGAATATTGTAAGGAATCATTATTTAAAACTAGCAGATTAATATGTTCTATTTTTTAAAAATTTTCACTTAAACAAAATGACAGTATTTTAGTATTTTCTATACAATATTGGTTAATTGCGAGATTGTTAAGCTTCTCAATTTTTTTTATGTCTTTTAATGCGATTGGAAACTGAATTGAATTGTAGCGTAATACTGTATCAAAATGTGGATGGCTAGATATTCTCTGACTATTTTGTTTAGCAGGACATAAAGCGGAAACCAAGGTCCAAAAAATGCAATGTTGGTCGTTATTTATTACATTTACCACAGCTCGTTTTTTTGCTATAAAGTCCGGAACCTGATCAAACGTTGAACACCCTCCTTTAAGAGGATCATGATTGTTTATATTTACCTTCAAGTGTAAAACTTCTTGGATTGCCCAACCTGAATCCTTTTCACTAAATTCCTTCCATCGCTTCGAAATCTTGTCCAATACGTTCTTCTTATACCACTGCTTGAGATTGGTGTTTATATCGATGTGACGATTTGCAGTAGGAAACGTCTTCAAATCTATTTCACCAGTTGTAGGCTTAACAAAGTTTGCGGACAATATTACATTAACTTTCAACATTGACTTTTTTAAGCAAGCAACAATCTTGCGATTAAAACTAGCAAACGCCTTGTCTAAGAACACTAAAGGATCTCTATAACTTAAATTGGTAATGAGTCCCGTAATTATTCGGCTTCCAAAACATGATTGTACAACATGCCAAATCAAATTTTTTCGCATATGACCTCTAGAAAGCGTTGCATCAATACCTTTACCTTGATATTCCAAAGAGCGTTTCAAGTGCCTTAATCGTACAAGGTAACTTTTAAGATGTGCCAAATTAGAATCCAGCCTACTAGGATTTTCCTGACGATTGTCTTGGTATACCTTATTTCTAATAGCAAGCTTCAATATACTAATATTTGCTTTTATAATTAACTTGTGTTTCGTTATTTCATCGGCTGATCTGATTAGATTCACGCATTTCACAGTTAATTTTAAAATAGCGCTACTAATCTCGGCTACCGTTTCAGAATTCATGATTTTATACAAATCACTACACTACTTAATATATGTAGAGCTTTATTTATTATTTATACAAAAATATCATCTGACTTAAGCAAAACAACTGTAAAAAAATTAGCATACAACATCATTTTTCAATCAACTGCGTTTACGAAAAAAAATTGCTTGCTTGCAGTATAGTAATAAAATGTTTTTATACGACCTTTGATTTATGCTGTGTGTACAGAAAATACTCTAGCATTACAGCGCTATTTCTATGGTTACATATAAAAAAATTTTCAGAGAAATCAAGCAAATTTGAAAAAATTTCTCAGATTAAACTGTCAATGTTGTTTAATAATTTACAGGCACTCATGGTTTTTTTGAAAAACCAGTATTAAAAAAACATTCTGCAGTTTTATCATAATACAATTAACATTATGCAATTTAATTTATTTGAAGCTATATATAGCAGTACCTTGAGAGAATTAAAGAATTTCAATATGCAGCATGAATTGTGTAAACACAATTACTACATACCTATATATGCATATAAAGTCAATTTTGTTAAGTTTTACTGAAAAATAAATTATGCCAGCAGTAATCTAAATTCTATATATTACTGTATTAGTTAAGGGCTATTTGCATTGCATTATTTTAAACGAAATTAATCTAATTTAAGTTTTTTATTTTTTACTATGTGCCTTCATTGCAATTTTTTTCAGACAATGAATCCAATTCGTTATTTCTGCTGAGGCATAATTATATATATTCAGGGATTTAAATATACGAAAAACACGAGTTTGTGTGCAAAGAAAATGCGGTTTTTGCACTTGTTGTTACTTATTCTATATTACTGTATTAGTTAAGGGACATTTGCATTGCATTTTTTTAAACGAAATTAAACTAATTTAGGTTTTTTTATGTGCCTTCGTTGCAATTTTTTTCAGACAACGAATCCAATTCGTTATTTCTGCTAAGGCATAATTATATTTTCTTACATACTCTTTTTATTCATTAGAATAGATTACAGAGCTGAATATATATAACATTTGCAATTGTTTCAGATAATTATGCAAATTTTTAATTTTTTCTAACAGACCAGTTTATTATTTAATATAGATACTTCACGTAGATTTTACCAACAGTATTCAATCAGATCTTTTGTATAATTATTAGTTACTACTACTAGCAACTTTTAAAAAAATGAGTAACTTATCATCGATCAAAAATGGTAGTAGTACCAACGTAACAGTTCTAGAATAATTTATATTACATTCTGACAAAGACTTGATTAAAGAAGTTTTTGGTTCTTCTTCAACTCAACTTGACACAGCTGCTATTTTTGATAGTGACGTAATAGATATATCACGGTAAGTGCTTTTTCACATTTATATATGTGTTTTAAAACACTAATAATTTATAAGTTACATTAGATTAGGATCAAAAAACCATTCTGAAAATTCTGAGGCTATTGTTGGATCGTTGGCACATTCTGATCCTCTCAGAAACAACAGGTAGTATACAAAAGAAAAGGTGAACCTACAATAATCTTTTATGTTATGCTCACAGATCCGGCAAAAACATGTTGGCTATGAAAAAGTTATGTACAGAATCTAATATGGCTGTTTGTTGTGAAGATGACAAATACTACAAAGATGACACAGTAGAGTTGCTTAACGCATTTAAAAAGCGTGGAGAGAAGCTACTGCGTCGTCTAGATTTGGAGGTAAAAATAATAAAGCAAAAAAGAGAGGAACTGGCTGCGAGGGAGCAGCAGATACTTCAAGAACGTGAGTTAATAAATACTTTTTCATTTATAAATAGTTAGATTTTAACTGTAAATAGTTAGATCAAAATATTCAACAATTTATAAAATAAAAAAATATTTTATAAAACTTTCTCTTTTGAAACAAGACTTTCTCTAAACAAGGTAGTAACCTCAAAGTAAAACACACATAAATCACTTTAATTAAATACATCATTCTTTATACAATCGATTTAGATGTGTTATAATAAAATAAACAGTAAAGAACAAGATGTATATTATTATAATAATAAACTAATTTCTTAGATTAGTGACATATTATTCTGAAAATTCTATGTTGACAGTTAGACCGATCGATCCCTTACTAGTTATGTATACGTGTTTGTTCGAGCCAATACTTTTATTTAATTGTTTCACTCTATGTGTTTGTAGGTATTCAAAATATCTCAATGGCAATATGCTCTTGAACTCTTCTGTTTCCACTAATACTCTTTCTCCATATTTTGTCTTGATTGTTTCCACTTTTAAAACTTCAAACCTCTTATTCACTACAAGATCTTTTGCATTTCCATAAGGTTTGCGATATGTGGTTTTATTAAGAGTATTAAAATCCAATTGCTTTTCTTCGACTAATTAAATTAATATTAGGAGCAATCTCCTTATATAGCAGATTTCCACCATCTGCGTACTTTGCCAACCCACTTTTCAATCTATCACAAGAGTGAACACACATTTTGAATTAAAACCGGCCCATGTGTATTTGCAGCCCCTAAACATAAGTACAAAACATAAATCAGAATCCACTTTAATTAAACACAATTGACTTGAATGCGATATTTTGCATCTGGCATACTTTATAACTTCTCGCTAGAAAACCGAATTCAAAACAGCTACACATTTTCTCTGCACTTACATTTTTCAACATACGTGTCTGTGTGTGTTTGGAAGTATGTTCCATTGAAAGTAATATAAAGCCTGTCTGACTTCAAAACGTGCCCACACATATTTTACATTGAAAGTATATACGGCCGGTCTGAATTCAAAACGGTGCACGTGTAACTTCTTGCTAGAAGACCGAATTCTAAACAGCTACACACATTTTTCTCTGCACTTACATATTTCAACATACGTGTGTTTTGAAGTATGTATGTTCCATTGAAAGTAATATAAAGCCGGTCTGACATCAAACCGTGTCCACAAGTATTTTACATTTGAAAGTATATAAGGCCGGTCTGAATTTATGTCATCACAACTATTTTACATTGATAGTATATAAGGCCGGTCTGAATTCAAGACGGTGCACATGTATTTTACATATGTGAGCACGCTTTGAATTCAGACCGGCCTTACCCCACTACTCCTGTCCCTATATTCCCTTCTACCCGCTTTTCAACTTTTTAGTAGAATATTAAGTAATCTAATATTTCTAGTTTGGCACCATTTTGACCCCCTAGACGGCCGGTCAGTGATTTTTCTTTTTGTCGGTCGTAGAAATAGTTAATACGGATGTAATTAGCTTGACTTTATCCTGGCACTCTATTTCCTTCTACCAGATTTCAACTTTTCAGTAAACTATTAAGTAATCTAGTATTTATAATTTGGTGCCATTTTGACCCCCTTGACGGATGATCAGTGATTTTTCTTTTTGTCAGGCGTAGATATAGTTAATGCACATGTAATTAACTTGGTTCTATCATGGCTCTCTATTTCATTCTACCAGTTTTTCAACTTTTCAGTAAAATATTAAGTAATCTAGTATTTATAATTTGGCGCAATTTAGATTCCTTAGACGGCTGGTTAGTGATTTTCCTTTTTGTCAGTCGTAGATATAGTTAATGCAGTTGTAATTAGCTTGGTTTTATCTTAGCACTGTATTTCCTTCTACTAGTTTTTCAACTTTTCAGTAAAATATTTAGTAATCTAGTATTTACAATTTGGCGTCATTTTGATTCCTTAGACGGCTGGTTAGTGATTTTCCATTTTGTCGGTCGTAGATATAGTTAATGCAGATGTAATTAGCTTGATTTAATACTGCACTCTGTTTTCTTCTACCAGATTTTCAACTTTTCAGAAAATATTAGGTAATCTAGTATTCATAATTTGGCGCCATTTTGACCCCTTAGACGGCTGGTCAGTGATGTTACTTTTTGTCGGTCGTAAATATAGTTAATGCAGATGTAATTAGCTTGGTTATATTCTGGCACTCTATTTCCTTCAACCAGATTTTCAACTTTTCAGAAAATATTAAGTAATCTAGTATTCACAATTTGGCGCAATTTTGACCCCTTAGACGGCTGGTCAGTGATGTTCCTTTTTGTCGGTCGTAAATACAGTTAATGCAGATGTAATTAGCTTGGTTTTATTCTGGCACTCTATTTCCTTCTACCAGATTTTCAACTTTTTAGAAAATATTAAGTAATCTAGTATTCATAATTTGGCGCCATTTTGACTTCTTAGACGACTGCTCAATGATGTTCCTTTTTTGTCGGTCGTAAATATAGTTAATGCAGATGTAATTGGCTTGGTTTTATTCTGGCACTCTATTTCCTTCTACCAGATTTTCAACTTTTCAAAAAATAATAAGTAATCTAGTATTCATAATTTGGCGCCATTTTTACTCCTTAGACGGCTGGTCAGTGATGTTCCTTTGTGACGGTTGTAAATATAGTTAATGCAGATGTAATTAGCTTGGTTTTATTCTGGCATTCTATTTCCTTCTACCAGATTTTCAACTTATCAGAAAATATTAAATAATCTCGTATTCATATTTTGGCGCCATTTGGACCCCTTGGACGACTGGTCAGTGATGTTCCTTTTTGTCGGTCGTAAATACAGTTAATGCAGATGTAATTAGCTTGGTTTTATTCTGGCACTCTATTTCCTTCTACCAGATTTTCAACTTTTCAGAAAATATTAAGTAATCTAGTATTCATAATTTGGCGCCATTTTGACTTCTTAGACGACTGCCCAATGATGTTCCTTTTTTGTCGGTCGTAAATATAGTTAATGCAGATGTAATTGGCTTGGTTTTATTCTGGCACTCTATTTCCTTCTACCAGATTTTCAACTTTTCAAAAAATAATAAGTAATCTAGTATTCATAATTTGGCGCCATTTTGACTCCTTAGACGGCTGGTCAGTGATGTTCCTTTGTGACGGTTGTAATTATAGTTAATGCAGATGTAATTAGCTTGGTTTTATTCTGGCACTCTATTTCCTTCTACCAGATTTTCAACTTTTCAGGAAATATTAAGTAATCTTGTATTCATAATTTGGCGCCATTTTGACCACTTAGACGGCTAGTCAGTGATTTTCGTTTTTGTCGGTCGTAGATATAGTTAATGCAGATGTAGTTAGATTGGTTTTATTCTGGCACTCTATTTCCTTCTACCAGATTTTCAACTTTTCAGAAAATATTAAGTAATCTAGTATTCATAATTTGGCGCCATTTTGACCACTTAGCCGGCTAGTCATTGATTTTCCTTTTTTGTCGGTCGTAGATATAGTTAATGCAGATGTAGTTGGCTTGGTTTTATTCTGGCACTCTATTTCCTTCTACTAGATTTTCAACTTTTCAGAAAATGTTAAGTAATCTAGTATTCATAATTTGGCGTCATTTTGACCCCTTAGACGGCTGGTCAGTGATGTTCCTTTTTGTCGGTCGTAAATATAGTTAATGCAGATGTAATTAGCTTGGTTTTATTCTGGCACTCTATTTCCTTCTACCAGATTTTCAACTTTTCAGAAAATATTAAGTAATCTAGTATTTACAATTTGGCGCCATTTGGACCCCTTAGACGGCTGGTCAGTGATGTTACTTTTGTCGGTTGCAAATATAGTTTATGTAGATGTAATTAGCTTGGTTTTATTCTGGCACTCTATTTCCTTCTACCAGATTTTCAACTTTTCAGAAAATATTAGGTAATCTTGTATTCATAATTTGGCGCCATTTTGACCACTTAGGCGGCTAGTCAGTGATTTTCGTTTTTGTCGGTCGTAGATATAGTTAATGCAGATGTAGTTAGATTGGTTTTATTCTGGCACTCTATTTCCTTCTACCAGATTTTCAACTTTCAAGAAAATATTAAGTAATCTAGTATTCATAATTTGGCGCCATTTTAACCACTTAGACGGCTGGTCAGTGATTTTCCTTTTTGTCAGTCGTAGATACAGTTAAAACATATGTAATTAACTTGGTTTTATCCTGGCACTTTATTTCCTTCTACCAAATTTTCAACTTTTCAGTAAAATATTAAGCAATCTAGTATTTATAATTTGGCGCCATTTTGACCTCTTAGACGACTGGACAGTGCGGTTCCTTTTTGTCGATCGTAGATATAGTTAATGCAGATGTAATTAACTTGGTTTTATACTGGCACTTTATTTCCTTCTACCAAATTTTCAACTTTTCAGTAAAATATTAAGCAATCTAGTATTTATAATTTGGCGTCATTTTGACCACCTAGACGGCTGGTCACTGATTTTTGTCGGTCGTGGATATAGTTAATGCAAATGTAACTAGCTTGGTTTTACTTCGGCACTCTATTTCCTTCTACCCGATTTTCAACTTTTCAGTAGAATATTAAGTAATCTAATATTTATAGTTTGGCTGCAGTACGACGCCCTAGACGGCTGGTCAGTGGTTTTCCTTTTTGTCGGTCGTAGATATAGTTAATGCAAATGTAATTAGCTTGGTTTTATCCTGGCACTCTATTCCTTCTACCAGATTTTCAACTTTTCAGTAAAATATTAAGTAATCTAGTATTTATAATTTGGCGCCATTTTGACCACTTAGATGGCTGGTCAGTGTTTTTCCTTTTTGTTGGTCATAGCTTGGTTTTATCCTGGCACTCTATTTTCTTCTACCAAATTTTCAACTTTTTAGAAAAATGTTCAGTAATTTAGTATTTATAATTTGGCGCCATTTTGAACTTTTAGACGGTTGGACAGTGCGGTTCTTTTTGTCGGTCGTATATATAGTTAATGCAGATATAATTAGCTTGGTTTTATCCTGTCCCTCTATTCCCTTCTGCCCGATTTTCAACTTTCTAGTAGAATATTAAATAATCTAGTATTTCTAGTTTGGCACCATTTTGACCCCCTAGACGGCCGGTCAGTGATTTTCCTTTCTGTCGGTGGTAGATTTAGTTAAAACGGATGTAAAGAGCTTGATTTTATCCTGACACTCTATTTCCTTCTACCAGTTTTTCAACTTTTCAGTAAAATATTAAGTAATCTAGTATTTATAATTTGGCGCCATTTTGACCCCCTAGACGGCTGATCAGTGATTTTTCTTTTTGTCAGGCGTAGATATAGTTAATGCACATGTATTTAGCTTGGTTTTATCATGGCACTTTATTTCATTTTACCAGTTTTTCAACTTTTCAGTAAAATATTAAGTAATCTAGTATTTATAATTTGGCGCAATTTAGATTCCTTAGGCGGCTGGTTAGTGATTTTCCTTTTTGTCGGTCGTAGATATAGTTAATGCAGATGTAATTAGCTTGATTTTATCCTGCACTCTGTTTTCTTCTACCAGATTTTCAACTTTTCAGTTAATATTAGGTAATCTAGTATTCATAATTTGGCGCCATTTTGACCCCTTAGACGGCTGGTCAGTGATGTTCCTTTTTGTCGGTCGTAAATATAGTTAATGCAGATGTAATTAGCTTGGTTTTATTCTGGCACTCTATTTCCTTCAACCAGATTTTCAACTTTTCAGAAAATATTAAGTAATCTAGTATTCATAATTTGGCGCCATTTTGACCACTTAGACGGCTGGTCAGTGATGTTCCTTTGTGCCGGTCGTAGATATAGTTAATGCAGATGTAATTGGCTTGGTTTTATTCTGGCACTCTATTTCCTTCTACTAGATTTTCAACTTTTTAGAAAATATTAAGTAATGTAGTATTCATAATTTGGTGCCATTGTGACCCTTTAGACGGCTGGTCAGTGATGTTCCTTTTTGTCGGTCGTAAATTTAGTTTATGCAGATGTAATTAGCTTGGTTTTATTCTGGCACTCTATTTCCTTCTACCAGATTTTCAACTTTTCAGAAAATATTAAGTAATCTAGTATACATAATTTGGCTCCATTTTGACCACTTAGACGGCTGGTCAGTGATGTTCCTTTGTGCCAGTCGTAGATATAGTTAATGCAGATTTAATTGGCTTGGTTTTATTCTGGCACTCTATTTCCTCCTACTAGATTTTCAACTTTTTAGAAAATATTAAGTAATGTAGTATTCATAATTTGGTGCCATTGTGACCCCTTAGACGGCTGGTCAGTGATGTTCCTTTTTGTCGGTCGTAAATATAGTTTATGCAGATGTAATTAGCTTGGTTTTATTCTGGCACTCTATTTCCTTCTACCAGATTTTCAACTTTTTAAAAAAATATTAAGTAATCTAGTATACATAATTTGGCGCCATTTTGACCACTTAGACGGCTGGTCAGTGATGTTCCTTTGTGCCGGTCGTAGATATAGTTAATGCAGATGTAATTGGCTTGGTTTTATTCTGGCACTCTATTTCCTTCTACTAGATTTTCAACTTTTTAGAAAATATTAAGTAATGTAGTATTCATAATTTGGTGCTATTGTGACCCCTTAGACGGCTGGTCAGTGATTTTCCTTTTTGTCGGTCGTAAATATAGTTTATGCAGATGTAATTAGCTTGGTTTTTTTCTGGCACTCTATTTCCTTCTACCAGATTTTCAACTTTTCAGAAAATATTAAGTAATCTAGTATTCATAATTTGGCGCCATTTTGACCACTTAGACGGTTAGTCAGTGATTTTCCTTTTTGTCGGTCGTAGATATAGTTAATGCAGATGTAAATGTATGATATATGACAGCTTTTGTCTTATAAAGCTTTAAGTTTAACCAAAGATTTATATAATTTCTTAAAGCACGCGGCGCTCATCTACCCCATAATCAGAAATTGGTCTTCATTTAACGTTCGGTTGTGCCATTTAATTCTTACAAGAAAACCTCCAGTAATTGTACATTTTTAGAAATTTAAACACAAAAGCAAAGAAATACATTTATTTAAATTGACCTTTCAAGCTCATATTAAAGGTTTAGCACAATTGTACTCCAGCAGACACAATAAAGGACTTATTTGTCAATAAACTAAAGCCCTGCAGCTGTAAATGCAGCTGTTACACATTTCAACAATTATTTAAAAACATAAATGGTGTACTGAAACGTAATATGAGATTTAAATGCAATAATGGTTTGAAAGAACGGCAGATGTTATATCTATCCAGTCTTTGTTCAGCGCTTATTCGCAGATATGCATACAAAAGATAATCTTATGTAACACACCCCTTTGATTCTGGACATGTAATTTGCTTTTGCTTTGATCTCTCCAATAATAAACGAAAATTGTATTCTAGAAAAAAACTGCCATTCTAAATTTGCATTTCAATAACGCTTCTGGTAAGAGACTTGCTTAAGATACATGTTTAAAAAAACTGAAAAAAATCGTTAGATACTCAGCGTCGTGTGTACCTATATTAAACCACGCATTAAATCGTAAATATAAATTTTTTAAGTTTGTACGGATAATTGATACATATAATAAAACCAGTCATCGAAACATATATATATATATATATATATATATATATATATATATATATACCCTAGGTCGATGTCATTCTCGATGCATATTTAAATACATATTCTCGACGTTTTTATCATTTCTCCGAAAAAATAAAGCACTCCAGCTTATCGACTTTCTCACTAAATCTATTCATTAAACTAAAATTTACATCTAACTGCAATATTGGCATACAATGACTATTCAATTGACATTTAATGCAATTAGTAATGCCGCGGGACAAAAACAAGTCGAAAAGTAGTTAACTTCGCGTTCTCGCCTCGAATTTCGAGAAGAGAATTTAGTCGAATTTTTGTTCCTGAAAGATTTATTTTCTCTCATTCTCGATCCTGAATCGGGATTTCTGAAAGATTCGACTTTTAAGGTGCTCTACAAGTAGCAACAATGTTTCTGAAACCAAAATGTTCTGAGCAATACCTTCAGATAATTCTTATACGGTTTTATATATTGAAATCGAAATTAATTAGTCTGCTTTTCTTGACAGACGAAAAATGATTACAGCGGCTAGTAACTAGAGAAACCCAAAGCACAGGCAATAAACAAGCAAAACTTATGTGACCAATATGTAAATTGCAAATAAACGCTCAAAAATAAATTATACGGTTATTTTATTGTTTGTAAGTAATTTAAAAATGACTGCATTAATCGACTGGTAATTTAAATTTAATTTAATATGCGTTTTAATTCGTCACAATATCACATACTTTCCTTAAATCCTTCTTAGCTACGTATTGAAAAATCTTTCATCTGAAAGTAATAAATGAATAGGGATGCTCTTTAATTTAAATGTTGGCTTTACCGCAATAAATGTTAATTAAACGAATTCGAAACCAAAATTGTATACTAAAGTGAAAAAAATACTTTAATATTATGACTGAGTGTCTGGCAATTTCAAAATTTAAATAAAATCTTTTAACAGATTTGGAAGATCTACAAAATTCCAAATCGCCGTTTTTTGGTGCTTATTCTTCGTTAAAATTGTAATTTTAAAATTATTTGGTTTATCTATCAATATATGCTATAATAAGTTGCCAGCTATAAATGCAGTTTATTAGCAAAATCGTCTTGGGAAGGTGTAGTTTTTGCTTCAAACAAAAAAAAAGTTCATTAGACGTCTCCCGATATTCGGTACACATTTCAAAAATCTCAAACATTAGTAAAAACTCTAAAATACCAACGAACAAAGCTTACTATTTTAAATTAACTGACAAATAAATTCTGGATTACACTTCGCCTAATAAAAATAAGTATTTCAGGTGAAATATATAGCAGATGTCCCATTTAAACAGAATACCCTTTGTTTTAAATATGTTATCGTACTTGGGTTCAAGTATTCTATACCGACCCTCTATCTAACACAATCTTTGCAAACTTTAACATAAGAAGTCAACCTTTTTATATTGTTTCCTTCAGAGATAATCGTGGCTTAACCTAACCTAACCATACTTAGCAGTGTCGGCTCTAGGTTATTAGACGCACTGACGCACTTTAGATCAACTATATAGGGAATTGCACTTTTACTTTTACCACTGTCAGTATTTAGTGTCGAACTAAATAAAATGTCATCATTAGGTTTTTAGTTTTGGAACTGTTTGGACGCGTACCTCCATTATTTCCAATTCTGAGCTAACGTGTATATTTCCCTGAAAATTTCTCGCCCTACATCTTTTACCATCTGCGTGCAATAGTATATATAGGACTACCCACACCTCCCTTTTTTCTTTTTTCTGCTTCTAATATATTCCGTGCTATTCCCTAATGAACTTGAATGTGTTCTATCATACTATCTTTCCTACTTTTTACTGCATTCCATATATTTCTTTCTTTTCCAACCATTTCGAGTATCTCTTTGTCGTAACTTTGTCTGTCTATGATAGCTTCATCATACGTTTGTAGCAGCACATTTCAAAGGCTTTTATCGTATTTCTGTCCGTTTCCCCTACTGTCCACCTTTCACACCCATACAGTGCTGTAATCAGCACATATGCGTTCACCAGCTTTTACCATGTTTCCGTGTTTGTTTACTTCGAACGTTGTAGTTACTTATTTTGTTAAATGCAGCACAGTCTTGTGCTAATCTTCGTTTTATATTTTTGCAATTTTCCCATTTTATGTTATTTGACTTCCTAGGTAATAGTGATCCTTAATCTCTTGTAAATTCTGGTTTCCTATATTTGTATTCTGGTTTTAGAATTATTCATCCCTTTTAACATACTATCACCTTAGTTTTATTTTTGTTAATTTTCTGACCGTAACTCTCGCTTAGTATTGTTTCCGTTTTAATAAGAGCTGCTTCTAACTCTTCTTTGCTAGATGCTAATACCATTGTATCGTCCGCGAATTCGAGCATATCCATCGTTTGTCTCTGCATAATAATTCCAAATGACTTTCTGGCTTTCACAGTATTTATTGCTTCTTCGATATACAAGTTAAAAATTATTGGAGATAGCGCACATCCCTGTCTCACCTCTTTTCTAACGTTTACTACTCTACGTTTCTGCTCTAATGTTTTTACCGCTGTTTGCTCTTTGTATAACCTATGTACTATACGTCTATCTCTATAACGGTTTCCCATCTTCTGTTGTATTTCGAACATTTTTTCCAATTTTACATTGTTCAATGCTTTATTCAGGTCTACAAACCTCATATATACGCTTTCTTCTTTATTTTATTGTTTTCTCCATTTACACTCTCAAAGCTAAAATTGCCTCCCGTGTTCCCCTATATCTCCTAAACCCAAATTGATCTTCTCCTAGTATTTCTTCGGCCCATTTTTCAATTTTTTTTGTACAATTCTAGTTAATATTTTTAACACGTGTGCTGGTAAACTTATTTTTCGAAAATTTTCCCATATCATTAGTGATGAAGGAATTGCTCCGGATAGTTCAAGAACGTGTGCGATTCGGGATATGCCGTCGCCCAAAAATAAAAAAGTTTGGGTATGGTTGTGTACCTTTTAAAATTTATATCTAATTTGTCAAGTTTAAATAGTTACACTAAGGAAGCTGCTTAGTGACAAAGTTGAATGACAGTGAACGACAAATGAACAAATTCGTTTAACTGTCTAATAATTTAGTGATGTCGGCCACTACCTTACATATTTTGATTCAAATAAAAATACTATCGTGGCTATAGACGTGAGTCCGTTTGGATTAGGTGCTGTCTTGAGATAGAACAATAAATCGATTGAATTTGCAAGTGTTTCTCTAACTCCGACTCAGCAATTTTACAGTCAAATAGAAAAAGGGTATTTAGCAATAGTTTTTGGATACTAACGTTTAAATTATTATTTGTATGGTTTCGAAAATTTCATAATACACACAGATCATAAATCATTAGGGTTACTTACCATTCCGAATAGACCTGCATCTCGACGAACTTCTAGATTACTAGAACAGGTAGAATGGCTTCCGCGTTCCAGTGATCTAAAAGCCAAACTACGCAGTTTCAACCAAATTAGTAGGGTTTTTAGAGAGAAACAAGACTAAGACAGGCCCCCGAACGGCTCTTTTGGTACTTCGTTTGACACATACCATGGGGGTCGGTATGGCATTCTAAGACACACTACCGCGATGTGGAAGGCAACGACAAACTACCACATTACCGCCCAAGTATAAAGCGTACTTAAATTGTATTTAAAATCATGGTATCCTCTGAGGTAAAAGATTCCGGAGGTAAAATAGTGCCCCATTCGGATCTCCGGTAGGGGAGTACTTTGGAGGATGTGATCTAAAAACTTAGAAAAGAAAGGGAACATTCTGTGAGTCAGAGCGTGGAATGTCAGAAGTATGAAACAAGTAGGTAAGCTAGAGAATTTAAAAATTGAAATGGATAGGTTAGCACTAGACATAGTAGGGATCAGTGAAGTTCGGTAGCCAGAGGCGGGGGATTTTTGGAGTCAAGACTTCAGGGTACTTCATACAGGAACAGAGGAAGGAAATTCTGGTGTGGAGATGGTTATGCGAAAAAAGATAGGACACTGTGTAGAAAACTACTTACATAAGAACGATGGTTAGATTAGAATCTAAACCGGTAAATACAGTAATAATACAAGTATACATGCCCACCTCCAGCCACAGTGAGGAAGAGGTAGAAGCTATCTACAAAGATATCGAAGACATACTTAGATACATATAGAGACATGAAAATTTAATAATTACGGGGGATTCTAGTGCAGTGGTAGGTGAGGGTAGGAAAGGTGCGGTAGTAAGATTATTTGATTTAGGCACGAAAAACGACAGGGCAAGAGGCTGATAGAACAATTTAATCATCACAAACACATTATTTCAACATCATGCTAGAAAACGAAACACGTGGAAGATGCCCGGTGATATAGAAAAATAACAAATAGATTACATTCCTATTAGACACCGGTTTAGAAATCAAGTAAAAAACTGTAGAAGCTATCTAGAAGCAGAAATAGACACTGACCACAACATCGTAATTATGAAGACTGTTCTTAAATTTAAAAATTTGAAAAAAGGAATGGAAAAAGCCACTTTGCTTTGAGAAACTACAAGATAAAGATATCCACAAAATATTTGAGAAAAAAGTAAAATGAATTGTTGAAAGGCATCGGGAAAATTTCTGATACTAAGGAAGTACAAACATAATGGAATAACGTTAAATCCAGCTTAGACATAGCGGCCAGAGATATTCTGGAGTATACACAAAAAGGAAATAAGAAACCATGGATAACAAAAGATATCCTGAATTTAATAGAAGAAAGACGAAAATACAAAAATAGATCAGACAAAACGCGAAAACAAAGATACAAAACTATAAAATGAGAAATTATTCGCAAATGCAGGGAAGCTAAAGAACAACGGATTGATGAAAAGTGCAAAGAGATACAAACTAAGATGGAAATAGGAAAGACAGACGAAACATACAAACTAATGAATTTTAAGGATATAAAACCGTATAGCAAAAATATAGGGAACGCTAAAAGAAAAAGTCATTATACAAAATGTAGAGAAAGTGGTTAGATGGCAGGAATATATAAAGAATTTATATGCAGGAGAGGAACTAACATCATTAGAACAGGAATCAGACATTGAAAATGATGGCTTGGGCTATCCTATACTGCGAGACGAGTTTGAATTAGCTGAAAAATGGTAAAGCGCCGGGTACAGATAAGGTGCAAGCAGACACTTTAAAAGCCGCTGGACAAGCAGTAACAGAACGTCTCTTCCAACTTGTAAGCTATATGTATGAGATAGGCGCGATACCCAAAGATTTCAACGTAACATCATAGTAACTATACCAAAAAAGAGAGGGGCGGATAGATGTGAAAATTTTCGAACAATAAGTTTGACAGCACACGTGTCAAAAATATTAACTAGAATTGTACAAAGCCGAATGGAAAAACGAGCTGAAGAGATACTAGGAGAAGATCATTTTGGGTTTAGGCGAAACAGAGGAACATGGGAGGCTATTCTAGCTCTGAAGGTGATAATGGAGAAAACAATAGAAATGGAGAAAAGCGTGTGCATAGAGTTTGTAGATTTATAAAAAACATTCAACAATGTAAAATGAAAAAAATGTTCGAAATACTCAAAACGATTGGAATGAGCTTTAGAGATAGAGGGATGGTACATAGCTTATACAAAAAGCAAACAGTGGTAATAGAATTAGAGCAGGAACATAGACAAGTAAATATTAGGAAAGGTGTGAGATAGGAATGTGCCTTATCTCTATTAATTTTTAATTTGTACATAGAATAGGCAATGAATACTGTCAAATACAGGAAGACATGTAGAATTACTATGCAGTGACAAAAGATTGATATGCTTAGATTTACAGATGATACAGCTGTATTAGCATCTAGTAAGGCTGTGAAACCTGGACAGTAGGAGAAGCGACAGGAAAAAGATAGAAGCTTTTGAAATGTGGTGCTACAGACGTATGATGAAGATATCATAGACAGACAAAGTTAAGAACAAAGAGGTACTAGAAATGGTAGGAGAAGAAAGAAGTATGTGGAAAACAGTAAAAAATAGGAGAGATAGAATGATAGGCCACATACTAAGGCATGAGGGAACAGTGGGGAATATATTAGCAGCAAAGATAGGAAAAAAGAGAGGTAGAGGTAGACCTAGGTTAGACTATTACACACAGATAGTGAAAGATGTAGGCTGTGGGAATTTCAGGGAAATGTGCAGGCTAGCTCAGATAGTAATCAATGGCGGCACGCGTAAGAACCAATTCCAAGATGGATACCTAATAACGCAAAAAATTACTGTACTTAAACCTGATCATAACCATAAGCAACTACTGGTATCGGTTTAGCAATACTCTCAACTAATGTTAATTGTGCGAAAGGATTTACTGGAAAACTATTGTTACACACTTTTTCTCAAAAGATATATAGTGTGTCTACTCTACCCTATAGACGGCAGAGGCTCGATAAATTATGAGGGTTCCTGTTTAAAGTCTAAGTCAGGGTAAAGAGGATGGTAAATGGCTTTGAGTAAAAAAGGACCTTCTAAAGAGATCTTCCAGCCAGCTAAGCTTTTTCAACTTAGGGCATAGCTATGAGCTAAGGTCGTAGAATGGTATACGATAATAAAAGAATTTTTAATGGACGCCACCGTATCTTAATAATTGTTATAATAAAGATCAATCCGAAGATCAGATACGGAAATCTTCGAAAAAAAAATACCCTTGACGAGCAAAACATAGAAAAATAATACTTACTTATGACTCTGCAAACTGGAGTGGGAACGACGATCTCGTAGTATCTAAAAATTTAATCACTTCTAAGCATTTTCAAACTAGGGCTACATTAGAGCGTAGTCACCTTATGACAAAAGAAACTATTAAAATATCAACTAGTCAAAATTATACTTAAAAAAAAATTTTGCACTCAACACCAATAATATATCTGTCTTCTCTACAAAAATTTCATAAGTGTGATTGTTAACTTCTATATAAAAAAATTATTGATGACTTCAATGAAAGAAAGCTTTAAGACAACTTATTATTCTTTTTATTAATTTACAAAAAAATATATATACATCGTTTGTACAAAGTTATACGTGTTGAAACTTTCGAGATAATTACTTTTATTGCGGTCTAATATGAGTCTCTGATTATTTATATGAATTTTATAATTAAAAATTTATTTATAGTGTTTTCATTATTACAATTTATATATGATACCTGAATAGGATCCTTTTCGGGTTTACAATCAAGAAAGTAAATGCTCTGACTTTCGGTAGATTACAGAACTACATTTTTAATTGGTTTAACTGATGGAATCAAAGGTCAAAAACACTTATTGTATAAATTGAACTATACAGCAGGTGTACGGCAAAAAAATTATATTTTATAATGTGACAAACAAATATCAACGTGTCACGTGTTTAGTTACGAATACATTTTTGGGTAACCTTGTAAATTCAAAAATTATCATTTAGAAATTTCTTTGTGTTTTTAAGAACATTTATGAGATATGCAACTGTTAAATCTAAATAAAATATTACGTGCTTAATTTAAATAACCATAAAATTTTACAAAAATTTTGTGTACCAATTTAAATGAACATATAGAAATTACAACAATTATTTGTACATTTTAAGTAATGTTTCCATGAAATGAAAATTGATCTAAAATTGGGGATGACTCACCACAAACAATCTGTTAAGCTTCCAAGTTCGTCAGCCATCTGGAGTGCTTACAAAGGCAGATGCGCGCGGCTGGCACATCACGGATTAGACTTCTATACAAAACAACATCTGCAGAAACTTCCACTATCTTGCCTAGCAACATTTAAGACTTTGTACTTGCCATACAACTATCAACCGAAAGTGCTTCTGTGTTCCATAATAATTATATACGAAAGTTTATCGCTTCAAAATTTGATAGATTACATGCTTACATAAAATTTGCGTTCCAATATTATAAAATTTGTTTTTCAAAATTGGACTCAAAATTTGTTTCGATATAATTTGTTAAATTTTACGTGTGTTTCAATACTGTATAAACATTTTTACTTGATTTACTTTATACTTGATACTTGATACTTGATACTTGATACTTGATACTTGATACTTGATACTTGATACTTGATACTTGATACTTGATACTTGATACTTGATACTTAATACTTGATACTTGATACTTGATACTTGATACTTGATACTTGATACTTGATACTTGATATTTGATATTTGATATTTGACACCTGCGCTGAAAAGAAACGAGAAAAATGACTTGAAGGTAAACTTGAAAATTATTCACCTACCGTAGATATATTTCTTTTCACTCTAGGTCGATACAACAACTAAATGAGGCTATGGTATCCCTCTACACCATTGCACTTCTCTTTGGGACAGCATGTTTTTTTCTAAACCTGCTAGCCCACGTTTCAACACTTGCTTCGCTGATTACATTCGGATGGAAAATGATGAACCTTGTCCACGAGGCAATATTATTGTTCGAGCACGCGCAGGATGGGAATATTGTATTAATATACATACAGATAAAAGAACTCTTAAATTTTACTTCAAGTGTTTAACTATAGGTGGAGCGCTATGTATGAATTGGTAATATATTGTTACCATCGGAATTTAATATTTCCTGTCTAATAATGATATTTGTTAAATAGATATTTAGAACAAAAACGTATATTTATTAAGCAGATAATTGTATTCGTTACACTATTAATTTGGCAAATGTCTAAATGCTGGTGGATCCTTGGTAGCTACAGGCTGCTTAACCTCCGTCACAAATCACTAAATCTTGGTGCAATAGGGCTTATAATTAGGAAACAACAGAAGGGAACCGAGCTGTGTCTAGGTTGTGAGAATTTCAGGAAACTGTGTAGGCTATCTCAGAATAGAAATAAGTAATGGTACGTTTCCAACCAGTTCCAGGACGAAAACTAATGACGAAAAAAGTAATTGCGCTTAAATCTGATGATTATTATAAACAACTACAGGTGTTGGTTTTTAAATATTTTCAACTAATGTTGATTGTGCGAAAGGATATATTGAAAAACTATTAATTTGACAAATGTTCAAGTGTTGGGGGATCTTGGTAGCTGCAGGCTGCTTAACCCCCTTCACTCTACGGGGAAATAGGTTATATATTTGTAAACAATAAAAGGGGAACCGAACTGCATCTAACAAGAAAGAACAGTGGCTATGTTCAAGGACAACAAAAATAGAAACATGTAGAAAATTGCTGAAAGCATATGTGTGGAGCACAGCACAATACGTCTATGAAATAGGGGCACTAAGAGAAGTAGAGTAAAACTGTAGAAGCCTTTTGGAATGTTGTGCTTCAAATGTATAAGGATGATAGCATGGACAGACAAAGTTAAGAGCAAAGAGGTTATAGAGATAGTAGGGGAATAAAGACATCTTGTGAAAAATAAAAAAAAATAGGAGAAACAGAAGGGCAGCATACGTTCTAAGGCATTTTCGGGGATTAGTGCGGGATATTTTACAAGCAGAGATAGGAGAATAGAGTAGAGGTAGACTTTGATTAGACTATTGCACGCAGATAGTGAAAGATGCAGACTGTGGAAATTTCAAGAAGGTGTGCAGGTTAGCACAGAATAGGAAATAATGAGGGTACGCGTATAACCAGTTCCAAGACTGAAGACCTAATGTTGATAACAACGTCTGTAAATTTTTTGATAATTTGGGGACATTTGAGAAAAACGTCCTTTTATCCCATAAAGAATATATAATGTCGACGAAATTGAGTGCACTACAGTTCTAAAAGCAACTAAAGTTCTCGTTATGAAAGGTGTCAAACAAGTCGGCTGTATAGTTTCTCAAGAAAGAGACACATTATTCGCATTGTGTGGCAGTAAGTGCGCTAGGTAAGAGAGCACCACTTATGTTTATTTTTCCTCTCTTAAGATGCGTTGATCAGTTTGTTAGAAAAGGCTCCTCGGTACAGGCACTGGTTACAAACGTGGTTGGATGCATGAAAAGAAATTTTTACTGTTTAGAAAACAATACAAAACCAAATGAGGTAAACAGGGTTTCACTTATTTTAGACAACCACGGTTCCCACCTGTTTATATCTGTAGTAGATTTTTGCAAACAAAATTTTATAACATTGCTATCCTTTTCTCTACATACACCGCACAACATGCGGCCCCTACAGCGTAAAGTATTTGGTTCAATTAAAAGATTTTATTACAATGAATGTGGTCAGTACATGAAAATGAATCTTGGTAAATGAATGACGGTTTATCGTATCGCTGCAATTGTAAAAGCAACTTTGTTTTTGACCAAAACAACCAAAAATATAACTCTGCCGGATTTAGGTGCTCTGTTATATGGCCTTTTAATACAAGTATTTTTACCGAAGATGAATACTTTCCGAGTAATGTAACTGATAGACCGACAGAAACTATTACCATTCAACATTAGACGAACAAAACGTCTCCGCATTCCACACCAAACACATTCAGATCCCGTTTGCCTCCATTGGTTACCGTTCCTTCTACAAGGAGTATATACAGAGCAAGCACTCCTCGGCCTTCTATATCAAAACTCATGCAACCAACCTTCTCCTGCTAAAATTACATTTACGCCAGAAGAGATTCGGCCTTTGCCTAAAGCCGACTTCTCCAAACCAAAAACTTATTAAAGCGAAAAGATAAAACGGTCGTACTTACATACACTCCAGAAATAAATCTGCTGTATGTTCAGTATGATAAGAAAAGGGCTTCCGTAGCAAAGAGAATTACTGTAAATACTAAAAAATTGTAATTTTGATTAAACTTTTAGTAACAATTAAGAATTTATAATCAGTAAATTAATAGAAACCTTTTACTGATATTTTTAAGTTTGTAATATTTAATATTTTTTCAGCAATATGTGGTGAATTATTTACGTTTAGTCTTCTTATTGACATATTTAGAAATTTACCAGTGGTGGTTGTTCTTAGTCTATTCAAAATGCTTAATTCAGTGCAGGTAAAATAAAAGTATGGAAATAGTAAACAAATTTATGGTTTCCTGTAGCTGTTATATTTGACACCTTGGGTGGTACATTTGACACCAAATTGTTGTCAATAGTAACAGAGCGTAAGTTATAACAATATTTTTTTAGAAAAGACGAACGTATTTATGTAATAATAATGTAATAATGGCAGTTTAACTCCCACAAACGAATCAGTATTTGTATGGTACTAAACATACCTAGATCTTCTAAATAGCACTCTAAAAAAATGAAAACTAAATTTTGTCACAACTGATACCGGTCTGCTTTCAATTTATCATATATGATATCTCGCTTACAATGTATTCCACTCTTTTTTAACTAATTACCAATACTACGATTGTTGTAGTTCAGTAATTTTGATAATGTTTAAGTCAATTCTAATGTTGGTTGTGTCCGTGGTGCAGTGATCGTGTTTTGTAGTAGTGTATTTCAAACTACGTACCTATTGTGTCTGCTTTGTACAATTGCTATACCCATATGTTCAAGCTGAAGAAAAAATTTATAGTCAGAATGTCTTACATAAATGAATTAACAGAGGACAAGGTTCTCATTTCTTTGGGACAAATTGTTTTATTGAGTTTTTATTGGTTTTCCACTTCGAATCTAAAATTTTTGCCAGATACGGCATTCTTGTGTTGTTCGCGGTGGTTCACCATAAGAAGCTTGCAAGTACAAGTACAAGTAATAATAAAAAGTTGCAAGCTATGCATACTGTTAACAATTGAGAACCAAGCAATTCATTATTGGTTGTCCACTGAACAGGATTTTATTTTGCATGCATTATATAAAACAAATATCATCGAAAACTTGTTATTTGCTATATAAAACATATGCTAAGGAATCTTGCATTTATAAGGGTATAATAATTGTTTCTCATAAACTTTTTAAGCAACTGTACTTTTCATTTTAAAACTAATAACCAGTTTGAGTAATAAGAATGAAGGGACTCCTAACAGCGCCCCTTTATGTTTAGCGCCCTAGGCAACGGCCAACCCTTACATACATTTCAGTTGTAAACGCCAAGCTAATCAAACAATCCGCCTTTCGACCCTAGTCCTTGCCAATCTCATACAGTTTCTCCATAAATCACATCATTGCCTTGAATTCAAAGATCCGTGTTAAAGATTTTAAAACATACTCTAATTTTTATTTCCTATTTTTAAAAATGTTAGTCTTACATTGAAAAGCAATTGTGTGTAGAAATTTTAGAAATGTTAATTTAGATTTGCTTAATGTTGATGTTGAACGGATGCTTTTACATACGCTTGACAAAGTATCAAATATCGATACAAAACCGACTATATTTAATAATTTCCTTGCCACGATCTATGACACTTGGAAGGTTAAAGTGACTAGAACTAAGTTTCGTGGTTTACAAGTTATGCGATGTCTGCCGTTTCATTCGTAGCACTTTCCTATTACAATCAGCTAAAAATACTAGAAATTCAGAACGCCTGCTGTATAAAATAATACAATTAATTAGAAATTAAAGATTTCAATTTTTTCCCTATTCATTGATAACGGTCCACGTAACACATGACAAACTATAAAGCGTCTTAACGTTAAAAATCCCTATTACACATCCTTTTTAGAATGAATTTAGATATTCTAATGCTACTTCTTTTGCTTCTTTATGATGATGATGCTCTGAAAGCCTTTCAGCGTATTAAATATAAAGTAGCATAGGAAACGACTATATGTGTATAATCTCATTCGTCGATTCATCTATACTTCCCTGCGATATTGCTGATTTTTAACGCCATGGAAACACCCTCGTGTTAGGCCGCCATCAAAAACTCAAATTTATTTACTACGTCTCAATATCGCCTGTTAAGTATATCACTGGGATTTTCTAAAGCAATCAGGTACATGGTTTTTAATTAAATATCAGAATTCCTGAAAACAAATATTTTATTTGACGAAACATCAATCAGGGGTTCGTGTAATAAGCAGTAAGTACGTAGGAAGATTTGTCCCTATGATTGTTGTGATGACACAAACTTTGTTTTTGTCCTTATTGGTTTTTTAAAAAACTTTATTATATTTTTAATCGTTTCGAAACCCTTACTACAACATAGTTAAAGAATTCAAAATTAAAAATCCTCTCAATTTATTATTTAAGGCACATTTCATTGTTAATTTTGCTTTAAATAATATAAGCTTTAATTCCGTTCGTCTCTGTATAAAGCGGCGACAAATATGGTAACTTAAACTTAGATTTCACTTTTGGTACCTATAAAGTTAGTATATAATTGTTTGAGTCATTACATGTGTAATATTGTAGAAATGTATTTGATAATGATAATTAACCTAAACGAGTAATACAAGTTTTAAGAACATCGACTTGGATATATTTTCAAGCACCATATGGTCAATAGTGCTATTTAGGTTTTGACCAAATTCCAAGATTATGAACATCACTATAATTTACAGATGGTCATGAATTCTTCGTTTAATTTAAATCATCATCATTAGGTATTCAGTCCTGGAACTGGTTAGACGCGTACCCTCATTGTTTCCTATTCCGAACTAACCTACACATTTTCCTGAAATTTGCAGTCTTCATCTATCACTATCTGATCTAGGTCTACATCTACCTCTTTTTTCCTATCTCTGCTTGTAATATATCCCTTACTATTCTCCAAAATGCTTTAGAACGTATTCTGCCCTTCTATTTCTCCTATTTTTCTCTACAGATATCCTTATTCCTCTACTATTTCTATAACCTATTTGTTATTAACTTTGTCTGTCCATGCTATCATCCTCATACATCTGAAGCACATAATTCCAAAGGCTGCTACCGTTTTTCTGTCTGCTTTTCCTACTGCCCGCATTTCATAGGCATACTGTGCTGTGCTCCACACCTATGCTTTCAACGATTTTCTTCTTGTTTCTAATGTTTGTTGTCTTTCATCATAGGCGCTGTTCTTTCTTGTTAGATGCACTTCAGTTCCCATCTATTGTTTTACAATTATATACCCTATTTCTCCGACATTCAGTGGTTGTGAAGAGGGGTAAGCAGCCTGTGGCTGCCAAGTTCCCCCAGCACTTGAACATTTGCCGATTTAATATTTTTCCAATATGTCTTTTCGCACAGTCAACATTAGTTGCAGGTATTTCACAACCAACAACTGTAGTTGTTTATAATAATCATCAGATCTATCTGCACTTATTTTTTCGTCATTAGGTTGGTTTTCTATCTCAAAACTGGTTGGTGACGTACGTGCACTTATTTATATTCTGAACTAGCCTACACAGTTTCCTGAAATTCTCACACAGCCTATATACAATTCGGTTCCCCTTCAATTGTTTTCTAATTTTATGCTCTATTTCACCGAGATTCAGTAAAGGGGCTAAGCAGCCTGTGGCTGCCAAGATCCCCCAGCACTTAGAGATTTGCCGAATTAATAGTTTTCCAAATCCTTACACACAATTAACATTATTCGAGAATATTGCTCAACCAATACTTGTAGTTGCTTATAATAATCACCATGTTTAAGTACAATTACTTTTTTCGTCATTAGTTTATCTATCTTGGAACTGGTTAGATGCATACCTCCATTGATTTCTATTCTGAGTTAGCATACACATTTCCTTGAAATTCCTAGTCTGCATCTTTCACTATCTGTGTGCAGTAGTCTAACCTAGGTCTTCCTCTACTTCTCTTTTTTCCTATCTCTGCTTCTAATATGTTCCGCTCTATGCCCTCATGCCGTAATATGTGGCCTATCATTCTATCTCTCCTATTTTTTACCGTTTTATACACATTTCTTTCTTCCCCTACTATTTTTAGTACCTCTTCGTTCTTAACTTTGTTTGTCTATAATATCTTCATCATACGTCTGTAGCACAACACTTCAAAAGCTTCTACCTTTTTGTTGCCCGTTTCTCCTACTATCCAGGCTTCACAGCCGTACAGTGCTGTACTCCACACATATGTTTTAAGCAATCTTTTCCTTGTTTCTATGTTTGTTGTCTTTGAGCACAGTAATTGCTTTTTCTTGTTAAATGCAGCACGACCTTGTGCTAATAATCTTTGTTTTATATCTTTTGCGATTTTCCCATCTTGTGTTATTTGGCTTCCTAGGTATCAGAAATCCTTAACCTCTTGTAAGTTCTTGTTACCTATTTTTATTCTTGTTTTTGATTTATTTTCCGCTCCTTTGCATACTAGTTCTTTAGTTTTATTTTTGTTAATTTTCATACCATATCTCTCCGTTAGAACTGTTTCCATTTCATTAAGAGTAGCTTCTAACTCTCCTTTGCTAGATGCTAATACCGCTATATCATCTGTAAATCTAAGCATAACAATCTTTTGTCCTTACATAGTAATTTCAAATGTCTTCCTGCATTTGATAGTATTTATTACCTCCTCAATGTACAAGTTAAAAATTAATAGAGATAGGGCACATCCCTGTCTCACCCCTTTCCTAATGTTTACTTCTCCACGTTCCTGCTCTAATTCTATTACTGCTGTTTGCTCTTTATATAAGCTATTTACTATTCGTCTATCCCTATAACTCATTCCAATCTTTTTGAGTATTTCGAACATTTTTTTCCATTTTACATTGTCGAATGCTTTATCCAGATCTACACACCCTATATACACGCTTTCTCCTTCTACTATTGTTTTTTCCATTATTACTCTCAGAGCTAAAATAGCCTCCCGGGGTCCCCTGTTTCGCCTAAACCCAAATTGATCTTTTCCCAGTATCTCTTCAGCTCGTTTTTCCATTCGTTTTTGTACAATTCTAGTTAATATTTTTGACACGTGTGCTGTCAAACTTCTTGTTTGAAAATTTTCACATCTATCCGCGCCTTTCTTTTTTGGTATAGTTACTATGATGTTACGTTTGAAATCTTTGGGTATCTCGCCTGTCTCGTACATATAGCTTACAAATTGGAAGAGACGTTTTGTTACTGCTTGTCCAGCGGCTTTTAGAGTTTCTGCTTGCACCTTATCTGTACCCGGCGTCTTGCCATTTTGCAGACCCTTTAAGGCTAATTCAAACTCATCTATAAGTATAGGATATCCCAAGTCAACATTTTCAATGTCTGATTCCTGTTCTAATGCAGTTAGTTCCTCTCCTGCATATAAATTCCCTATATATTCTTGCCATCTACCCACTTTCTCTACATTTTCTATAAGAACGTTTCCTCCCGCGTCCTTTATATTTTTGCTATACGGTTTTATATCCCTAAAATTGATTCTAATTAGTTTGTATGCTTCCTCTGTCTTTCTTACTTCCATCTTAGTTTGTATCTGTTTGCACTTTTCAACAATCCATTTTTTTAGCTTTCCTGCATTTGTGAATAATCTCCCATTTTATGGCTTAGTATATTTGTTTTCCTGTATCATCTGATTTATTTTTGTATTTTCGTCTTTTTTCAATTAAATTCAGGGTATCGTTTGTTATCCATGGTTTCTTATTTTCTTTTTGTGAATACCCCAGAATATCTCTCCGCCATGTTTCGGATGGATTTGATGTTTCTGTTTCTAGTTCCTTAGTATCAGATATTTTCCCGATATCTCAGCAATTCATTTGGCTTTTTTGCGAATCTTTATTTTTTAGTTTCTCTAAGTCAAAGTACCTTTTTCCGTTTCTTTTTTCAAATTTTTAAATTTAAGTGCGGCCTTCATAATTACGATGTTGTGGTCAATGTCTATATCTGCTTCTGGGTAGCTTCTACAGTCTTTTACTTGATTCCTAAACCGTTGTTTAACAAGAATGTAATCTATTTGATATCTTCCTATATCTCCTGGCATCTTCCACGTGTATCGTCTTCTAACATGATGTTGAAATAATGTGTTTGTAATGATTAAATTGTTCTTGTCGCAAAATTCTACCAGCCTATTTCCCCTGTCGTTTCTCGTGCCTAAACCAAATAAACCTACTATCGCTCCTTCCCTACCCTCACCAACCACTGCATTAAAATCCCCCGTAATTATTAAATTTTTATGTACGTATCTTAATATGTCTTCGATATCTTTGTAGATCATTTTTACCTCTTCGTCACCGTGACTAGAGGTGGACATGTATACTTGTATTATTACTGTGTTAACCGGTTTAGATTCTAATCTAACCATGTATACTCTTTCGTTCTTTTGTAAGTAGTTTTCTACACAGTAGCCTATTTTTTTTCGCATAACTATCTCCACACCCAAATTTCCTTTCTCTGTACCTGCATGAATTACCCTGAAGTCTCCACTCTAAAAATCTCCCGTCTCTGGCCACCGAACTTTGCTGATCCCTACTACGTCTAGTGCTAACCTATTCATTTTTATTTCTAAGTTCTCTAGCTTACCTACTTGCTTTATACTTCTAACATTCCACGCTCCGACTCGCAAAGTGTTCCCGACTCTTATTCTGGACTTTCCGATCGCATCCTTCGAATTAGTTCCCTCCCGGAGATCCGACTGGGGGACTATTTTAACTCCAGAATCTTTTACCCCAGAAAATGCCACCATGTTTATTTCAATTTAAGTACGCTGTGTAGTTGGGAGGTATTGTGGTGGTTTCCCGTTGCCCTCCACATCGCGGTAGTGTGTCTTAGTCTGCCATACCGAACCCTATAGTCTTTGCCAATCTAAGTACCAAAAGAATCGCTGCTCTCTTTCGGGGACCTGTCTTAGTCTGGTTCCTCACTTACGACCATACTACTTTAGTTGGACCTGTAGTGTGGCTCTTTAGCTCATTAGAACACGCAAGCCATTTCACCTGTTCTAGTAATCTATAACTTCGACAAGGTGCAGGTCCATTCGAAATGGTTAATTTAAATATATATATATATATATATATATATATAAATATATGTATATATGTATATATATATATATATATATATATTGCTGTGTACCCGGGATCAATCTCTGGAACTCTCTAAAAATCATTCGAAAATTTTATTAATTTACCCAAAATCGTCATAAATTTTACACAATAGTTAAATTTAAAAAAAAATAATTTCTTACCCAGATTCCTGCTTCATCACTTTATTACTTTAACCACTCCCTGGCTAGCTCAGTTGGGCCTCCTTTTGGATACCTTTATTCACTATGATACTTTTTATCGTTCACGCACACTCTCAATAAAACCACAAAATAATACAACAGTCATACAATATTTATTTACCACTATTTACAAATAAAAATTCAATATTATCTACATTTTAGTGCTCAAGTTACAGCTCAATAAATTCTAATTTTGTAAAGTCCAGTATTTTAACTTGAAATATCAAACACATTGAATGTAACAGGAGTAAATGGGCCTTGAATGATACCTTATTTTTCTTTCTTTATTTATAATTAATTTTAATTAGGACACTCCGGAGTAAGGTGAGCTCATGATAACCCTGTTTTTTTTATGATTAATGTATGCTTTTTACATAGCATACGCTTACTGCAAACAAAAAAAAAACCATGTACTCTTAACAATAAAAATTTAAATTCCTGATGGAACGTTAATAAGCTTTATATACACCTTTAGATTTATATTTAAATACCATAAAAAAGTTAGTTATACGTATTATTTTCAATACGCAAAATAATGCAAAATACCTTCATAGTTCACTCTCACCCATCACAATAATTTTCATAGTTTATACAAACAACAAATTCTAAAGCGTTACCTAGAATTTCTTGAAGATCCCTACTCCGTTGACGATGTCGTTAAGTTGTTTAGTGGTTCTGCTCTGCTCGCCGCCTCCAGCTATTTGTAGATGAACACCCTCTAAGTTGTGCTGCATGCTCTGCATTCACGATGCACCCAAATCCAAATCCACGTATATTACACTTCTTTTAGAGTTGCTTAATTTAATTTACGTTACATTACGTCACTTCACGAGCTCGTTAAAAATATATGTTGCACCTCAATAAAATTTAGACTCGACACTATCCGCGTATCAAATTATGAAGTCAACACTGTACTATTTAATTTAAAATATTTTATATACTTACAAGTTCGTAGTAAATTTCTGTACGTAGTCTGAAGCGATGAAAATACTAAGAGGGAAGTTAAAAGAGAGCGATGCTAATTCTCTTAGAGTATTTCATACAATTTACTATGCCACCTCTCGGCCCCTCTTCACGCGAAATCCTTCATTTAAAATAATACTTCCTCAAATTTTGGTTCAACCGTATTCGAAATCTTCGAAATTTAGCTCGTCGTTATTATCTTTTTCGAAAAACCCGCATTCAAATTTTCCCGTGTTTGTCTGTTGTACAACTAACTATATAGACCAATGAGATATTCAGTGACGTCTTGAAACCCCGCCTGTATTAACGCTATTCCTCTTTTATGCATATTCTATGTTTTCTTCTAACCTTGTTTGAGTGGTAAATAATCGATATTGCTGTCAGCGTTCTATATAACTCATGTGGACTGAATACGTGCGTTTTGAAATGAACTGCTATTATGCCTGTCTCATTCCGAAGCATTTCATTGATTGTCCATCCCTTATGCGCTTTAAGGAAACTTTTAGTTAGCATTTATGCAAACCGTCCGACCGTTTAGCCGATATACTTCGAATCCTGTCTTTTATCTACACAAATAAAGGGAACATGACATTTCCAAAGCGTGCAAGTGTTCAATTTAACAATCGTTTTTAAAACAACATTTCTAGGAGTTTACGTTTCAAAGTATTTTATATTCAACGGCTGTTCGTTTGTTAGCAAAGCGTTTCACCTTGGTATTATCGATTTTTCAAGCTCATGTGGGTATTAAACGTAATAATCCTTTCAACTAAACTCAATTAAATTAATTAACAATTTGCATTGGCTTCTACAATTTATTTTCTTTACGAACCTAACTAAATTTTAATCACTACTTGTAAAATTTTGTTAATACCTGTTACTTTAAATTCACTAAATGAAATAAATTTCGCACGTAAATTCCTGTTGTTCCTTCTATACAGCGTGTTTGAAATTGCCTTGTTTATAGTTCAATTTAACCCTTTAAAACCACTACATAATCCCTCTATTTCAATTCTAGGAAAAACTCTTTCCGGTTTTTCTGAATTTAAATACCTACACTCTAATTTAATCTTACCTGCTATTTCTATACACCTATCTACTCACCTAACACTACCTAGATAAAATTAAATAAAAACCTTTAACTACAAAAAATATTCAAATTACTAGATACGTATTTCGACCACTATGTGGTCATCATAAGTAGGAAACTTGTTAAAAAAAAAAATTATTAGCTGTTGTTCTGGAACACTTCAGAGGATATTCTCCTCACCACTTAGGCTGAAGTGAACCTTCCCAACCTACAATTTACTATATTGTTGCTTTAAACACTATCGAGGACATTCTCCTCACCCGCAGGCTGGTGTTCTCAACAACAAACAAGTGAAAAATGACATTATAACTTAAATCTACTTAATTTATACTAATTCTAAATCCACTGAAGCGGAACCAATTTAATCTTGCTTTCTCATTGGTTGTTGACCAATAGGGAAAGCAAACCAGATGGCTCTATTGGCCCTTTATCGGTGTTTAAGAAGGGTCCTTTATGTTTAACAATTTTAATTGATTCATAGGCATTTAAGGAGGAAAACGTTGGTACCGCTTTTAACAATTTAACATTTTCTAGTTTAATGGGGTGGCTGGTTTCAAATATATGTTTGGCGACCTGAGACCTTTCATATTTACCATATTTGAAGTGAGCAATGTGTTCTTTAAATCTTGTTGTTATATTCCTCTTGATCTGACCAATATATTTTTGAAAACACCCTGGCCCTGCACAACTAATTTCATAAATCCCCGACTTTGCAATTTTTCCACCTTGTCTTTTGGATTACCTAGCAAATCTTTAATTTTATTAGTATTAGTGAAAGCAATTTTGAAATTACACTGTTTGAATATTTTATCAAGACCCTCTGTGGTTTTGTGAAACGGAAGTTTAACATATTTAACATTATCGTTAGAGGTGGTTGATTGCAAAGTCGTTGATTTACGGATGTTGATCCTATTTTACACTTTCTAAAAATATTATCTATAATATCAGAAGAGAAACCATTGTAATTCGCTATTTGTTTAATAAGAGCAAATTCCTTATTAAATCTGTTTTTATTTAAAGGAAATTCAATAATCTATTAATTAAAAAGTTAAATGAAGCCAACTTATGTTGTATGCTATGATTAGAGGAAGACAAAATAAAGCGATTTACATTGGTTTCTTTTCTATAAATGTCAAATTCTAATTTATTACCATTTCTAATTACTAATGTATCTAAAAGGGTAATTGTCCATTATTCTCTAGTTCATACGTAAATTTTATGCTTTGAAATTTTGAATTCATTTCTTTAAGAAAATCATCAACATTTGATTTAGAAGTGTCAAAAACTGCAAAAATATCATCCACGTACCTTAACCATATTCTTGGGAAGTATTTGGAGTTTTCTTTTAACTCGGTTTCAAAACGAGACATAAATAAATTTGCTATGAAAGGTGATAAGCTATTTCCCATTGCTGTGCCTTCATGTTGTTCGTACAACTTGTTGTTGAATTGAAAACAGTTCTGGGACATGCAATGCGAAACAAGCTTGATATAGTCCTCAACTTTATCATCATCAATATCACTATCTATAAGAACATCCTTTAAATATGTTAAAGTACGTGGTATTGGAACACTAGGGAATAATGAACTAACATCAAATGAAATTAAGATTTCGTTCTTTTCTAATGTGATATTTTTAATTTTATTAATGAACTCTAAAGAGTTTTGTACAGATAAACTATTAAACTTTAAAATCTTAAATTCATTTGACAGCCATCGTGATAAATAGTAAGTCGGTGAGTTGATACCTGAAACTATTGGTCTCATCGATTTATTATTTTGTGAATCTTTGGTAAACAGTAAAGTTTTGGCATTTCGGGATTTGAAATTGTTAATTTTAATTTTAGTGTGGGCGAAATTAGGTTTGGACATTCTTTCAAAACAGACTCTGTTGATTTAATCATTTTATTTAAAGAAACTTCATTTTACGTTTTTGACTATTGGTCTGTAAGGACCCTCAGACAGCAAAGTCTCTACTCTATCAACATAGTCTTGTTTATCCAGAATAACCAACCTATTCCCTTATCAGCCTTTAAATAATAACAATTCTTTTGTCGTAAATCTTTAATAATCAGATGTTCTTTCCTTGTTTGTTCTGAGGCATTTCTTGCGCAAGTGCGTAAGTTGTTCGAAAGTTGAATTTTGCACGCGTTTCTAATAAAGGTTTTTGAATTGTCATCTAATTTTGAAATAGAATTTTCAATGCCAGCAATAATGTCTTCCAAAGGAGTTTTCAAATGATCTACTCCAAATTTTAGGCCTCGATCAAGGAAAGTCAACTCTTCATTATTGAAGATTTTCGACGATTCGTTAACAACTATTGACTCTAATGGAGGTGAAGTAATTTCCAGTTTTTTAGGAGGTACATTGACATTGTGTTTCTTTAAAAGAAACTTCAACTTAGTGTTTTGACTATTAATTTTGTCTAACAATTTATGATTGTTGACTTCAAAAACAAATCTCTGGAAATTACTCCATTCCTGAAAACCGGACTCGGATAAATAAGCTTACTATACAGATATTTGATTTCCAAATTAAGCCATTTTTCTTTTGCAAAATTGATTATTGCGTTACTACGTTTACAATTACTGCTGATTTTTACGTTAATGAAATTTGGAAAAACTTTGTGGTCAGGAGAATATCCTCTGAAGTGTTCCAGAACAACAGCTAATTTTTTTTTTACAAGTTTCCTACTGATGATGACCACATAGTGGTCGAAATACGTATTTAGTAATTTAAATATTTTTTGTGGTTAAGGGTTTTTATTTAATTTTATTTAAATCGTGCCACAGTGTTCCTATAGATTATTAACTTTGACTTCCCGGTCTTCGGAACTTAATAGGTATCGGAGTTTAGCTCTTAAAATTAGTTTTGTAAAAGCAGATATTCGATTTCTAAAAAGTTGTAAAGCCCACAAAGTTTTTCCAAATTTCATTAGCGTAAAAATCAGCAGTAATTGTAAACGTAGTAACGCAATAATCAATTTTGCAAAAGAAAAATGGCTTAATTTGGAAATCAAATATCTGTATAGTAAGCTTAGTAGATTGGAACTGGAAACGTATAAAACGCACCTAGCACTAACGTGCAATTTATCCAAGTCCGGTTTTCAGGAATGGAGTAATTTCCAGAGATTTGTTTTTGAAGTCAACAATCATAAATTGTTAGACAAAATTAATAGTCAAAACACTAAGTTGATGATTTTCTTAAAGAAATGAATTCAAAATTTCAAAGCATAAAATTTACGTATGAACTAGAGAATAATGGACAATTACCCTTTTTAGATACATTAGTAATTAGAAATGGTAATAAATTAGAATTTGACATTTATAGAAAAGACACCAATGTAAATCGCTTTATTTTGTCTTCCTCTAATCATAGCATACAACATAAGTTGGCTTCATTTAACTTTTTAATTAATAAATTATTGAATTTCCCTTTAAATAAAAACAGATTTAATAAGGAATTTGCTCTTATTAAACAAATAGCGAATTACAATGGAGGAGGAGGAGAATATCCTCTGAAGTGTTCCAGAACAACAGCTAATTTTTTTTTTTTACAAGTTTCCTACTGATGATGACCACATAGTGGTCGAAATACGTATCTAGTAATTTAGATATTTTTTGTGGTTAACGGTTTTTATTTAATTTTATTTAAATCGTGCCACAGTGTTCCTATAGATTATTAACACTACCTATACCTATTTATCCAACCTATCACTAGTTATCTACTTATTTCTATCTATTTCAACACCTATCTCTACTTATTTCTTTCTATCTACACCTATCTTTACTTTTAATTACCTATTCACACCTATCGCTACCTTTTACCTAACTATTTCTATCTATTATTAACCCTTCACCTTCTTATTTCATTGTATTTTCTCCTTTTATTTCACCCTTTAGTCCTTTATCGACTCTTTACATACCTCTTTTGTACTTTTCTCTTTATCTTCACTTTTCATATCTTTACCCTACCTACTATCACTATCTATTCTTATCTTACCTCTACCTACCTAATTCTATACCTATATCTAACTATCTCTCATATTTATCCTATACCTAATTTTATTATTCTATAAACCCCTACTTCTACTCTTCCATACACACCTATTTCTATCCCAATCTATTTAACTTTTACTCTATTATACACCTATCTATATTTTTCTATATACACCTATCCATATTTATCCTATTTCTACTTTTCTATATACCTATTTCTATCTCTAACTATTCAACTTCTACACTAACGATCACCTATCTCTATATTTTGTTCATTAAGCTTCATTTTCTTATTTAAATCTAACTCTTTTCTTAACCCTCCAAGTCTTTCTTCTTACAAAACCTAATACACTTCATCCCTATTTCTCCTCCTTCTATTTTTATACCTATCATCCTTGTTACTTCACATAAAATGAACTTATCCCTATTATCCTGACTCTTAAATATTTCTTCTTCTTCAGTACCTACACTTGTCTGTTTCTCATTTATTATAATTTCCTTTTCTGCGGACAAACCAAACGATACTACCTCAACATCTTTATTCTTCCCCTCTATACAAAACTTTTCATCTCTTCTAGACCCTTCATGTACAATATTCATTTCACAAAAATCTTATAATCCAAATTCAAATTACCAAAATTATCTTTGCTTCTTAGCTCACTTATGCCTATATTTACTTCTTGTGTGTCACTTAATGCTATTTTTACTTCTATCTTTCTTAATTCTGACTCGTTATCCACTATTAATGCTGCGCCTGCCTCTACCTCTACTTGTTCAGCCTCTTCTTTCACTATCAATTGTACCTCATCTAACTTTTCCTCACTATATTCACCTGAGTCGATCTCTCTCACTTCTTCATCATCTCCCTCTATACTATTTATACATAACCCCATGTCATCTTCTGTGACATCATAACTTGCCTTCCAGGGCAATATCCTATCCCCAATCCTAACTATTTTCCTCCCCATATTTATTATAACCCCTAACTTCATCATGCAATCGACCCCTAATATTCCTTTAAACTTTATCCCAGGTACAATTATAAATTCTTGTTCACAGCTTACTGAACCTAACTCTACTTTCAAAATAACCACGCTATTCACAACCGCAAATCGTTTTTTATTCGGAGCAACCAGGTGACTTCTTTTTATTGGCATTATTCTGTCAGACACTTTATTTTTAATTTCCTTGACAAATTCCTCCGATACCAAACTCGCCTCAGCTCCTGAATCTAATAATGCTCCTAAATTTTTCTCAAAAATTTTAATCTCAATTATGGGCAAACAAAATTTTTCTATAATTTCTGGCTCAATTTCTTCTTCTATTTTCAAAAACTCCCTAGGATGTTCATATTTGTACACAGTAATGTCTAGTGGTTTGTCCTGCTCTAAAAATCCTGTCCTGGTCTGTTCTCCCTACTTGGTCCCGGTCTTGCTGTCACTTCCGCGTATGTCCTTGGCGTCTCAACTCTATCCGTGTTGTTACCTTCCCTGTTTGTATTTGCTATCACCCTCATGTCTGGTGAACTGTTCTGTCTCATTGGTTCCGGTCTAGGTGCAGGTCATCTACCTACACTATTGCTCCTGTAAAATGTCCGTCGCGGTTACCAATTCTGTCGCTGATACGTAAAATTATTCCCTCGTCTTGCGTTGTTGTCCCGTCTGTTGTCGAACCTAGCCGTGTTTACCTGTCGTTTCTTTGGTTCCCGAGGTCGTGCGCTGCTTACGTCGTCGTACCTCTGCAGGTACTCTAGAAACATCTCCCTGTCCACAATGTTCTGTAACGCTACGTGCTGTCTCACTTCAACCTCAAAATGTCTCGGCAAGTATTTTATGATTGGTCGGTCCATCAGTAGTGGGTTCAGTTGTTTCGCTATGCTATACTTTCGTATAGCTTATTGCTCCCTACTTCCTAAAAATTCTCCTTTAAATTTCCCCGTGATCAAATCGTCTCGTACCTGGTCTTGTCTGTGGTCACTCCAATAATGTTTTAAAAATCTGTCCTCAAAGTCCGTGTAAGTGTCAATTTCTTGTCCTATTAAATTGTACCAAGCTGCAGCATGGTCTTTTAGTAAAGCTTTTACAACATTTAGTTTTGCCTGTTCATCGTATAAATTACTTATTAAACCTCTAATATTGTTAATGAATATTTGCGGGTTTACCCTACTATCCCCATAAAATTTCATTTGTTGCTCTAAGGACACATTACCTGTTACAAACCTCGGACCATCCCCCATTAAAGTCGCTACATTCTGTTTAATCCCGGTCACTTCTCTTTCTACCCGACCTAACTGATTCTTACACGAGTCCGTTATCTCAGTCGGTAGAGCATGAGACTTTTAATCTCAGCGCCATAAATTGCTGTGTAACCGGGATCAATCTCTGGAACTCCCTAAAAATCATTCAACAATTTTATTAATTTACCCAAAATCGTCATAAATTTCACACAATAGTTAAATTTTAAAAAAAAATTGTTTCTTACCCAGATTCCTGTTTCATCACTTTATTACTTCAACCGCTTTGAAATTGTCTTGTGTATAGTTAAATGTAACCCTTTAAAACCAGGCAATTTCAAACACCCTGTATAGAGGAAACAACCAGAATTTACGTGCGAAATTTATTTCATTTAGTGAATTTAAAGTAACAAGTATTAACAAAATTTTACAAGTAGTGATTAAAATTTAGTTAGGTTCGTAAAGAAAATAAATTGTAGAAGCCAATGCAAATTATTTATTAAATTAATTGAGTTTAGTTGAAAGGATTATTACGTTTAATACGCATAAGAGCTTGAAAAATTGATAATACCCAGGTGTAACGCTTTGCTAACAAACGAACAGCCGTTGAATATAAAATACTTTGAAACGTAAACTCCTAGAAATGTTGTTTTAAAAACGATTGTTAAATTGAACACCTGAACGCTTGGAAATGTCATGTTCCCCTTATTTGTGTAGATAAAAGACAGTATTCGAGGTATACCGAGTAAACGGTCGGACGGTTCGCATAAATGCTAACCAAAAGCTTCCTTAAAGCGCAGAAGGGATGAACAATCAATGAAATGCTTCGGAATGAGACAGGCATAATAGCAGTTCATTTCGAAACGCACGTATTCAGTCCACATGGGTTAGATAGAACGCGGAGAGCAAATCGATTTTCTACCACTCAAACAAGGTTAGAAGGAAACATAGAATATGCATAAGAGAGGAATAGCGTTAATACTGGCGGGGTTTCAAGACGTCACTGAATATCTCATTGGCCTATATAGTTAGTTGTACAACAGACAAACACGGAAAATTCGAATGCGGGTTTTTCGGAAAAGATAATAACGACGAGCTAAATTTCGAAGATTTCAAAAACGGTTGAATCAAAATTTAAGGAAGTATTATTTTAAATGAAGGATTTCGCTAAATAGTGGCCGAGAGGTGGCATAGTAAATTGTATAAATACTCTAAGAAAATTAGCATCGCTCTCTTTCAACTTCGCTCTTAGTATTTTCATCGCTTCAGACTACGTACAGAAATTTACCACGAGCTTGTAAGTATATAAAATATTTTAAATTAAATAGTACAGTGTTGGCCTCATAATTTGCTACGCGGATAGTGTCGAGTCTAAATTTTATTGAGGTAGAACATATATTTTTAACGAGCCCTTGAAGTGACGTAATGCAACGTAAATTAAATTAGGCAACTCTAAAAGAAGTGTAATATACGCGGATTTGGATTTGGATGCATCGTGAATGGAGAACATGCTGCACAACTTAGAGGGTGTTTATCTACAAATAGCTAGAGGCGGCAAGCAGAGCAAAACCACGAAACAACTTAACGATATCGTCAACGGAGTAGGGTTCTTTAAGAAATTCCAGGTAACGCTTTAGAATTTGTTGTTTGTATAAACTATGAAAACTATTGTGATGAGTGACAGTGAACTATGAAGGTATTTTGCATTATTTTGCGTATTGAAAATAATACGTATAACTAACTTTTATTATGGTATTTAAAAAAAATCTAAAGGTGTATATAAAGCTTATTAACGTTCCATCAGGAATTTAAAATTTTATTGTTAAGAGTACATGGGTTTTTTTTTTGTTTGCAGTAAGCGTATGCTATGTAAAATGCATACATTATTCATAAAAAAACTGGGTTATCATGAACTCACCATACTCCAGAGTGTCCTAATTATAAATAAAGAAAGAAAAATAAGGTTTTATTCAGGGCCCATTTACTCCTGTTACATTCAATGTGTTTGATATTTCAAGTTAAAATACTAGACTTTACAAAATTAGAATTTATTGAGCTGTAACTTGAGCACTAAAATGTAGATAATCTTGAATTTTTATTTGTAAATAGTGGTAAATAGATATTGTATGATTGTTGTATTATTTTGTGGTTTTATTGAGAGTGTACGTGAACGATAAAAAGTATGATAGTGAATAAAGGTATCCAAGAGGAGGCCCAACTGAGCTAGCCAGGAAGCGGTTGAAGTAATAAAGTGATGAAACAGGAATCTGGGTAAGAAATTTTTTTTTAAATTTAACTATTGTGTAAAATTTATGACGATTTTGGGTAAATTAATAAAATTTTCGAATGATTTTTAGGGAGTTCCAGAGATTGATCCCGGGTACACAGCAATTTATGGCGCCCAACGTGATCTCGAAGCTACAACCCTGAGATTAAGAGTCTCATGCTCTACCGTCTGAGATAACGGACTCGTGTAAGAATCAGTTAGGTCGGGTAGAAAGAGAAATGACCGGGATTAAACAGAATGTAGCGACTTTAATGGAAGATGGTCCAAGGTTTGTAACAGGTAATGTGTCCTTAGAGCAACAGATAAAATTTTATGGGAATAGTAAGGTAAACCCGCAAATATTCATTAACAATATTAGAGATTTAATAAATAATTTATACGATAAACAGGCAAAATTAAATGTTGTAAAAGCTTTACTAAAAGATCATGCTGAAGCTTGGTACAATTTAATAGGACAAGAAATTGACACTTACACGGACTTTGAGGACAGATTTTTAAAACATTATTGGAGTGACCACATACAAGACCAGGTACGAGACGATTTCACAGGGTAATTTAAAGAAGAATTTTTAGGAAGTAGAGAGCAATATGCTATACAAAAGTATAGCATAGCCAAACAACTGAACCCACCACTGACGGACCGACAGATCATAAAATACTTGTCGAGACATTTTGAGGTTGAAGTGAGACAGCACGTAGCGTTACAGAACATTATGGACAGGGAGATGTTTCTGGAGTACCTGCAGAGGTACGATGATGTAAGCAGTGGACGACCTCGGGAACCAAAAGAACGACAGGTAAACACGGTTAGGTTCGACAACAGACGGGACAACTACGCAAGACGAGGGAATAATTTTACGTATCAGCGACAGAATTGGTAACCGTGACGGACATTTTACAGGAGCAATAGTGTAGGTAGGGGACCTGCACCTAGACCGGAACCACTAGAATAAATATATATATATATATATATATATATATGTTGCTGTGACGTTGCCGCGTTGAGAGCGTCACTAAAAATGTGCTGTGACAACACCTCGTTTTGATGCGTCGTTAGAAGAATGCTGCGATACAGATACAGCAAATTGTAAAATTTGAAATTATCTCTTACTTTCCTTTCTAACTTTTCCTGGCTAGCTCAACGTAAATGTTTGAGTTTCAAAAATGAAATTAAACACAGCAATATCACAAAGCATTTATACAATATGAAATATTTTTTCTCATACAAAGGCATATAGAACATTTACAACATCGTTTCTTTAAAACATAAAATAATTTCTAACAAGTACTTATTTACATAACTATAAAAAATGTCACTTACTTTATTTAAATTTACAAAACTAAATCTGTTCCCTTAGGGATATTTTACCTGATTGTTTATTCCCGCACTTGTAAGGTTTATTTGGGCAGAAAAATTCTTGATAGATAATTTATTAATAAAGTGTTTCAAACTTTTACACAAACTTTCCTGGTAAAAATCCTTACAAAAGAAAATATTATATAACACTTATGATTCTACCATAAATTAAATGACAAATACTCCAATGTCAGTGAAAAATAAATCTAAAAGTAATACTTGCAGAATCACAAAAACGCTCTTCTAGTTCGTAATTAGATATTTTATTTTAAATTGACGTCAAATCAGCTTACAAGGTCTTCTATATTTAAATTCCTCGTTTCAAACAGCAGTTACCAAAGTACATTTTGCGTAATATTTCTTTCAATTATTTAATAAAACTTTTAAAATAACGTTATATTTAAGAATTTTTCCTTTTTCATTTATTTAATAATTTTCAGTTTTATGTAAGTTGCGTTTAAAACATCACCTTTATATTCATTTTAACATCATAGTTATTAAATTACGGTATGCTGACTGCACACTTTAAATATCATCTTCGCAGAGAAACAGTTCGCGACTTAAATCAAGATAAAATTTTGCAATCCAATTTATAAACCAATTTATTTAATAAACGCTTCCTTATATATACAAAATTATCTATTTCTAGAATGTAGTAGTATTCTTGCGGTTCTATTTCCAATAATATACGCCTATCTTATATAATATTCTAGAAATTCCTCATTAGCATTCAATATTGTTGACTTTTATTACCTGGTTTTAATTATTAGTGACAGGCGTTGCTCGTCTTTATTTAACACTCAAGGTTATTGTGGCGTCGCATTCTAAACTAGGAATTGCGAAAGGTAATGAATAATTTTAACGAGTTATATCATGGATTTTACGGGGTTTTTTAATGATCGGGTCGCTTCTTGAAATAAAGGTTTATTTATTAATGAGTTCGTATGATTTGACGTATTTTTTATAGCAAATATTTGCTTTCACAGCAAAACGTGCATTAGTACACAAAATTAATTGTTTTTATGCAGAGAATGGGCATTTTTTATTACATATACGGCTTACATTATCTATTATGTATTTACAATACGCGTATATCGTACAAGGTGATTACTTATACACGCGCAATTGTATTTTTTGCTTGTACACTAATAAATGAAAGTATGCTTGTATTATACAAGAGTAACCATGAATTTACGGAAATTTTTATTTTTTCCGGACTCTTTTATATCTTGGTAAAATTTATTTGTAGAATTTTGGTTTCAATGACCTCTTGTGGCCTCTTATTACGTCAATATGTATTGATATGATAACGCTGTACTCGGTGTAATGAGGTTTTCACTTACTCCACCTCTCTGTGTTTTCAAATCAAATTTACTCCTATTAATTTTATTATTATGCGACTAGCCTTTATTAATCTACACAGAGTGCACAACGTTACGATGATCAATTTTTCTCTTCTCTACTTTTCTTTGAATACCTATTTGTTTGAATTTATAAAACGAAGTCAATTTCATATAATGAAAAGAAATATTATTTACAAGTTTTGAAAAATATTAAAATACACTCCTCAATCAATCAATATCATATGTGTCATTAACCCCAAAATTTATATGCTTTAAAATCAATCTAAAGTCACTAAAAGCTACCTTTTTTTACCAAAGAGACCTGGAACGTTCTGGACCCTTTATAATATAATACGTACTTTTAACGTATGCAATGTTTGTTGCCGACTTCGTTACACTTTTTATATAAATTGAATAAATTTAGTATTGAAATTTAAATACAAAAATTATCTTAAAACGAATTAGATCTGACCAGTTACAGGTTGTTCGCGTTGTGGATCAACACCCTTTGTTGTCCTCACTCATCTATCACTGCTTTGTTTAGTTGAACTCCTCGTTTTCCATAAATTACTTCGTGCTTTTTTATTTTATTTGCATTGATTCTCGCAACTCAAAATTGTACCAGAATTGTACTAAAATCGTCGACGCTGATTTGAAATATTATATTAATCCATTTAAAATATCCCCACGTTCGAATTATTATATCTATCCACACATTTGAAATATTATACTATCAATTAGAATTATCATCAATTAGAATTATTTTCACTAACATTCGAAATGTTAAACGATCTATTCGAAGTATTATACCATTCATTCGAAGTTCTATTATTATTAATATTTAGTTTAAATAAATTATCCAAAATTCTACTCACGTTAAACGGCAAAAGAAGTCTTCATGTGTTGCACTTTATTGCCACTATAACGTACTTGATATTTTATTATAATTACGCGTGACCTTCTGATTAGCAGTGACGCAGTTTTGCCCTGCTTGAGTTTAAACTGACCCGTCTTATTATTGCTCGGTGATAAATATAGGCTGTTCCCACTTGCATGTGGGCTGGGTTTTCAACAAGTCTTTTAGACCCCTTAACCAATAAGGTGTTTGTATTTCCTGCATCTTGAAGAGGTTTCTGATGTAATATATTCGGTTTTCCGTGTAATACCTATTTGCCACAGATACCTCGTTATCTTGACCATACGTTGTTTTGTGTAGATATCGCCTTTTCCATATTGTACAAAATAAATGATGTAACTTCAATTCCACTTTCCTTTATGTATTTTTGAAACTGCGTTTTTTTATCAAAATGTTTATTGTTTCTGCGTAATTGCGTAAAGCTTTGTTAGGTTTTATCTCTTATCTTCGTATTTGTTAGATAACTAATTAGAACACTTCTCAACGCGTGTTTAATTACATATACTATCACTTCTTCTAAATACACGTACTTTTACTGAAAGATATTCTCACTTGCATTACTTAAAATTAATAAAGGTCTATATACCGAGTGTTGAATACTTGTTATTTACCTAATGTATGAATTACCTATTTTCCTGCTAAATATGAGTACTATTGTTGTAAGATATGCTTATTCGCATTGTTTAAAGCTAACTATGGTCAACATACAGGGTGATAAATGTTTACTATTTACATAATGTATGAATTATTTAATTTTCTGTTAAATAAATGGCGTTTTTTGCTTCCTATTGCAATTTATGTTTACTACACGACCCTTGCTACTCAATACACTCCTAAACAACCACTTATCACAGCAATATATATATATATATATATATATATAATATATATATATATATAGATATATATATATACATATATATTAAGTGGTCTCGAGAGGTCATGGACACCCTAATTCTAAAAATAAATCCCACCAAAATATAATAGAATCCAGAAAAAATAGAATTTTCCGTAAATTCGTGGTGTATAATACAAGCTTACCTTTATTCGTTGATATACAATGCAAAAACGCAAATTGCGCGTGTATAAATAATCACCCTGTATGAGCTAAGCATATGATAAATAAATAGAGTAACGTAAGTTTTATATGTAAATTGTAATATACCGGAAATCGCATTTAAATGTGAACGTAAAAATCGATCGGTTACGAGTTATGCAACGAAAAAGTACATTCAACTTAAAGTAGGATATAGTATTCCGCATAAACGTTGAATTGTAACAAACACAACACTACAACAAAAACCCAATACAGTGGACCACATCTGCATTATGGAATATTATTTTTTGTTGTGATTATTATCTAAACATGTGAATTTTAGAACAAATTTTTATCTAATTTCAGAAGCAGCTAAATTGCATTGCGTTATTTCGTTTGGCAGCAAAAATGGACTCTATTTCACGAATTTAAGTTTTCTGAAGGTCACAACTTAATTGGTCGACTTTAAAGCATGATGTAATTGTATATTTTATTTGAGACTTAGTTAACATTGCGTGGTTTTAATACAATTTTGATACTTTTTTTGTGTGTTTATTTGTAGCTAAATTATTTGCCACCCAACTAAGCAGATTTGAAGTCATAAAACTGTAGCAGTAAATTTACAAATACGAATTAGAACGTAACAAAGTGCTTGTAGGTAACGTCATAACAGTTCTGTACTAACTTATTGTATTGATTTTAGCTGCTAAGTATAGCTATTTGTTTACTAATAAGTCAACTCATGATTTCCTTCAATATTTCTACTTCTCTTAAAAGTAAAGACATTATCTGTACCTAAATCGTTATAAAAATATCTATGGACATTGTGTGTCGTGAGGAACAGTTCAAGATATAAGAATTTTAGGTTTAGCACCTTTAAAGCCTGGGATTGCATGTATATACCTAACATAAAAATTTTACAAGCTTTGCTTACTTAATTCATTTGCAAAAAACGCATTATTAAGCAATGTTTTAGGTAAAAATTAGTTCTGCAATATTTGAAAGTATGCAGATTTATTATTTGGCTTTTTTATATTTGCTTTTGCAGATTAATAGTGAGTTTTCGAGGGAGTGTTCTTATTATTATTAAAGTAAATCTATATCGTATAAAATTGTATCAATGTTAACGAAAAAATGTTGTTTGCGCTAGTTCGGTTACGTTATCGTTATGTTTGGAAGTTAAGCGGCAACAACGTACAGAACTTCTAACTTTTATTGTGTTAAATTACAGTATCCTTTGAGCGTAATTCTAGGTATTCATTGGCATACAATTGCCAACACTTCATTACTACATATGACGTCATCCTAAAGTTAAAGTAAATTGACTACGAGGGGTGCTCGATATGTATCCGGAATAAGTAACAAAAACAAAACTTAAGGTGGGAAAACTTCTTTACTGTTTTTCAATATATTCTTCACGATGATTGATACACTTTTGCATATGTTGGGACCAATTTTCATAGCATTCTGTCTATTCCGATTGAGACATCTCCAAAACATGAGTATTGAACGCATCAACCGCCTCTTCCGGTGTCGAAAATTGTTGTCCACGCAGTTTGTTTTTCACGTGTGGGAATAAAAAGGAATTATTAGGTGCCAAATTAGGACTATACGGCGATGTTTTGAGTGCTCAAATAGTCACTTGTTTAAGCCAATGTGTGAGAGCTCGCATTGTCATGATGGAGAATGATTCGGCGTCGTCGGTTTATTTTTCTTTTTTCTCCGAAAGCTTGTGGCAAACAAATGGTTGTGTACTAAGCAAGATTAACTGTTCTACGATACTCTAAAGTAACGACCGTGATATGTACATTTATTCCGAAAAAACAGGTTATCATTTTTAAGAAGTTTTTCGAGCGCGGACGACTTTTGTTGAATTTCATTCATTTTGGAGACCCATACAGTCGACTGCTGTTTACATTTGGGTTCATACGAATAAATCCAAGATTCGTCATCTGTGTAGATGTTATACACTGCGTTTGATGCACCGCAATCGTATTTTTTTAACATTTCTTTGCACCACCCGACACGAGTCTTTTTTTGAGCGATTGTCCAATTACGTGGGATCCAACACGCACATAGCTTTTTCACAGCTAAATGTTTATGTAGTATCAAATGTATACTTTTCATACTAATGCCTAAAGATGCCTGAATGTCACTATAAGTTACATTGACTATCTTGCATTATCAATTCGCGCACAGTATCGATGTTTTCTGGCACAACAGCCGATTTTGGACGACATTCTTTAAATTCATCCGCTAGGGAACTAGGATCACGATTGAATTCACCATACCAACGATATACAGTGGTATTAGTTGCAGTTTCTTCCTTAAAAGTCGAAATAAATCGATTCAGGCACTGTTGTGGAGATAATCCACGTCGAAGATCGTAAAAATCATCGCACGAAAATGATCACGAGTTAAATCCATTTTTTGTCCGACACGAAATTTTCAACTCAATCAAAACAAAACAAATAAGGTTCATATGGCAAAATGTTGTAAGTATATATATATATATATATATATATATATATATATATATATTGCTGTGAATCTTCTCATATCTGCAGGTACTGGCCCTTTCAAAAAAACATTCGAGCCCCACAGTTTGGGCGTCAAGAAATGCTGTGATACCTTTAAAATCCGTGAACTACGCTTTTCGCCTCGGCTGCTCACCTAATGTTATAAACCTCCTCATTCATAAAAAAACAAACACATTCCTACCAAAAACATCAACGTTAACTCTATTTACATCAATATTCAGAATACATTAAAATTTCAAATTTAAAACTCAGCATAAATTTCAGTTTTAAAAAAAATTTCAAGATTAATTTTATTATCATTTTACTGTGCATCCACAATTAAAGTCCTTGTTGGATGCCTACTAATTAATATAACAATATAAGCAGACCGGAGTCTGAGTATAAAGGAGCATCTACCACCCTTTACGTTAATTAACCAGGTTTGTCTAATTGAGCTCAAAGACATACCCAAAGTTTCATCATATTCCCGAACATCAAAACAAAATACCCCTTTTTACTTAAACAAGCAAATTTCATCTTAAAATTAAACTTTTATGGTTAGAACAATTTCACTAATGTCCGTTTAAAGTAAATCAATTATAAAGTCATTCAATACACACAAAAATGTCAAACAAAATAGTATAATTTACCTGAAGGTTACTGTCCTCGTAGCTTCAAAGTATCGTTTCTTTAGTTAATCACACCATTCAACAGGATTATATTTACGGCTTCTGATTCTCGACGCTTTTAAAATTTGCTCCATCACCATCCATTCAAAGTCGTTTCTGGGCCTTTCCGGAACTCATCTGTGTTTATCTGACCCTTGATTCATGGATCCAGACACGTATTTGAACCATTTAATTATTAACACCCCGAAAAATAGCAAAGAAATTCATGCTTCTGTCACCAATATATACGCCAAAACTGCCTACTTTTGTGTATACATTCGTCGTTGTAAATTTTGCTAATTGGTACAGTGAAACTAAATTTTATTACCTTGCATCTAAGTGCACTGAAGTACATTCATGTTAGCACGTAAATAACAAGCTATTTTGAATCACTAAAATATACTAGCAAACTTTAAATTATTTAATCAAACTAAAATGCACGGTTTAATATCTTCAATCAAGTCGCGTATGTACGAGCTTTTAACGCATCGAATCGTCAAAAGTCTAAGAGAACTTGTTTATCTTCATCTCGGTATATATAGCAAAAAGCCTGTCTGTCGGTCGGTTCCCCAAAACGGGTAATTCTAAAGAATTTCTCATGCCATGTTCCCAGTCTGCCGCTCACGCGTCGATTTTTACGAATTTTCACTCGCCCCATTTAAATCTCAGAAAATTTCCACACGGCACGCAAGCATGTCCGAGAAAAACTAATTGATTTTGTACAGAAATTGTTGTTCTACCTCTGATATTTGCATCCTCTTTTTAACCAATTGTGACCCCCGTGACGTTGCTTAAATCCCGCCTTTTACTATATGTGTCTTTGCTTGACGCATTTTCTCTTTCCTTTTCTAACCTGTTCGTATTGGTGCAAATTGATATTCTGTATTATCGATTATTTTAGTCCACATGGAGTGTGAAATACCCACCTTTAGCAATTCTTGTAACTATTATGCGACGTTTTCCCCAAGATTCTCTGAACCATTAATTATCTGCAAAATTTTCGCCGTATTTGACATTTAAATAAACCCAGGTGTTTAAACATACTATTAATTCTCAGAGCCTTATTCCGTGGTATTTTAATCTTGGGTTTTTACAAGTTTCTATAGGTATTATATGTTATTAACGGTTTAATTAACTCCAATTAAAATTGATTTCTATCCTTTTCATT